>OX456528.1:6220788-6828630 GCA_949748255.1 Eustalomyia histrio
TCCAATTGTGCCAATATTTTCCGTTATTTCAACCGCTAGTGGACAGCAACATAGATTACTAGGGAAAATTGTATTAGAGGTTAGATATAAGGATAAATTGAAAAATATTTTGTTTTACCTGTGTCCAGATTTAGAACAATCAGCATATCTTGGTATAGATTTTTGGAAAGCTTTTGAACTAGCTCCTGAGATAATCAGTGTAGCAGAATTAGATATTGAAAAAGTTCAGGGAGAGTATAAAGCTGAAAATCACAAATCCAATCCACATTTATTAACGATAGAGCAGCGACAACAGCTAGATGAGGTTATAAACATGTTTCCATCATTTGAGAAATTAGGTTTAGGCTGCACATCGTTAGAAAAACATAGTATAAAATTGTTCGAAGGTACAGAACCAATAAAAGATAGATATTATCCCATCTCACCAGCAGTCCAGGAAATAGTCTATAAAGAGATTGATAAAATGTTAGAGCTTAATGTTATAGAGCAAAGTGAAAGTCCGTGGAGTAATCGCACGACTATAGTTAGGAAACCTGAAAAAAATAGATTTTGTTTGGATGCCAGAAAATTAAATAAAGTTACAGTAAAGGATGCATATCCATTGCAAAATATTGATGGTATTTTGAGCCGAATTGACGAAACTTATTACATAAGTAGCGTTGATTTGAAGTTCGCATTCTGGCAAATTGAACTTGAAGAGGAAAGTAAACAATATACAGCGTTTACTGTAGCAGGTCGGCCACTCTACCAATTTCGCGTTATGCCCTTTGGTATCTGTAACGCGGCTCAAAGACTCTGTAGACTTATGGATAAGGTTATACCACAGAAACTAAAAGGAAACGTTTTTATTTATCTAGACGATCTTTTAGTAATTTCGGATGAGTTTGAAAAACATTTAATGCTTTTAAGAGAGGTAGCTCAATGTCTTAAGAATGCCAACTTAACAATAGGCTTAAAAAAGTCACAGTTTTGTTTTCAGCAATTAAAGTACCTAGGTTTTGTTATCGGAGGTGGAATGCTGAAAACCGACCCTGATAAAATTGAAGCGATACGATCGATAAAAATACCAAAGTCCCAGCGACAAGTACGAAGTTTTTTGGGTACAGCGGGGTGGTATCGCCGATTTGTGAAAGACTTTTCAACAATATCAGCTCCTTTGACCGATACACTCAAAAAGTCGAAAAAGTTTGTAATGACACCCGAGGCAATAACTGCTTTCAACCAATTAAAAATGGCTTTAACATCTGCGCCAGTTCTAAGGCATGCCGATTTTTCGAAACGTTTTTGGATACAGTGTGATGCTTGTGAGTACGGTATTGGTGCAGTGTTGTATCAGCTTAATGACCAAAACGAAGAACAACCAATAGCATTCTACTCCCAAAAATTAAACGCATGCCAAAGAAATTATAGTGTTACGGAAAAAGAATGTTTGGCAGCTGTAATGGCAGTAAGAAAATTCCGACCGTTTGTTGAAATGATGCCATTCACGATAGTAACAGATCACGCCAGTTTAAAATGGCTAATGACTTTAAAAGATCTGAGTGGAAGACTTGCACGCTGGTCACTGCAATTACAAGCGTTTGACTTCGAGATTCAACACCGGAAAGGTTCAGAAAATGTAGTAGCCGATATGCTATCAAGGTTACCATTTGAAGCTGATGTTGAGGAAATTGTGATGGAAGACATATTTGATTTTGAAACCACTGAGTTCGACAGCGAAGAATACAACGAGCTAAAAGCTAACATTATGAAAAATCAAAGTTTGTTACCAGACCTTAAAGTAGAGGATGATATGATATTCAAGAGAATTGATTATGATCGCGGTAATGTAAATGAAAGTCAATGGAAATTGTGGATTCCGCCGAACATAACTCAAACTTTAATCGAAAAGGCCCATGATACTTTAGAGACAGCCCACGGAGGAGTAGGTAAAACCCTCGAAAGGCTAAGACGTTTCTTTTACTGGCCAAGAATGTCATCCCAAGTAAAAGCATATGTAGCAAAATATCAAGTGTGTAAGGAAACGAAACCGTCAAACCAAAATCTTAGACCAGAAATTGGAAAACAAGTCGTTACTGACCGTCCGTTTCAAAAATTATATTTGGATTTTTTGGGAAAATATCCAAGATCTAGAAACGGAAATTGTTATGTATTTATAGTCCTTGATCACTTTACGAAGTTTACTTTTCTAAAAGCGATGAAAGAAGCCACGACTGGAAATATAATTGAATTTTTGGTACATGAAATATTTCATAAATTTGGTGTACCAGAGATAATTCATAGTGATAATGGCTCACAATTTATCTCTAAAAGTTTTGAAAATCTTCTAGAAACGTACAAGATTCAGCATATAAAAACAGCTGTATATTCTCCGAGCAGCAATGCATCAGAAAGGGTAAACCAATCGGTATTAGCAGCCATAAGAGCATATCTCAAGGAAGATCAAAGGGACTGGGATCTATACCTTTCCGAAATTGAATGTGCTTTGAGAAATTCAATACACACAGCAATTGGTTTTACACCGTTCTTTGCACTTTTCGGATACCATATGTATTCAAGTGGTGCTGACTATAAATTAGCAAGAAAATTACAATCCCTAACCGATCACAAAATCTTATTGGAGCCAAAAGATAGAATGGAAATCATCAGAGAAGAAATTAAAAAGAATATGCAAAAAGCCTATGAAAAAAGCGCTGAGAGGTACAACAAAAGAGCTCGAATCGTAAAATTTATACCCGGACAGGAGGTCTACCGAAGAAACATGATATTAAGCAGTTTCGAAAAAAATATAAATGCTAAATTTTGCAAAAAGTTTGTAAAATGTAGGGTGGTCCGACCTGTAGGTAACAATAGCTATGAATTAGAGACTCTGCAGGGTAAATCCATAGGAGTTTATCACGTAAAAGATATTAAGGCTTAGCAAAAATCTTTATAATTTTAAAAATGTGCAATATTAAGACTTAGTTAAATTCTATTTTTTTTATAAAATTATTTTATCCTTTAATTATACAAAAGGCCGTCTTAAATTGTGCAATATTTTTCATTTACGATCCGACCTAATATCTGTGATATCTACCAATAAGTACCTGATAGCTTTAAGATTTAATGACTGATATATTTATACTTACCTTAGGATTAGGAATAGTGATTTAGACTCCGTGAGATTTGATTTAGGAACTGTGATAGTAATTTTATTTTTACTGCTTCATTTTATTTTACTTCTGTGATATATTTTACCGTGATGTCCTACTTTTTTTTAAATGTGATGAATTCTTGATGAGGCTATATTTGCTGATGTTTTTCTGATGGCAATAATATGATGTCTCAAAGATAGATTTATTCTTTTGCGGGAAAGTTCTGAAAGTAAAAGGAAATATCTCACAAAGTAAAAAAATCCTTTTTGCATTGTGTTGTTTATTTATAGTACTTCCCGTAATAAATCCTTAAAGAAAGTTTGATTTAATGACCACTTGGTGGCCTATTTAAAGAAAACAAAATCTCCAAGTCTTTTAGTCCTAAAAGTACTCTGGAGATTCAACCATATCTAGCTGGAACAATCCGGGTAGGATAAGTATGGCGGCTTGACCCGAATTATTTAAGATCTGTAAATAAAATTATAAAATTTAGATAAGTATTCGATTTGAAAATCCTTCAAATGATGAAAATAAAATCTATTATGATAAAAAAAAAATTATTTATTTATTGACTAAATTCAATGAAAATTTTAACAAATCCTGAAAATAATGATAATGCAATAGAAAAATTTTAACTGACGATCAGGATAAGTCCAAATGAAAGTTTATTTTTAAGAAAAATATATTATGAAAATAAAAAACATGACGTTTATATTGCCTCAAATAATTTTGCGGGCGTTCAATTTAAATTTAGCACCTTTCGTGCATTAATTGGTAAAACCAATTCAAAAAAAAAAAAACACAGATCTTAAAGCAAAGTGGGTTGCCACTATGCTTCTTCTTACCGAGAAGAATGCAGAAGTCGGCAGTTGTTCAGCTCTGGTCCCGATGGTAGGTTCACCTGGAACTAGTGTGTCACAACATCTTTAAAGTTACCATTATTGCTCTAATGGTAGTAAAAGCAAAATCTAGCTTCTATCTTTCTAAAAAAAAAAAAAAGTAATTCAAGTTATTAGGGAAATTCCATTTTAATTATATCACAAAGTCAATCTATTTCACTTACCCAATAATCCAAGTGGTAGGAAAGTCATCATCGTTATTAATAGCCCGGCTGATCAGTCTGCAGAGCATAGAGACTCTTTTTCAGGGTGTGGTGTTCCCCACGTTGGGCTGGTTGTAATACAAAGCCAACAAACCCGCACACCGTTTCCTACTACGATCACTCTCAGAACACGGAGTTTTGTTGCGGGGTGTTTTTTATCACTCTGCAGCTGTCATGTGCTAAACGTCAAATGTGTGGGATAAAATGCATAGTAGTGTTTATTCAGTAGTTTTTTTTATTGTTAATTTATTTACAATAAAGTATTTTTCTTTTTTTTCTCACAATTTTTTTTTCATATCACTTTATATGTAATTTGTATCAAAATCAGATTCATTAACACAAACTAATAACTCTAAACCTCACCTTCATAACCAATTAGAGAAGACTGGAAATGATCTGATTCGCATGTATACAACCTGGACATTGGTGGCAATAGCCAAGTTAATTCCAATTTACAAACAATTCATCTATGGGTAAAACCAGCTTGAATGCACAAATACATACGATGTGCACGATAGTGCCTTTGGTAAAATTTTAACAACTCTTTAGGTAAATCGTCATCACTAATAGTACATTCCATTTCCACAGCATTAAACTGGAAACCCCGTAAAAAGTTGTGAATGATTCTAATCATCGTATAACAAAATATTTATGGGTGATTCATTATCAAACGTATCACGACTTCCTCTCAGAGTTTCTTTTAACAAAAGCGGCTCTTTAAACTGGTACACAAAATAGTCCATACCCAGGTCTAATCTTTTTCAGGAATTTCAAATAATAGACAGTTTCTTCACCGCCTGTATATGCAAAATTTTCGAACAATAACATTTCCATTTGTTCAAAAAAAAAAAAAGCAAGTTCCGTCGGATAGTTTTAGAGCCCATACTAATCATATTTTCTAGAAGATAAAGCGTGTTATGTGTTTGCCACAAAACTGGAAACGGTGTCTTGTGTTGCTGGTGGTGTGGTTGACTAATAAGTTAACGTGGTTTTTCTGTCTCTTCAACCAAGTATGTCTTGATGATTCAGGTGTTTTTGATGATTTGCAAATAATAAAATATCCCCATATTTTATTATTTGTTTAAAGATTTGTTGCGATTTTGTAAAATTACTGCTGATTTTCACTATTTTATTTTTTGTATTGTAATACTTAAACAGCAAATAACCTAGAAATAGAAAAGAATTATAAAATAAAAAAGAAAAAATTATACTAATAATTTACCTTTTACCGTCCGTCGTTCTCCACGTTTTCTTCAGTATGATGCTTATCCTGTTATTTTCTTTATACTAGTTAGCATTTTTTTTTTATCTAACTACAGTGGTGTTAGTGACTTTTTATGTTTGCGTGTGAAGATAACAACAAAACAGTGGTTGTGACAATATAGTAACCCACAAAGTTGTATTTATTTTCATTCAAGATACGCAAGCGTAAAACTGTTATTTTAAAACAAAAATAATTTTTTTAAAATGGGTAGTAATCAATGGGGAAAATCTACTTGCTGTTTTGCTGATAGCCTGTTATATGTATAGACGCAATTGCGGTTTTTGCTTGAAAGAGGGACAGGGGAAGAGTAATTTGTAGACAAAAATGGATGCAAATTCAATTTAAAATAAGAAAAATCTAGAAAGGAATAAATGAACGGGTTTTCTTTTAAAAAAATGGAGTTTGTGTGGGAATATTTTAAAATTAATATATGCGGATAGTAAATGGATACTGCTAAATACTCCGTTTTAATTCTAGAAAGAATACTTGTTTCAATTCAATAAATAGATACAGTAAAAAGCGCCGATTTATTGGAAAGATTCCGTAAAAAAGTATAGTATTTAAGGAAGTAAAAGTAGAAAAAGAGGGATTGTTTCAAGAGATTCGTTCAGGAGAGTCGTTCGGAGGAGATTGTTTTGAAAGCTAGTTGAGTGTGCGGTGGTGAAAAGTTTATTGATAACGATAACAAAAAAATAATGTTACATGACATAAAAAAATTAAAATAAATGTAAACAAGGAAAAAATACACCAAGAAATTAAAACAGTTGAAGATAATAATTACACAAAAAAAAAAAAAGACAATTTAGAAAAAATTTACACCAATAAATAAAAACTGTTAAGAACAATATAAAAAAAATTATTACACCAAACATTAATAAAAATCTAAAAAAAAAGAACTTACAAAATGAAACTTTAAACCAAAAAAATAAACTCTTACACCAAGGAAAATATCCAAAAACATTTTACACCACGTTATAAACAAAAAACATTAAAAAAATACCTCGTGCACTCGTGAGAAAATTTGATAAAGAAGGAGTTATAAGCCAGTGCGTTCTGTGGATAGCCAAGATCAAGGTCAAGTTTGAGGAAAGTGGAGTCCGTTGGAAAAAAATAGCAGCCTAGAGAAACTAGCCGTTAAAAGTTACCAACATCCCATGAATGCCGCATATATGTAAATTGGTGAGGTCGTATTTGCCGTAGAAAATTTAATAAAACAGAAAATTATTTTTTTTTGCTAAGGAAAAACTATTTTTATTTATTATTATTGTTGTTAGTATTTCGTTTATAGGTATTATAATTTGTATTAGTATTTTTAAATTCTTTATTAGCTTTTATATGATTATTTTTTTTCGCGTTATCCTAAAAAAAAAATAAAATAGTAGGAAAATAGTTTTTTTATGCGTGAAACATTTATCTTTTTGAAAAAATAACATAGGGTCCACATCTACAGCGTTTTAATAGAGTTCAGTCCATATTAGTGACCATTTTGTTTACGTCCTCAGGGAGCTCCTTTAGGTGCGTTTATTAAGAAAGGAAAACGGTATCCAAATTGGAAGTTTTTAGGATTTGATCCCTAGTGAATAGAAAAGAGAAGAGTTAGGATTTTTGCTTATTAAAAAACGGAAATTAGTTATATGTAACAGTTTTTTTTTTTTTGCTAACGGATATGAAATATATTTATATGAGTTTATATAGTTTTTTTTTGATATACATACCGTATATGTTAGTGTTTAAGTTTTATTTAATAAAATTTTATACTTACAAGTTGGAAAAAAATTAAGAAAATGTTGGTTTAGAATAATTCGGTAATGGCAATGATGGTAAGTTGAGGGAGGAATGGTCGATGGTTTGCGGGATCGTAGAGACGAAGTATTGAGGATGAGGTTCTACGATCAAGGTTGGGAGGGCAACTAGAGGCTTCCATCTGTCTCTAACTCGGTGTGTGGTATGTTTTTGTTTGTATTTGAACGATTTTAGTGTTTGTAGATTACCTGTTTTTATGTTTGAGCGCGACACTGATGAGAGGGTTGGAACCGCCTGAGAGAAACTGCATTTGAGCTAGGCGGAATCCTCATCAGCCCACTCGGTTCATAACAACTTAAATTATGTTTATTAACTATTTTTCATAAATTCAAGTTATTTGTATACAATCGCCAAAAAGTGATTTTGATAAAAGTGTACTTTGACCAGGGTTCCTCAAAGAAGAAAATATGAGCCTCTCTGCAACTAAAAATATTTTTTTTGATATCTTGTGTTAATGATCATGAATCTATAGATATACATATTTGAAGTCTGGAGAAAGTTTTCGTTCATTTGAGTACTCAATCTTAGATGTTACTACGCGTACTAGTAACATTTTATTACCACGCGTACGCTAGCGTGGTACATAATAAAATGTTAAATTATTATTAAAAAAATATTTAAGACTCTACACTCATAAAAAAGATTGGTTGGAATTTCAACAAAATTTATTTGCTCTGACTTTTTTTTATTTAGAATTACCTCTAATCGATTAATAATATTAAATATTGTATTGAAGATTAAAAGTAGGGAAAATTATGTATAAAACAATCCAAATTACCAGTTATTGTTATTTCCAATCAACTTTAAAAATAAAGTTTGTTTAGTAATTGTTTTCAGTAATATCAACCATTCATTTAGTGAATGTATTAGAAAATCGGTACAGAAGTTGCCAAAAAATAACACTAATGCAACATTAGTTGGGTGAAGAGTTGCTGGAAAATGGGAATTTTCGTTTCTAAGAGTAAATCGAAATTGATGAATTGAATTTCCGTAACAATAACCCATGTATGACTTTTATAGCCCTTATATATATCGCAATGACCTCCTTCAGTGTTCCGCAACACAACTGACTGTACGCTATTGATATACGTATTAAATATTAAATAGAAAACGGTGAAAATTAACACTATTCGTATAACTTCGAATTAAATATAAGTTTTGAACTAAACTAAATTACCTTTTTAATAAATTCAGTTTGAGTCTCCTTCGCTTTTGGACATTTCTCCAGTCGCCGTATAATTTTAGCAATTTATCTTGACATTTATATATATCACGTATGGGTATGCGCGCTTGTTGCCAAAAAATTATAGCTGCATCCACTGTTAGCACTTAGCACTTTCTTTTGCACAATTTTGTCTGCCAACATGTACAAACCGCATATTGTAAAAAAAAACATGCAGTATCTGTCTGTTTGACGGCAGTTTGGCACCAGATATCAGGTTTTATACATGCCCAATTGATTCCACGGAGCGAAATTTATCACTGGATCGAGTAACCATCATGGATGTAGTCGATGGTAACTCCGAAGCTGATGTAGATGGTAAATCCGACATCGAAACAATTTATATTTAATTACTTAGATATGGATAACGTCCTATATATAGGATGGCAAGTGTTCAGAATAAACACGACTAAACTTCTTGTTTGTTTGTAAGACACTGTTTTCTATTTCAAAATATGATCTCTTAATAGGTCACAAGTCAAATAAATCTTAACCTATAGTAAATTAAAGAAAGAGCGAGAAAGAACTATATAGGGGTGGTTTTCCTTATCACGAACATATGTGTTGTTGTTGTTGTAGACAAAAAAGTAACGGGACACAGTTACAACAAAAAACAAAGAAAGAAAGAGAATGGGCAAAAGTTGATAAGTTACTCAGCATGCATGTGCATGCCATTTCAGCTATAACATTCAATTGGCGTAAAATTCAAATGAAAACTGTTGTAACATTTTTGTTTCTCTAACGTTTTTGATAATTTATGGCTTCTTAGAATAGAAACTGTATTTAAAATTGATGTCAAGTCTAGTTAAACAAAAAAAATATTTTTAGTTTCTTAAACATACGTATTTTGATTGAAAACCACATATTTCACCACATAAAGTGTGTTTATCCGATCGAGCCCAAATTTCTTACTGGAGGCTTGTAGGCCAAATGGAAACTTTTTCGGCCCGGCAATCAATACAAAAAAAATAGTAAATAGTCTAATACATATCTACATCTTTGGGCAATGTGATGTAGAACAAGTTATTTATGACTTCTACATCTGTTGCCACAATCTAATACTAGTTTCAATTCTATAGAGCTATTTAAAAACCTTTGAAAAGTTTCAATATTTCTTCCAACAAATAAAAAGTTTTAAAAATTTCATTACTGTGTGGATTTCTATGTAATGATAGGTACTTACCTTTTGCATTACTTTAAAATACAAAATAATGACCTAATAATAATGAATGGTAGAAGTACTTACATATAAGTTTAAAATAATGACTTACTGGTAGCTACTGAAATAAGCACCGAATTCGTATCTTTTTTTAGTATTTATTGATTAATTTGTTTTGAAAACCTAAAAAATTATCTGCTATTAAAAGTGGTTTTGCAAAAATTTTAAATGGTTTCTAATATGAAATACAATTGCAACTTATAAACTTAAATTTTTAAATGCAAAAAGTAGATGTTTAATTCTTTTTATAAATTTAAATACAAATTAATTTTATCGATTTCTTTAAGTAAGAAAATTGCTGCAAGAAAAATTGCTGTGTGTGAATCGATGTTTTTAGAAAGTGTTTTTTGTTGTTTGTAGGCGAACGGTGTAGAGAAGCATTCGGGATAGAGAAAAATCACATTTTCTGTTCTCGGTGTTTTAATGTGGCAATAGCTCTTTACAATACAAAAGCATATTTGAACTTTTGATTGTTTTATATTAGAAAAAATTAAAATAGAAAGATAAATATATAAATAATAATAATTAATATATATGAAATGTATTTTTAATCTGGTTCGAGATAATGGAAAATTTTTTCAAATTATTTTTTTTTATTTATTTAGTAATCATGGAGAATTCACAGAAAAAGTTATGTAATACATTTTCCTTTGAGTCAATTAGCACTTCCAAGGGTACAAAAAATGTTGATAAAGGTCGTAACTGATCCAAATAACCTTTTCTGTTTATTCTCCATGATTACTAAATAAATAAAAAAAAATTCAATTGAAAAAAATTTCCGTGATCTCGAACCAGACTAAAAATACATTTATAAAAAGATCGGCCTTAAAAACTTTACTATTATTGTTAATATTATATAATATATTATATTTATAAAAATAAGCAAGTAAAGAATAATAACCGATTACGGACTAAAAAATCAACCCTAAAAACATGGGGAAAAAATCATACAAATAATTGATGCAGTTGTGTAGATAATTTAGTCATCAATATAAAACACTAAAAAAATTACACAAATATCCACATTGAACGTTTTTTAAAAACTAAACAAACACACATTTTTCATGACACAGCTTATTGCGTGTTATCTTTATTAAAACAATGGTTTCTAAAAACTAACGCTAGATTGAAACATAAATAATAATGACATTATAAATAGTGCGTCTAATAAAAAGTATTAAAATCAGTTATAATTGCGTTATTTACAAGATGGGTCGACGCACTTCAATAGAAAACGTGAGCTAGTTATTAAACACTGTCAAAGTGGAAAAACACAAAAACAAATTGCTGAAATTGTTGATTTAAGTCCATATACAGTTCAGTATATTATTCAGCGTTTTGTTCGAGAAAATCGTGTGAACAACAAAGGAAGAACGGCCCCAAAAAATATTTTATTGGAAATGATGAGCGGTGCGAAAGATTTAAGAAGATCCTATGATAAGTGTTCCAGCTGTGGCCAAAAATATTTGTTGGAAAAAAATGTCATCCAGAAACTGTACACAGAGTACATAGAGAACATCAAAATACAAGCCGTTTATTAATAAACAAAATCATGAAAACAAAGATTTATTTCTGGAACATAGTAATTTTTGCTGATGAGAACAAATTTAATATTTTAGCATAAGATGATAAGGTATAAGTGTGGCGGCAACCAAGTACTAAGCTGCAAACAAAGAATTTACGTGGCACAGTGAAACATGGATACGGACCTGTAATGGTTTGGGGTATTTATAGAATCCACTATTACTAAAGAGGTATAGGTAGACTTGCTGAGGTGAAATTGAACATACGGTACTACTAGGATAACGGTCCCAACCACAAAGCCGGTATAGTGCAAATTTGGCTAATTTGGAATTGCCCACACGTCATCCAAACATCCGCCCAATCCCCAGATTGAAATGTGATTGAAAATATGTGGCACATTCTAAATCTGGGTATTCGAAAACACCATATTTCTAATGTCGAGAGTTTTAAAACTTCTCTAAAGGAACAGTGAATAAAAATATCGTCACAATACACTAAAAAAATTGTTGACTCTATGCTATCCAGATTAAAAGCCGTAATAAAGTAATATTAAATAATTATTTTTCAACAATTTTTATATTTTTTTTGATGTTCTATTGCCTTACAATAAATAAGATGTGACATGAAAATGATGTGTTTGTTTGGTTTTGCTTTTAAAAAATCGTACACTGTTGCTATTTGTATAAATTTTGTTGGTGTTTTAAATTGAATACTAAATTATATACAAAACTGCATCATTTATTTTTAGAGTTCAGAATAAATTATACCACTTTTATACTTGGTTTTTTAAAAATGTTCTTTACACGAAATAAGCTGTGGATCACTGTATGGTATTATGTACAGCAGCGACTACAACAGACTTGACATCAGCACCTTGTACACTCGGTTTTGGATTAGAGAAACTGAAAGTTATTTCAAAGGCCATTTGGGGCGGTGAATTCAAATATGCACTCCATTTTTTAAGATTGGTTATGGTTTTTAGGATATTGAATAAAACAATTTTTTACCATTATTGACACTTAATGTCCATTTTATTCAATGAAAAGCGAAAATATAGAAATAAAGAGCAGTCTAAGTCATTTGTTTTATTTGGGATCTGTTTCACGCATTAGAGACCAACAGTAGTCGCTCATCATGCGCTCGTCTTAAAATAACTGATTACGTCTTTCGAGTTTCGCTCTCCTTGCTCTTTGCTAGAATCACCTTAGTTTTCAGGAAAAAAATCAAGATGAGAATGAAGAAAATGTGTTTTGAGCATGGTTGGCAAGCAATCTCTTTTGATTATAACGTTAGTTGTCTACCACGCCCTGATCAATGTCGAAAGGAGAATTTCGAAACTGCGATTCTAAAAAGGAATGTGTTGTCTAATATCACGGGGCTTTTTTCAAAACATTACCTGTTAAATTTTGTTACATCTGTAAAATTCCTTTATAAATCGGTGTTTCGGTAGTTTAGCGTTATTACTCTTATAACGGTAGTTTAAGATATTTTAGAATTAAACCGGTAAAATAGCGCAATAAACCCGGTTATACAAAAAGACGCATGCCTTTAACCGAATCGCAATTTTAATATCGGGCTTAAAGTGGCTGTGGTAACCACTACAGTTATAATGAAAAGGTATTGAATGCCAACCATGATTTTGAGACACATTCGACCTCCAAGATTATTTCATCTTAATATGGAATGTTCTGTAATATTTCCGTTGGCTTGTCTGTTTGAAAATTTGAACATTATTTTTGTGTTCCTACTCGTCTTGGTAACTCTGGTTCTATGCCATACAGCTTTATGATTTCAATAGTCTTTAATAATAAACTCCTTTCCAGCATTTCTACGCATCGAATTTACCATATCAATTATTATTGACAAATTTGTTCATTTGCCTTTATTTTATTAAGATTTACTGACTAATTAATATTTATTTAATAAGTAATTTTAATTGGACATTTACATATTTTTGAAAAAAACAGCATATTCATTCCAAAAATAGCAATTGTAAATCAAAAAGTCGCATTTTAATTTACAAAATATTATTTAAAATTAAAAACGCCATTTGAAATTTAAAAAATATAAAAAGCCCTTAAAAAACCAAAGAGTCATATAATAAAAATAAAAGACGATGTGAGTTGGAATGATGTTACTCATTAACTGACTTTTATTGTCGCTTTATCTTAACACATATTTGTACTTCTTTACATGAATTTACACGGTGGGTTTAAATATGAGTAAACAGTGATGGGCTTACTTAAATTAATAATCAGTGACGGGTGACTGTAAATTAACATAAAAGTCATTCTATGTATATACTCAATACTGAAAATTTGGACATGGATGTTTCATGTTCCTGTGAAATCTGTTATTTTAAAATTCACGATGTATCGATGCTAAAAGTTGGATACTTAAAGTTGGATAGATACCTCATATTAGTTTAAATATGAGGTATCTACCCAACATTTTAAGCAAGTGTTTTTACAAATTGTATCTCATATAAAAGCTTAGATCTTCAACTTTTAGATAATTGTTTCGAAAATAAGCGTTTTATTTACAAAATATTGCAAAAATGCAAATCGTTATTTATTCGCGAATATTTAAAATAAACACGTCTTAGATTTGAAAAACAAAAACCGGCGCGTGCAATTTTTTACTCAAAGACCATTTTTTACCCAAAGACCATTTTAAAAACAATTAGATTGTTTCAAAAACTTTTGGAATGACTGCAAATGTAATTTAAAAGCATCAATAGAAATTTAAAAACACCAAATTAAATAAATATTTGTTGAATTTCAATAATTTTTTTAATTGCATTTGTTTTTTTTTTTAATTATTAACTATTAATTGCTAATTTTTTGAATTTAAATTGTGTTCTTTTATTTCGGATTTTTTTTAATTTCAATTATAATTTTTCGGAAATTTTGTCTACATTTATGGGTATTTTTTTATAAAAAGCTTTATTTTTATATCTCTACGTATAAAGAAAACGACTATCCCTTACATTTCTTTGTTTTTTTTGTAAACAAACATAATTTGAACATTTGGAGCAGCCTTTGTACGAAATTTGTTTTCATATATGGAATACGAAATCTAGCAAATATATTGTATGCCCTGCTCTACTTTTACTAATAACAAACACATAATTTATTTGTTAGCAAAAATTTCGAATATTTTTATGACAAATATTTTTGTTTACATTTAAAAGAGAAAAGCCAAGAACTTCCAGGACTTGGCGGCATTTTTATAGATTCTTATTTTTTAACTACTCAACAACTTTGAAAGTCTATATAAGTTAAGTTGTTAATTAAGAATTTTCAATTTTAAATAATAATTATGAAATTTTGGGGATTTCAGTTAGGACTTAATGTGGTATTTGAATCTTAGATTTTTAATTAAATAAAAGTTAATTGGAATTAACGAAGTTAATTGGAATAACGAATTTTATTGTTTTTAAGGAAAATATAGAAATTAAATAATTCCACTTAGGTAGGACCTGTGCGTGGTAGCTAAATAAATTCTAAACTAAATACAAACTGAAAAGTTTTTAAATTTTATTGAAGAATATTTATTCTATTAATTTAAAATATTTAAAATTTAATAATTGGAAACCTGAATTTAGTTTAGATTTTATTTAGCCAGCTCACACCCACACAAAGTAAAATATTTAAAAACAATAAACTACATATATTTTTTCTAAACCCAATACTGAGTAATAGCAGGTAAGGGTAGTCGACGTGTAAATCACCCTTTAATTACTCCTTTTTTAGAAAACATTCGAAAAATATGAAAGGCGTTAAATTAAATAAAATGGCAATGGACAAGGTTCGAAAACGGAGAGAAAATTGAATAATTTTCCTGAATTCAAAGCAAATTTTTCTCATTACTGCACAATTTTTAAATTTCCCTGAAATTTGGTAAAACCCAATTGGACGTGCCCCTCCCTTAGGCACGCCACTAGTACGGTGTATTTAATGCATCAAATATGTAAACCGTTGATGTGTCGCAGAAACATAAGTTCTCTTCTTCTTTGAATAACGGTAAAAACGCCTTTTTTCTGGTTCTGTAAACAGTGCCTTTTGTTTGAGTGTCAAGACATCTCCACTCCTGCAACCGTGATGCGAGCAATTCTGTTTTTTGTTTCGATAAAACCAAATCACGAATTAAGTAATTCAGCTGACTTTGCGAAATAAAATGTTTTCTTCCATGTTTAAATCTTCGTTGATGATGAACTCTTCATCGGTGATAAACTGAAGGTTCCCATGGAATTTGCACTCATACCTGGACAAATTGGCAAAGGGTAATTGCTCGTACGGAGAACTGGCTTGGACACTGATAACACGTCAGCATATTTATACTTTGGTAGTTTTTTTGCGTTTAGACCGACCACATTCATCAAGCAAAAATAACAACCATCTACATGATTTTTCTGCTCTCTCCACTTCTTGACCAAGTGACCACTTGTACAGTTTTGTATTGTACGCCTTACAAAACAGTTTCGATACCCATATGATATCTGCAAACATAACAAAAGCACTTGGATTCGACTTTGCACTTTTTCTTTGCATTTTCAAAGATTAAAAAAAAAAAAACATTTAGAATAAGATTTAGATGATGTTTCTAGCGATGCCAACAGCTGATTGTCGTTATGACAGTGCAAAGCTGCCAACATGCGACAACTCGAAAACTAGAACCAATCTTGAAAAACAAATTCAGCGCCTCAAATAAAGTTAGACGGCATTAAAAGAAAATAAACTAATTAGCACAACCATTACTACTGAACTGAAATACCAGGTCAGGTCATTAGGAGGTATTTCGGTTTTTTATTTGACAGTCTAGGGTTTTTTGTTTACTTTTTGTATGAATTTTCGGAAATTTTTGTTGTAATCGAGAGAAAAAATTTCACAAAATGTTTGTGGGTTGACAAATAGTCAGTTTGTCATTTTAGAAAAAAAAAAAAGTGTTGACATTACTGGAAGACGTCCTTAATAAATGTCTGCACCTGCTGACCTGTCACTTTAAAGACCCTACTAAACTTGTCTTCACGACACTATTTCCAGCTGGAAAAATTTTTTTCTTCACGTATGTAGGTTCAACAGGTTTTAAAAGTGTTTTTATTCCCTTATTGATTCAAGTACTTCCTAACTAATAAAACATTCCGTTAAAGTACCGTTTTCGGTTCATCATAAGCGGAATCCAACTCCGTTTGCGTGCCGTTTTCTGGATCCGTATACGGACTAGAAAACGGATTTTAAGGTACATCGAAACTGATTCCAATCCGTTGAAATATCGTCAATGACTGAGTTGCGTCTGTTGAAAGTCTGTCAATGACACCGTCTACCGTCCATTATGTCTTGTTAAAAACGGAGTTGAATCCGTTTTTAGGATCCTTTCCGGTGCGTATTCGTACCGTTTTTTTCAACAAAAACGGATTTGTGAAAATTTCTAACGCAAATTTATTTTTTTATTTTATTTAAAAAACAAAACTTTTACAATCTTAATTAAATGCTACATTCATCTCCAGAATAATTAGCATCTCTATCCATCACTGCGGAAAATCATGAAAAATAAAACAAGAATTTAATTTAGGTTTAATTGGTGTCATTTATGATAAACAATGAAAATTTGCACATTTTTTTACAAAATCTATTATAAACCAATATATTTATTTGTAAAATTGCATAAATTTGCACATATCAACGTAAAGCTTGTTTTAAATTTCATAAATATTTACCTCACGGATATTTAGGAACTAATTCGATTTTGACAACAAAACTAATCCGCAAGCAATGGAAGAACAACTGATAAAAATCGGTGGTCCCTATTTGATAACACATAAACGTATACATCAATACGGAGTCAAATCGTATTGTTTTCGAAAATTCAATTAAAACGGTTTGTTAATATTCCGTTTACGGACTGGCTTTGACGGATACGTATTTTGGGGCCGTAAATGTACAGTAGAAGCCGGATTCATGAATCCATACATGTCGGAGAGTCTGTAAAAATTAACCGATATCCCAAATTAAGCAACCGTAAAGTTAGTAATAATAAGAAAATATTTTTTTACTAAAGAAAATATATAGGGAAAAACCATGGCCTCCGGTTCGTTTTACGCCCCCTGATTTAAGTTGTCCTAAAATCGGGCTTCGACTACAATTGAATTTGTTCCTTTTTCCCCATAAGGAGACACCGATGTTTTTGTGATAGAGAAATTATAAATATTTTATTGTTAACAAGGCGGAACTTCGAGTGGTAAAGGTCGGTTTCAAAATTGCTCAAATCTTATTTATATGAAAACTTTTTAATATTTTGAGTGACCTTAAAATACCTTTAATTTGGTACCCACCTTGTATATGGTTTCTTTTGTAAAAAATCCCCATTTTGAACTCACTTTTTAACCCTTAGACATGAAGTTAGGCCGCTGGAAAAGTATACATACTTGCTGCCCCCTCTATCACATATCTTCGAAATCTCACCAACGGGGTCTCCTTCTTAATTGCTTGACGAATTATTTAGTAATTTTGTAATAGTTAATGAAATGTGTGTGCTGATTTTAATATTTTTTTACACTTTATCAATAATCACTTACCCTTTTCTCTAAACCAATCTTAAACATAACGATCACACAAAATACATTGCATACTACATATACTCTCTACATACTTCATTTTTGTTACAACCACGTGTACATTTTAGATCCCTACGTTAAGGTATGGCTGCAATTCGGCGATAAACGTGTTGAAAAACGAAAGACACCAATTTTTAATTGCAATTTGAATCCGGTCTTTAATGAATCCTTTTGTTTCAATGTACCGTGGGAGAAGATACGTGAATGTTCATTAGATGTAATGGTTATGGATTTTGATAATATTGGACGAAATGAGTTAATTGGAAGAATTTTATTGGCTGGTGAGTAAAATTGAAGCATGAAAAATGTCAAAATAAAAGCATATCTGAAAACATGGAAAAATTGCAAATTAATTAATAGAAACATGTCTTCTTATTTATTTATCATTATTTTACAAATTATTATTACAAATTTACACATGTACTCATATACATACTTTTCAGTAAATATTACAACATTTTTGTTAATTTTTCTTTTTAAATACTTTGCAATTTTTCTATAAACGAAATAACATCATTTTGGTATGGTTTAATTCTTGCGATCTCATAATGTCAAAATATTGTCATTAATTCAGTAATGCCATAAATAAGTGAAAATATTAAACTCGTTAAAATATTTACACTTCATAATGGTAATGGTTCGTGATTTTCTTTGGTTGCGTTGACATTATGCTTGAAATCTAGTTTAAACTAAATTTCGGTCATATGTTAACTGGATTTTGAGCCTTTCCTGCACGAATCCATTGTCTAACCCACTCATCTTCTATGTTGCACATAGGTAATTTTGTACCTATGTTCTACGAAGATTGAAATTGTCAAGATTGTTTCGCGAAAAAAGTGAACACAAAAACATTAAAATAATTGTTTTATTGTAAACCCAAGTGAAAAATATAAATAAGAATAGGTAAGAGAAAGTTATTTAAAGAAAAACATCATGATAAAAGTGGTTAGTTTGTTTATAATAAAAAATGTTTAAGGTGGAAGAATACAGAGACAATGGAATGTAATACCAGTAATGAGGTGAAACAAGCATTTAAATATTTCACCTAGTTGTTTGCAGAGGAAGTCTGGCGGAGTATTTGTGACATAATAATAAAGACGGCGAAGCATATGACACTAATAAAATTCCAGTTGAATATTCGATTGAATAAACGTACTCGAACAGCTGTTTTATTAAGGAAAAGAGGTCTCCCATCATCACTCCTTTTAATGGTTATTATCAATGCGCATGTTGCAGAAACTCCAATATTCATACGATTTGACAAACTTGGTCACTGGGTCAAATGGAGAGCAAAAGCAGATGCAGGCAATGCCACACTGGTTATTCGAACAATTTGTCTGAAGGCACTCTGTTTTTATTTTTAGAAATAAGACAAATTTTCTTTATGTTTTTATTGAAAATTATTTGAAACATGAAATTTATTTAGTTTTAGTTTAATGAATTACATATTAATATTATTTTATTAGTAAAATCTTTCTAAAAGTGGGATAATTCATATTATATTCTTTGATCATTTAAAGAAGGAATTGCTTCTCTTCTTCACTGTGTGTTAATTTATTATTATAATCTGAATTTGGCACCTCTTTCTGCAGCATCGTTCACTACTGATAAAATCTTTCTTTCCAATTTGATGGATTGATTTGCAAAAATTCTCTAGAAATTTCTCAGTGATCAAAGAAGGCGTGTCTGTTTGAATTTACAAAATCGTTTAAATCTTTTCGTGAATGCGAGGGCGGATCAATAAGTCCGCGACTTTTTGAATTAAACACAGTTTTTTTTTAGCAAAAAAAAAAAATATTATTCAACATTATCTCCTTCTAGCTCAATACACTTAGTCTAATGTTTCTCCCATTTTTGTATACCTTCCAAAAAAAAAAATTTTTCGAGGTCCATAAAATAGGCATTTGTTTGATCAATAATTTCATCGTTGGAGGTAAATCTCCTTCCATCGAGCCATTTCTTTAGGTTTGGAAATACGAAATAGTCACTGGGGGCTAAATACTGAGAATATGGTGGATGAGGTACCAATTCGTAGCCCAATTCATGGAATTTTACAATTGAGACTAAACACGTGTGCACCCGTGCATTATCTTGTTGAAAAATAAACGTTTCCTTGTCCAATAAGTTGACCGCATTCATCCCAAGAAACCGTTGCCATCACCTTCGCCTTCTTCGGAGCCGGTTAACCCGAAGAATCCCATTATTTAGACTGCTGCTTGGTCTCCGGAGTGTTATAATGGATCCATGTTTCATCCACAGTTACAAAACGCCGCAAAAACTCATTCAAATTGCGGTTAAACAACTTTACACAATCCTTTGTCACACGATTACGTTTATGGTCAATTGAGAGCAAACACACTACCCATCTTGCAGACAGCTTTCTTAAAGCTAACACCATATCGTAGATTTTTTCGACATTTTCGGGTGTATTGACCTCAATTGGTCGTCCAGAAAGTTCAGCGCCATTTGTACTTGTGCGACCACAACGAAAGTCAGTAAACCACTTTTTTACCATTGAAATCGATGGTGCACAGTCCCCATAGTATTTATAAAGCTTTTCCTTGGTTTGATTGACGGTCTTTTTTCGCAAAAAATAATGTTTAATGAGCACTCGAAATTCACTTTTTTTCATTTTTAAAAAAATCCACGCTGTTGTATGTTACGAACAGCTGTTAAACGCAAAGTAAATGACAGAACTTGCTCAAAATTTGACAGTAGTCTATTAACAGCTGGTACTTGATGGGAGCAGTGTTGCATTTCATATAACTACGAAGTAAGTTCGAAAAATCACGGATTATTGATCCGCCCCCGTATGTTTTAAGAATATTTGTTGGATTAGCGATGATTCCCTTGCTTCTTCGAACAAATACCATAAGTAATTGCTAACTTTTTGTGGCAAAGCAAAAGATATATCTTGTTCAGGATAAGCAATTATATAACTAATTAAATTTTGGTCTTGATTTGGCGCTTTAATTGCTTTGGTGCTTCCAAAACAGGCTTTTACAAAAATAGAACAATGAAAAGACAGGTACTAGGTTCGGCATATTGAATTGATGACGGAACAAATTTATTTTACAATTGCTTTTGACATCCATCTAGCATAAGAAGTTGCACCAGATATTCGAAAGGTATTAAAATTTGGCACTGTACCACCAAGAAAAATGATAACCAAATGTAATAATTTTTTGTTATCGTGTCTACGATGAGTTTCCTTCAAATTATCAAGACAGTAATTTAAGATTACATCTCTTTCTTCAGCACTCAATACTTTAACAAAATATGCTCAACTTTGTAGTTTGTCGTATCAATATTATTCCAATGGTGCGGCTGTTGTTGCAACTCTTATTTCAAATACTTTTCAGATTAATAAATGAAATGTCTACTTAGAAAATATTATTATAAATCGCGGCCTAGTTTTCCTTCAAGCAAAGCAGCATAACTATAATGTGAAGCTGTTTCGAAGCAAACAATTTAAATTAAACACGGCTTCTGATATTTTTTCCGCTTGACGATTTTAACTTTGGAATGCCAAGTAATTTATCGATTCGCAAGGGAATTCTACCACTAATTTCTTTAATTCTACCACTAATTTCTGGTAACATTGCACCATCCAAGTGCATAAAAAAAATAAGTGGAATCTTCAGATATTTATTTTCAAATAAGAAATTAAATTTCTTAACTTATAGATATAAATGTATAAACAAATTGAAGATAAAAGACGATTTGAAAGAAGAAGAATAGTGACAAATACATAGACACATATTAAATTACTTCGAAGTTTTCTGCAATATTTTGTGCTGTTGTTGCACGATTTTCTGACGCTTGAGACGAATCGATGTTCAATTCAGTTTAAGTTCTTCGATTTGATAGCCTAACGCATCAACAGTTGCACTTGAATTATGAGCTGTTCTGGCTCTTGATACACCTGATGAAGATTTGTTAGATTCATTTCTATTTACATTTTCTGCTGATGGCGATGCTTCAACTTAAATGTCGTTTATGTTTATGTCTGCGTGTGCGATATCGAATAAATCATCCAATTTCTTTTCAAATTCAGTTTCCTTCTTCTTTTGAGTTTCAGTTTTCCGACCATGATTCTTTGAAATAGATCTCCACTCATTGTATAATTTTTCCACTTTGTCAATGCAGTGTTTATCGTGGTATATTGGAATGTTTTCAGCCAAAATGTGCTAACCTCAGCAACAACTAACGTGGTACTTTCTCTTAAATTTAACTCAACTATTCGTAAATTTAAAAAAAAAACTTGCAGCACTTGTTTTCTTGCTGGTAATTTAGCACCAGTAATTTGATGATCAATTGATCCTATTAACAAAATGTCGTCATCCGATCTAAGTCTTTTGTTGGCTATCGCTTTTTATTAAAACTGTATGCAAAGAATAGAAAAACACTTGATTTTTGTGCATATAAAAGACGAGTTTCGACACAATGTATGCAAGGAATTTTTTTTTTCTATGTATGAACCAACTTAAATTAGCATAGAAACAAAGTAAATTATTACAGTTATAAATTTAACAACTCTTTAACTTATATCTACCCAGTCAGAAAAATATAAACGGCAAAACGTTAGCAAGATGTTGGATAGGGTGGTACATATGTTGGCAAAACTACTGAAATCTAACGTTTACAGTAGTCTTTCAACGTCGATATAATAACACCATTAAACGGTTATACGACTATATTTTTCGACGTTGACAAAACGTCTACAATACAAAATATAAAGTACTTAAAAAATGGAAAATTCTGATTGCAAATAAAAACATTCTAAAGCGGTACTGATCACAGTTTAAAAGAAATAACACTTAATAAAAAGTAAAAAAGTGAACCAAATTATAAAGAAATTATAAAGGTAAAGCAAAAGAGAAATTAAAAACATAAATAATTAACCAGCGGTGGGTGGAGACTTGTTTACATTTTCATTGACATATAAACCTTGCCTGATCTCAAGATTTGGATCTCCAATTCGTATTTTATACCTATGTAAATCATCTCTCAATCAAAAAGCTTTTTTTCAAATTGACGGTACGCAAAACTGTTGTGCTAATTATATCGAAACGAAAAAAAAAACTTGCCGAAAAGTAAACTACAATTTATTTTACATATTTATTTTCGGAGTTTAATCCTTACCATACCAATATGGAAAGAGCTGCAGGCTTACCATTAAACCCTTCAGAGCGCAAAAATGCAGAATTGTCTCCAAATAACGAAAATTCATTGGGGTCAATGACTGTTAACGATTTGATGAATCTTATGTCAATTCTCATGGATGAGAAGCTAAAAAATATTCCAACTAAAGAGGATTTTAAAGAAATAAAAGCTAAAGTAAATGAAAATTCTACTAAATTAATTAGATGACTTAAATTTAGAAAATGAAACTTTAAAAAGCGAAATAAGGCAGTTAAAGCACGAAAAAAAAAATAGATTACCAACAAATTATGTATCTAAAAGAGCACATCAAAAGAAATAACATGTTGCAGAACCGATTTAAAAATATCTTTAGGAATATCCATACTTTCAACAAGAAAATTATACGAGAAGGATGATAAAGAAACAGTTATTGCAGAATTCTTGAACGCGTGATGATAGAACGTGTGATGATAGAACTCAAAAAAATTATCAGAGGAATAAATCAAAATTGGAGATAAATGGCTATGGTAAAAAAAGAAAAGCAGCTTACTGGTGGAAAGGTGTCTGGACACATAGTGCTTAAAAAATTATATGGTGAAGCTTTTACTTCTATAAATGAAAACTATTACTTTAAATCTGTTATTTTAAATCTGTTAGCTTCAAAAAACTATTAAACATCTCAAAGAAGGAACAAATAAAGTATAATAATGTAAAACCAAATCGCATCTGTAAAACGAATAATAAAAATAACTTAATTTTAAATATTTTATCATACAATTGTCACGGGTTAGAAAATAAAGTTTTGTTTAGTGATTTTTTCCAGTATATAAAAATGTTTGATAAATTTATATTATTAGGAACACATTTTACAGAAGAAAAGATAGAAAGGTTTACAAAATTCTTTAACGGATTTGATACATATTGGAGACCAGCAGTAAAAAATAGTAGATTCGGTAGAGGTATAGCTGGGTATGTCTATGGAGTTAAAAAAGAACTACAGAAAAGGAATATTTCACATGAGTTTAGAGAACCTGATAACAAAGATTTAGTAGTCTTTAAAACCAACGATAGAACTGCAACATGGAATGAAGATATGGAGATGGTAAGAAATTTTTTAATAAATAAAGAATAAGGAAGCCTTATTTAAATGTGCCAATAGGTGCTTTAACTCTTGATGGATTCTTCAGACAAAAAATCAAATCTAATTTGGAAACAAGATCATCGAGAGATGAAATTATCAATGCAAAGGGTAAATAATTTTTTGAATTTTGCCAAGATTTCGGATTACATCTTATGAATGGGTGTAAAGGGTGTCCCAAGAAGAACGCAATTTTTAAATTTTAAATAAAACACAGATATTTAAAAAAAATCGTGAAACTTTATTATATCGTAAAGTAGACAGAATGAGGTTATGTATGGAACAATATATCGTGCAGATGGCCGCCGCGGCTTTGCTGGCATGCACGCGATCTTTTAATGAAATTTTCAATGACCGTTTTGCATGAATGCTGCGGTATTTCATTAATGCAGCGTCCAATTTCCTCTTTTAAGGCTTGAGTCGTCGTCGGCTTATTCGCGTAAACCATAGACTTCAAAAAATCCCAAAGAAAAAAATTTAATGGTGTTAAATCGCACGATCTAGGCGGCCAATTCTGATCTCCAAAATGCGAAATAACATGACCGGGAAATGACTGATGCAGCAATTGAATTGTTTCTCTGGCTGTATGACATGTGGCGCCGTCTTGTTGGAACCACATGCCCTCCACATTCATTTCTTCAATTCTAGGCAAGAAAAAACTGGTTATCATTTCACGATACCGAACACCATTGACTGTTTGCGCTTGACCTGCCTCATTTTCATAAAAAAAAGGTCCAATGATTCCTCCAGCCCAAAAACCACACCACACAGTGACACGTTGAGGATGCATTTGCTTCTCGTGAATCACTCGAAGATTTTCCTCACCCCAAATGCGACAATTCTGCCTATTGACGAAGCCATCAAGATGAAAATGGGCCTCGTCACTGAAGATGATTTTATCGGCAAAATCAGCATTTTTATGTTGTCTTTCCAATACCCAATTAACGAACTCCCTTCGCTGTCCATGGTCAGCTGGCTTCAGTTCCTGAGTAAATTGAACTTTGTATGCATGAAGATGCAAATCTTTCGTCAAAATTCGCTGCAAAGTGGATTTGGAGACACCAATTTGCTGAGCTCGGTGTCGAATTGAGGTGGATGGAGTTTGAGCGACATCATCACGTACAGCTGCGACATTTTCGGTCGATCGACCTGGTCTATGGCGCGTTGTTGTCTTTACATCACCAGTTTCGGCAAATTTATCCATTAATCTCTTTACAGTTGACTCTTTTGGAGCATTATTGTGACCCAAATTGATCGCAATTTGCGAACTGTAGTCGCAAAACTTTCACCATTTTGGTAAAACAATTTCACAATGAGAATGCGTTGTTCATTCGTGTAGCGCTCCATTTTTACTAACCTCGTACCTTCTACTAGCAAACAATAACAATTGTTCAAATGTCAAACAATGACACTTCGAATGTTGCCAGATTTAAAAATTGCGTTCTTCTTGGGTGTTGGAGAATCCGTAACCGATATATGTGCATTAGCGCATGATAATTTGGAGTTAATTGAAAGTTTAAAGGTAGAAAGCAAAGTGTGGTCCGTCCACATGCCAATAATTTTAACAATGAATGTTACAGGAAGAAATCTCAAAAATCATATGAAGTTGCTGCCAAAATTAAAATGGAATAAGAGCAAAAAAGATGAATACAGAGAAAATCTAATTCAAAAACTAAGCATATTGAAACAACAAGTAGAAGTACTAAAGTTACTAGAAATAACAGAAGTTATACAATCTGAAAATCCAACTTGCCGTGGTAATGGCTTTCTAATAAATAAAAAACACAAATGGTTAAATTTCAGCTGTCATAATGCCAGAGAAAAATCGTTCGATGCACAAAATCCTACCAGAATCAACAAAGAAAAATATCTTGTTAAAAACAAAAAATATAAAAAAGAATGTGAAAGAAGTAAAGCTGCATACTATAAAGGCTTAGAATGCAAAAAAAATTTAGTTAAAAGCAACAAAAATTGGTGGAATTTTCTCAAAGAAATCAAAAACATATACTCTCAACCGAAACCTGAAATAGAAGCTTATGTATTTAAACGCTACTTTTTTGATTTACTAAACCCTCCATCAAGTTCAAATGCTATAATGTATGCAGAAATTTTTCATAGTTATGATGATTTGGACCGACCAACAAACGTAACTGAAATTAAAAATGTACTGGCCAAGGCAAAATATAACAAAGCTCCCGGAGAAGACAGTGTAAGCTATGAATTTTTCAAAAATGCAGCTGATGCGTTACTTGACAAAATCATACAACATTATATTTGAAACAGCAATCTTAGACGAAAAATTTACCACATATTCCAAGCAATTACCGTGGGATATCGTCCATGAATACAGTCGCTAAAGTTTTTATGGGCATCTTAAATAATAAAATAAATTTATGGTTAACAAAACATAATATTATTACAGAATATCAGGCAGGATTTAGGGAAGGATATTCAACGGTAGACAACAGCAATTGCGAACCTAAAATACAAGGAAAATAAAAAAATTATACTCTTTTTCCGTTGACTTCAAAGCGGCCTTTGACAAAGTCTGCAGAAGGTCTCTTTTATATAA
Organism: Eustalomyia histrio; assembly: GCA_949748255.1. Taxonomy (NCBI): domain Eukaryota; kingdom Metazoa; phylum Arthropoda; class Insecta; order Diptera; family Anthomyiidae; genus Eustalomyia; species Eustalomyia histrio. The sequence goes on from OX456528.1 coordinate 6,247,528, forward strand.
GCTGAATGGCATTGGTATATCAACAAAGATGAATCGTATGATTGAAAGTATATATAGTGATACTAAATTTGCAGTACGGAATGGAAAACATTTGTCAGAGGAGTTTAACACTGGTTCAGGGAGGATTAAATATAGGATCTATAAGTATCTGGTTATTAATGTATGCTGATGATAAAGTTATTTTGGCTGATGACATACAAACAATGCAAACTATGATTTACAGACTGGAAACATATTGTGAAAGATGGAACTTAGAAGTCAATTTGAGCAAATCAGAGATGATGATATTTAGAAAAGGAGGAAGAATTTCTAACAAAGAAAAATGGTTATTTAACGGTAAACATATTAAAGTCAATAATGAATATACATACTTTGGAGTGACACTATCTCCAAAAATGTCTTTTAAAAAACATTTGGAAATAAGAAACTTTATGATAAGAAAAGAGATTGGTTTGAATGCTAAATGGAACCTTTTTAAGACAGTGTGTCGTGCTATTCAGTCGTATGGAGCCCAAATATGGGGATTTTATTTATTTGACGAAGTCGATAAACTACAACGATATTTTTTAAAAGATTTTAAAATTGCTTCCATTTACACCTACATATGTACTGATGCTTGAAACTGGTATCGTAAAAAATTATTTTTATACATTGTATTTACACCTCCGTTACATCATAAAAACCCTATTTGAATACAATGTGAACCGGCTACCAAACAAGATTTCAAATCTCGTTATTGAAAAAGAAGCACATTGGTACACATATGTATATTGATGAATTGTTCAGAAATTATAGTACGTTTAGAATTTCGGAATGTACAACAAAATAACACTGGGAATGTTTAGGGGACGATATTATGACTGGCTTAAAGAAAAAAGAAATATAACTTTATATAGAAAAGGCAGCAGCAACAAAACGTCTTTACTCAAAACTAAATTATAAAAATCAACAAACCTATTTTGAAATAAATAATATAAATCCAATAAGCTTTATTTTAAAGGCACCTGGTAGAACTCAATGGAACAAGATTTCAGCACCAAACATCCCGCATATGTTCACTGTGCAATCTAAATGAAATTGAAAACATTTTGCATTTTATGTGTAGATGCCTAATTCTACGGCATATAAATACAAATACTTCAAAAAGACTACCCTGACATAACCACAGTTAATAAACATTCTAAATGATGCTAAACTCTTTTTTTTTTTTGAAATATCTCGTTATGTCATAGATGAGATTGGTTATAGAAAAGATCTTATTTTTGAATTCAATTATTAATTATTATGTAACATAAAACTTAATTTAAAGATAACTGAACAATAATAATCTTTATCCGACTGACGACATAAAGTCATAGTCACATCTTTCTTATTTTATTTAAATCCTTTAAATTATTTTGTAATAGAAATTGTTAATTATAAATAAAGAACAACTAAATAACTATATATATCTATTTGTTCTTTTAACTCCTACAAAGAGCATAGGGCCATAACGATGTCAATAAGTTGGTTTTTAATTTTATTTATATGTGATGTGAAAGTTTTTGACGTTTTGTTGCTTTATATGTTATAGGGTTAAAATCCAAAATGGAGTCTAATATCTTACCTGCGTCTGCAAATCAAAAAAAAAAAAACAAAATATATATATATATATATATGAACTTCAGGAAACTTACCTCTTTTTGCGCTGAAAGATTTGTTTTCATTTTTTAAAACCGATATCTTTAGTTTTGCCCATCTTAAATATTTTATTTTAATGGCTTTTATCTTTTTTTTTTGTTTTTGCTGCTACACATGAATTTGTTTATAGAATAATGCCGTTTTCTCTTCTGACAAAAATGTTGCTTTTTTCTGCCCTCTTTTATAATTTTTTTTTTTTTTTGCATAGAAACAAAAAGTAAAAGCGGACAAATTAGGTCTCAAATTAAAGGTATTTAAAAAATATGTTCAAAATATTCAAAATGTGTCATTTTGTTAAATTTCCCGAAATTTGAGGCATGATTTCACATATTTTATATACCTTTAAATTGATAATAACTTGCCCGCCAAAAAATACATTTTGTAAAAAGGGCAGAGAAAAGACAACATGTTTTGTCAGAAAAGCAAACGGAATAAGAAAAAATACTGTTATATCAGTCTAATATATTTCTTTAAGTCAATAAACAATGTTGTATATAATTTGCAAAAGTGATGCTACTTATTAAATGTGTAACGGATTTTCTTCAGGGATTGGGTATTTTGTTTTAATTCAATTTGAACAACTTAAGACTTAATATGTAAAAAAATATAGAATAAATTAAAATATTTGTGTTTAAATTGTCATATTAAAAATATATACAGTTGTAAATTTAGTAAAAACAATACTGGCAAAGCACTGTTTTGGGTATACTGGCAAAACACTGAGTTTACAAAAAATGTGAGGTTTTACCAGTACTGCTTTTTTTGAACCGTTGGAAATTTCTGGCTGGGTATGTACATAGGTATATGAAGAGAAGAATTTGTTACAAAGTATTTATTCCATTAATCTAATATTTAAAAGAATTAATTCACCAAATTTGAACGCAACATACAAAATTACGACTGTAGAAAAACTGAGACCAAATGAAATGTTTTTAGTGCTTGCCGTGCTACAAATTCGAAAAAATAAGGACCGGACCCCGTCTTAGCGGATGTCTACGCCGGAGGGGGAACCTACATACCAAATTTTAGCCTCCTACCTGCTGCGGTTTGGGCTGGGCGATGTTGAATTAGTGTGAGTGAGTGAGTCAGTCAGTAACGCAACATATGACTTTTTCACTAGGAAAGTAAGCTTAATTTATTTAAAAACTAAAAACTTAAAATTAATCATTATTTCACAATTTTTGTTATAAATAAAAAAATATCTAGCGAGATTCACTCTTTTTTAAACTTTAAAAATCATTTCCTTATGGAGCCGCATGGATTAGAGATCAAATACAGGATTCCTCTATACCGTGAAATCAATGATATATGCAAAAAAGCTTTAATCCAAATTATTTAAATTTAAAAATAAAAAAAAATTTAATCATATAAATAAAAAAATGTAAATCTCCATTTTAAATTTTATATTTTGCAAATAGATTTATTTATGCTACATTTCCACTTGCGTGTTTTAAGCAAATCATGTTGTTTTAACGAAAAAAAAATGTATGGGAAAACATGTACAAAACAGTGTTTTGTTTCAAAACACATGCAAAACACGTTCAGTGGAAACGTAGCCTTATGCCTGGTTTTCACTATGTCATTTGAACTGACAACAAAAACTGACTCAAATGAATTCTCGTCATTTTGTGTCATATGCGTTTTCATTACATCTTAAAAACTGACAATAAGTCGATAAAGCAGAGCGTGTCAAAGACTTATGTCAAATTTTGGTGTCAGTTGACTGACACGCCGTTTTCATTACAAAGGTCAAATATGATGAGGCGAGCGAACAGCTGATTAGATAATATTAATTTGTGTTCAATAAAAAGTGGAAAAAATTTTGTGTTATTACATTACCATATCTTTCTATATTTAAAAAATTTCCATTTCAATTCATTTTCCAGCAAGAGAAAAATATAACAGCTTTGCTTGTTGTCAATTTTATTTTAGATAAAAAATGCTGCCATATCTGTTGACAAACTGAAATTTCACGTTTTCACTTGTCTGTCATTTTAGACGGCAGTTCGGTTGCATAACTGACTGCAAACTTAGATGACACCATATGACAACCCGTTTTCATACAATTGCCAATAATTTGGACAAATTGACATTAAAAATGACATAGTGAAAAACATGCATTACTCTATTGCTAATTGCAATAAATTTTAAAAGATTTTAAATACATAAGTATTTTAAGTACTTAAATATTGAATTTAATTTTTGTTCTTACGTAATAGCGGTAAAATGGTTTGGTAGAAAAACAAAAAAGTGTCAGCCTACTTCTAAATAGTTGACTTTATAATGGCATTACAAAAAATTATTTTAAAGCGCATACAAATTTATGTTTGCCAACGATTCTTTATAAATTTACCATAGTGTAGTGGTTCCAAACCCAAAAAAAAATGGTAATAATTATGGATCTTCTAAACAACTGATCACAAAAATTTACAACTTGAGTAAAACAGTTTATATATAATCATATGTGGCCTTATCTAATAATATATTATCATACATATTTATTTACATATGTCTGTATGCATTACCATATATATATTGATCTTTATAAAATTAGATATGATTTAAATGAAAGATATGGCATATATTATATGATATAAAATTATATATAACACTACATATACATAATTATATATGGCTTGCACGGGACCATATTTTCTTTTATTTGTCTTATACAGAACCATATATAATAATATATGCTATATAGTATTTGAGATACAATACCCGAGTAAAAGTTTATCATATGTGACTTACCTAAAAATATAATATTGTATATAACATAAATACATATGTCCGGTATGCATAGTCATATATAATAATATATTACGGAAACTCTTTTAAAAAAATCTTATATTGTGCCATATATAACCAAATCTAGTTATATATTTTTCTTTATAAAATTTAAATAACACCATAAATTTAAATAACACTATATGGCTTATACAGGATCATATATACTTTTATATGAATTATACAGAACCATATATATTTATATATGATATCAGCTTTAATAATATCTGGGCCATCCCGAGTAGAAAAATTAATCCGTCACAACATTTAATCATATCCAATATTCCTTAATATCTTATTTGATCCGAAAAATGGCAGAAAAAATTAGATCCAGCAGTATATTTGGGATTTAGAAGGATTAGAATTGAATCGACTTAACTAGACTTTATTTTTCGTATATATGTATATGTAATTGTTTATTCTGGACTTATATATAACATAATTATGTATTCGGAAATTGTCATGGCTGAATCATTGAGATATAACAATATCTCAAATTTGTTTGAACATATTGTATCATATATAATTATATCTTATACCATACCAAAAAATATTTCTTATATTGGAAAATATATTAAACCATATATAATTGTATCTCATACCATATATTATGTTTTACAAAGCTTCATTATATTTTAATGAGGATCCAGGTTATGTTTTATGGACAAAAATTTTAAATAAAACAAAAAATTTTAAAATTTGTGTTTTGCTTGTGAGGCAAATTTGTCTAGAACATCGTTTGGATTAATTTCTATATTTTGATGAATATGCATCATACCCAGCAAAACTTTGGTAATGGGTGCGATATTCTCATGCGTTACCTTGTAACGATAGCTCGTAAACTTTTTCATTATTTGCAAGCATAAAGTAATAAGTTACTCATTATTGATTACGTAATATATGATTTATAAATGTAAATATTTTTGAAAATATATTTTTAGATACATTACTTTGTGTTTTTTTGTAAGCAAAAGGGTAATGTAGGTTTGTTTTGATAACACTAGCGAAAAAGCGAAGCACAACAATTTACTTAAGTTTAAAGCAATCAAACATTATACGAGTCGATAGCTCAGTGGGTAGAGTTCTTGGCTGGCAATTATTTTTAATTACAATTATTTTAAATAAAATATTTGTAATATTTTTTTTTAATAAAAATTCCTCTTTTTTAAAAATTTATTTTTAGACACATTACTTTTTCCATTCTCGTAACCATATAAGTAACCCCTTACATTATCACCTCTAAAGAAATGGGTATATACATTACTTTGAGGCTCATCGCCTGTAAAATTCATCAGTGAAGTAAGGTGTAAAGTAATCCATCGGCCCCTATGGCTATACATTACTTTATCAATTATTTTGTAATGTGTGGTATTGCTGGGTAGCTATGCCATGTTTTAATGCAAAAAAGATATTTTTATCATATGAATAATTTGTGTTTTTCTTGTGAGGCAAATTTGTCTAGAACATCGTTTGGATTAATTTCTATATTACATCATAGCTAAGCCATTTAGACGGTCCTCTGTCATTGTCGATCTAATAGAGTTGTTGAGCTTGTGGGAATAACAGGGTGTTTGTTTTGCATTTGTCGCAGTTTAAATTTTTTTATTAACAGCTCTCTCTTCTGCCAATATCAGTGGACAGCCATCTGTTCCTATTCCAACACAATTTTTTAAATCAAACACCAAATTCTTTAAAGCTGTTACAATTATTTATGATAATGTATTTGCATCAATTGTCACCTCTCCATCTTCAGCAAGTCTTTTGAAGCCTCTTTAAATGCGTCTTCGAAGCTAATGAAATCTTCTTTAACTGCATTTTCGATCACAACATAGTACACTTGGTAGAAAAAGCCTGCGTACGTATAGTAAACTTTTCTTTTTTGATAAAGTATATACAAATTAACATATTAACTACAATGTATTTTTTATTTATACGTTGACCTCTTATTTTTATTTCACAACTGAAATCTCAAAGTCATGTTATGCAAAAAAAAAAAACCAAAAACAAAATTACAATTCAATATTACACAAAAAAAGTGTGCGTACAAAATATAAAAAGTGGAATTACCGACGTACTTCTAACAAACCGTTGGTCACATTTGGTAAAAGAACAGAAATTTCTATTGGTGAACGAAAAATCATTGTTGATTTATAGAAAAAAGGCAAAACTTTTCGTAAAGTTGGTGAAATCGTTGGCAGAACGCATTCTTCAGTCCAAAGAGTGGTTTACAATTACAAATCAACTGGAGTCTTAACCTCGAAGCCTCGATATGGACGATCATCTATACTGACAACAAGGGAAACACGAAGCTTAATCAACACTGTGAAAACAAATCCTCGTGTAACTGCATCAGAATTGTCAAAAGCTGTTAAAGATAACTTTCAGAAACCTATTTCCATTGATGCCGTTCGAAAAATATTAAAAAATATGACTACCATGGCCGCGTTGCATGCAGAAAACCCTTCATCTCTAGAATCAATAGAATAAAGCGAATTGCCTTTGCAAAAGAACATTTAAATAAACCCCCCGAGTTCAGAAAACAGGTAATTTTTTCTAATCAGAGCATAAAGGCATAAAAGGTAGAAAAATGGTTTGGCGAAAACCAGGTACAGCCTTAAATCAAGAAAATCTTTTGCCTACTGTTAAACACGGTGGTGCGGGAGTAATGATTTGGTGGGGAGGGGGGTATGGCAAGTAATGGTGTTGGAACTTTGGAGTTTGTTGAATCTATAATGAACAAATACGATTACCTAAACATTTTGAAGCGCAACTTGAAGCAAAGTACAGACAAACTTGGTCTAGGAAATCAATATTACTTTCAGCAGGACAACGATCCAAAGCACACCGCAGAAATTGTTAAGGTCTGGTTGTTGTATAATTCACACTATTTCTTCAAAGGATATGCTTAAAAGTATCATAAAAGAGGAATGGAGTAAAGTAAGTCCTGAAGATACTTCTAAACTAGTTAATTCTATGCAAAAAAGACTTCTTGAAGTAATTAAACGCAAAGGATACCCTACCAGCTTCTAAAATATTTTTGAAATAGTTATGAATCTAACAAAAATACTTTGTACGCACAATTTTTCTGTGTAATATTGAACTGTTATTTTGTTTTCGATTTTATCTTTCTTTTTAGTATAACATGACTATGTGATCTATGTTGTAAAATAACAATAAAAAGTCAAAGTATAAATAAAAAATATGTTTAATTTAAAAATTTAGTTTTTATATACTTTTAATTATCAAATAAAAAAAAAATTACTCCATGTACGCAGACTTTTTCTTCCGAGTGTATCTTAAAGCTAAAGATATCTGACTTTTTCCCGATAAATCGGTTGTTTCAACAAAAATTACTGAAAAATATTTGGCTTCATATTCATTTTTTAATATTTTTTTCAGAACTAGATTGTGGCAACATTCAATTATATTATTTTGAGTCGTTTTGGATGTATAAGTTGCATTTACAGCACTTGTTTTCAACTGTTTTTTTTTTTTTGTTTATCTGAAAAGTACAGAATTTAATATTTATACTTTCAGAATTTTTATTTTAGTTAATTCTCACCATTTATTTTATTTAAATCAAGACTTGATATACTATAAGATGTAGTTATAACATTATCATCATCGGTTATTTCTACTAGAGTTGAACTAGTGCAAGCAGAGGTAGAAGGTAGATCTAAAACAAGTATTTGTTCTTAAGTGTTTATTCCAAAAATCGGATAATTTTTTTTTTATTTTAGACTTTGTAGACTAACTGTCAGAATTGTCTCGTCCATTGATAATTAATGCTGTAAATATATATAATCTTCTGAGACTTAGACCAGAATAAACCTTTTTGTTTTCAGAAGCCTGTATATCTGCAGATACAACCTCATTGTTTTTGTTATTTACAACACATTTCTTTTTTGCAGCAAAAAAGCTGATATAGCTTTTTGACGTTAATGCTATTAAAAATATATTTATTTTTATAGCTTAACCAATTTCTAACACTACAGTATTTTATTAAATCGTATGGTATTTCCAATAAAAAAAAATTAAAAATAGCGACAAACCATCCAAACAATTGTGAAAAGGTGCTTCAAAAAATATGGTAACATCAGCAGAATTTGTTAGAAGTCACCCAATGTGGAGACGAAATATTGGAAGGAAATAATAAATAATCATTATTATTTTTTGTAACAAGATCTTGAACTCGATTTGAAGGAATAATATAATGTAATAATTTTTTTAATAAAAATTCATTTTTTTAAATCTATTTTTAGACACATTACTTTTTCTATTCTCGAAACCATATAAGTAACCCCTTACATTATCACCTCTAAAGTAATGGGTACTTACATTACTTTGAGGCTCATCGCCTGTAAAATTCATCAGCGAAGTAAGGTGTAAAGTAATCGGCCCCTATGGCTATACATTACTTTACCCATTATTTGGTAATGTGTGGTTTTGCTGGGTTATTTATTTTTATTTATTAAGAGTAAAGTTAATTTACAAATAATATTATAGTTACAGGAACTGGCTGCAGAGGCCTTCGTCCTTCATAACCTATTAATTTTTGAAAATGGTTAAAAACCACACATTACCAAATAATGGGTAAAGTAATGTATAGCTTACACAAAACCCAAAGTAATGTATCTAAAAATATATTTTCAAAAATATTTCAATTATTACTTTACATTTATAAATCATATATTACGTAATCAATAATGAGTAACTTATTAGTTTATGCTTGCAAATAATGAAAAAGCTAACGAGCTATCATTACAAGGTAACGCATGAGAATATCGCAGCCATTACCAAAGTTTTGCTGGGATTCCATAGAGAGTTACAATGTAAATTTTGGCGCAAACATTTTGAGAAAACAAAATTATAAAAAAAGTATAGTAATATATATCTTTTTTGGTTGGTTTATGTAATTCCATATTGTAAAATATTATTGAATATGACGATTCCGTAGTAAAAACTCCGCATAATTTATTGGTGATTTCAGCAGCATTTACTTTGATTTGCAGTTTAACTCAAAAATAACTAACATTTTGTGGGGTTAAGGGTTTTTTTGTTGTTTTCGTCTTGTTATTATTAAGTAAATAGGATCTGCTGATTTTAGCAAGTTTTCTGAAAAGACCTTTTTAACTAATTTTTAGTAACATTTTTTACTATTTTTACAGACTATTTTCTATTAGTGGTCATTTACATATGATTAAAAATCTAGTATAAACAAGATTACGAATTCTAGTTTGTATAAAAAATACAATGCACCATGTGATCAAAATGCGGTTTAAACTAGATTTCGAATTAGTTTTTTCGAAGTTTTTTTCATTTTCTTAACTTAATAGTATTGACCATAACAAGTTTTTATAAAAATAGTCAACATTTTAATACAAATTAATTTTATAAAATAAAAACTAAAATTTTATTTACTAGAAGTCAATTACACAAAGAGCATAACTTGAATTTTTTCTCCAGGTATTTTACTATTTATATCAACTTAGTTTTTCTTCATTAAATTTACATATAAAAAAAAAAGAATTATTTCCTGACTTTAATGAATTTTTTTAGCAAATAGGAATAGAAATATGCATAAAAAACACAATGTTTAAAAAGTGCACTGCACATACAGTGTAAAATTTTATACTTTGTATTAAATTATTAAAATCTAATTTTTTACAAAATGTTTACAGAATTGTAATGAAATTCAAAAGATTTAATTAAAAAATAATTACTAAAAGTCTTTTGATTTAAGCCAAAAACTAGAAACGAATTAGTTTATGTTTTTAAATTTGGGATAATTTTCCGTCTAAAATAAAACTCTTTTGAGAAGTTTAATTTTTCCCGTCAGAAAATAAAGCTCATTTGAGGAGTTTTATTTTAAAACTCATTTGAGGAGTTATATTTTTCGGTCTAAAATAAAACTCATTTTGTTTATTTTCTTCTTTTTTTATTGACTCTATTTGCTGTAATGTGTATAGTAATTTATTTGTTTAATTTAGCGAACATAACTTTTTCTAAATTTTCTGCGGAAAGATTTGAACGCAGGTCGCTCAATACCATTTTAAGAGCAGAGAATGCTCTTTCCACGCAGGTACACACTGTACAGTTTTTGCCAATTTATGCAAGTGCGGATAGTGTATTCTTTTAGCCTCCCAGAACTTTTTTAGCCTCCCAGAACTCAAAAGAGAAAAAATTGTCGATTTCATAAAAAGCTTTTTTTTCATCCTCATTATCAGTTTCAGCCGAATTTTAAAAAAATCGCTGAAAAACAATTGCTCTTCTTGAAGCATTTGTATGGCGACGTATACAGGTTTCAAGAGGGCTAGTAAGGCTTCCATATTTTCTTATTTTGTCGGACCTAGATTAAGCGCGGCATACACATTATTCAAGCACAAGTATTTGTAGGGCATTAAGCTTTTTATCATAAAGTAAGTAGAATTCCATCGAGTCTGGACATCCATCTTGCTCCTAAAATAATTTTAAACTTATTGCCTAAAAATTTCAATCATATGCATCTTGTGTACAACAAACCTGTAAGTAGGAGTCCGTAAGCCCTTTGCTAAATCTCGAACGCGCTTCAGTAAATCTTTATTAATCGTATCTAAATAATCCTTAACAACCAGTTGCAGTGAATGAGCAGCACACTTCACTGATTGTACTGAGAACACGGAGATTTCTCGAAAAAGGTCGCTAGAGACAGTGTCATCAGACTCGCTTTCATCCTCCTCGCCGAATAAGCTCATCATTTTAATCAAATTCCGTCCATTATCCGTTGTAATAGTGTAAATTTGGTTGTTTTCGATGTCAAAAACCTCCAAAACATGTTTAACTTTAGCTTTAAGATACTTGCCGTTTTAAATTGTTATAGTTTTATTTCTTATCTCTTAATGCAGTTGCAAATGGATTTTATGGTCATAATAAACCATTTGATAATAGAATTCAAACAATAACAAATTAAAAAGCCACATCTTTTTATTTTAATGACGATTTTTTCAATTGCAATGCATGATTAGATTACACTGGGTTACAAATTGTAATGGCAAGCGTCAAGCTTTGAGTGTCAATTTACATAAAATGAGTTTTATTTTCTGACGAAAAAAATAAAACTCCTCAAATGAGTTTTAAAATAAAACTCCCCAAATGAGTTTTATATTCTGACGGGGAAAATTAAACTCCTCAAAAGAGTTTTATTTTAGACGGAAAAATAAAACTCCTCAAAGAGTTTTATTTAATTAAGGCGAAATAAAGCCCTCTTCTTAAGAGTTTTTATTTTTACGTTGAAAAATAACTGTTTTGAATATTTTTTTTAAGCCACAAAATAACTGTTATAAAACAACTTTTTTTGATATCACTTATAACCGTTACAGTCCCTCATATAAAGGGTGGTTAAGTTTTAAGGACCGATGTTGATTTTGAATAAAACACAAATTATTTAGGAAATTATTGTCATTTCTTTTTATTATAATAATATCGGCCAAATGGCCGCCGCTCTTGAATTTTCGCTGGCTTATCGATGTACACCTTTTCTTTCAAATAACCCCAAAGAAAGAAGTGCAACGGTGTTAAATCACATGATCTTGGCGGCCAATTGAGCGCAAAAGAGCCATTGTTTCGTTAGCTATGTGGCAAGTGGCACCGTCCTGTTGAAACCACATATCGTCCAGGGCCATATCCTCAATTCCTGGCCAAAATAAGTTCGTTATCATCTCGCGATAGCGAACACCATTCACGGTAAATGCTTAGCCGACCTCATGACACACTATCGCGAACAACAGCAATGTTTCCGTTGAACGAACAGGGCGAGCATGCACAGGTGTTTTCACCTGAAATTTGCCCACAATTCTCCCGATTGTGGACACATTTGGTCGATTATGCACGAAATGCATTTTGATTTGAACGCCCATTTTCATAATAAGCCTGAATAACTTTGCTTAATTGTGCATCTTTCCATGGTTCAAATTGAGTTAGTCTGAAATTGAGAAATGTCAAATGAAATGCAGAAAAAAATTTGACGTTTAGGTGTGGTTCACATTCAACATCGGCCCTTAAAATTTAACCACCCTTTATTATCATATAAATCACACATAATTTTATAAAGATCAATATATAAGCAGATATGGTTATATATGACAAAATATAAAGTACCCATGTAAAAATCGAAATATATATGAACATACATGATCATACATGGGCATACATGGTCACATACGTCCACACATGATCTCATATATGACCATATATCTTCGGATCCGAAATTTGAGGGTATATGGTGATATATGTGCATATATTATCATACATGCTCAAATATTATTGATGTATGCTCGTATATGATCATATACGTCCATATACCCTCAAATTTCAGATTCGAAGATATATGATCATATATGAGATCATGTATGGTCATATATTGAAAAATGTATGGACGTATATGACCATGTATGCCCATGTATGATCATATACAGGCCCATGTATGCTCATATATATTTCGATTTTTACATGGGTAATTTTCAAAAATTTAATGTTATATATAATAATATATGCTAATGCATACTGACCTATGTATTTATATATGATAATATATTATTAGATAAGGCCACATATGATTATATCTAAACTTTTTTACTCGGGTTTACAAAAATGTTTTTTTTATGTGGTATGATATATTATAAATATTTTCTGTTGTGGTGTAATATATAATACTTGCAAACAAATTTGAGATATTGTTTTATAAGGTCCACTTCATAATTTTAACGTCACTTTTCTTTTTAATATAACTTTCAATATATATTGATTCCCTTAGGTCTCTTCGGTTAAATTACGCTTCTTTGAATATGCTCTTGATTGATAACTGTTTTATATTTGTAGTTGTTGTATTTGTTTTTTGTAATTTACCGATTGTTTGTGTTTCATAATTATAACGTCACTTTGCAAAAAAGAGGAAAATGAGATCAATAAGTGAAAATATGTCATCATATGCCTCGTGGAAAAATACTGTCTGACCTTGAAAAAAGTCAAATTATGGCTTTCAAAGCCGAAAATGTGAGTTTTCGAGAAATTGCTCCAAGATTGGGTCGCAGTCTAAGGGTAGTTCAAATTTTTTTTTAAGAATCCCTCAAAATCAAAACGTGTAGGGCGAAAAAAAATTCTGTCGCAGCGCGAAATAGCTCATATTACCCGACTGGCAAAACTCCTCATCTAGTATTGCGAAAATTCGAGCCCAATCTGGAGTCATTGCGTCAAAAACAGCTGTATGTAGGGCTTTAAATGATGATAAAAACATAGTTCGTTCTAAAATGGCCATAGTCACATCGCTGCTGGAATGCAGTTTGCATATGACAACATGGGTACGGATAATTATAAGAAACAGAATTGAAATGAAACTTAAAATGGGTACAAACATCAAAAATTTCACACTAGGTCATATTCTCCGACGAAAAAAAAAATGGAATTTATATGGCCCATACGGCAACCGAGGCTACTGGAGAGACATAAGAAAGGAACCCCTAACTTTCACAAAGAGCAATTTTGGAGGAGCATCATTGATGGTGTGGGGAGCTTTTTGTGCCGACGGTACATTAGAAATTCAATTTGTTCCATGTAGAATGAATAGTTCCGACCACATGAGAACGTTGGAAATGAGTTTAGTTTCATTTTTAGAAAAAAATCCAAACAAAAGCTTCATTTTTCAACAGGACAACGCGACTATCCATAATAGTGCGGGAACTTAAAATTGGTTTTATTCCAAAAATACTTCTGTTTTGGAATGGCCTGCGTGTTCCCCAGATCTTAACCCAATGGAAAACGTATGGGGTATTTTGTTAAACAGGGTTTACTCCGAAAATCTCCAATACGCCATATTGGAACAATGGGAGAGAATAAGCGAAATTGAAATAAAAAATTTAGTAGAACGTATGCACAATAGAGCTTATACTTTAATTAAAAGTAAAGGTGGAAGAATTCCTTATTAATTTAATTACAATTGCGTTTTATTTAAGAAAAAGTATTAATGACGTTATAATTATCAAACACGAACAATCGGTAAATTTCAAAAAAAAAAAAAAATAAATAAATAAAATACAACAACTACAACTACATATATAAACCAGTTATCAATAATTAGATATAATCATATATTATTCCGTGTTAGTGGTTTCAAATCCTAACCAGGGAGATAACAATATTTTTTTCGGTTTTTTAATTTATTTTTTTCCTTACTAATATTTTTTTTACAAAACTTTAAAATTTTAACCCACTTCGAACAAAAAGACCCAGCAATTTTTAATGGGACTCGAGTAAAATAAATTATCTATTTAATCATATCCAATTTTATTTTCCTTAATATTTAAATTGATCCGAAATATGACAGATCAAATTATCTGCAAAATCATATTTGCAGCAGACCGTTTTTTAGCGTATAGTTTTGGTAATGATTATTAACTATTACTTACTATTTCCAATCTTTATGCAAAAAATAATTAATAAATTTTAAAAATTATCAATATTAGATGTTAGGAATTAAATTGTTGTTAGCAATAAGTTGTTAGAATTAAATTCTGCCAGGATTAGAACTCGCAACACTCTCAGTGTAAGCCTTCCTATGCAACCCTCCCCATTATAAAAAATATTAACATCTTTACTTCTACACCGGAGAACTTTTTGGTGATGTAATGGAAAAAGGGATTAATTAAGAAATCGTTGCATTTTTTTGTCGGGAACTAAAGCAAATCATTTCTGGTGCTCATACATTTAGATTAAAATAGTGTTTTCAGAACACGTGTCGCCTCAGACGAACGATGCATGCAATACAAAAAAAAAATAAATGTAGTCTCTCATTCGCGTCTCGACGAACGTCTGGTAGAAACCCAGTAGAAAGATCGTTCAGAAGAGGCGTGCGTACTTTGTCCACCTTTGTTTTTTTATAACTTTTAATAGTGTTCCATATTTTGATATTATCCGAGGATACAGAATGTTTGTCATTAATCTGGGCCGTTGGTAAGGAATAACTCATACTTTACAATACAATTATTTAACATAATGCATTTTATCAAACCAAATTATATAAATAAAATGACTTTATATCTTAATTCTATTATTTAAATTTCCATTTAACAAACAAATAGGAAAAAATGGATCTGGAGCTTCGGAAACTAAACATTGGCAAGATATGATTTCAAAACCACGACAAACAGTTTTGCAATGGCATCGCTTAAAGCCGGAGTAAGCTCAACAACAAAAATTCTACTATAATTAAACACATCGTTAAAATACTGGAGTATATTGCAATAAATAATTTAATAATGAAATGGTTTACATTGTTATTTGAGCAAAAACAAAAAAAAAATAAATAATAATAAAGTATACATTATACAGTGATTCATATAAAAACTACACTTGTAATTCAACTATTTACTTAGTACGGTAGATGATTTGTGTGATAAAACAAAATTTATTCGTAAGTATTATTTATTTTATTTATTGGTTGAATTACTATCACAAGAAGAATAAATCTTATAAATTACAGTGATAGCAAGTTGCATTTGTCGTATTAACATTAAGTCAAAAACATTTTTAAAATAATAAATTTAATCATAATAATTAACATATCGTAATAAACATAATATGTACAATTGACATTTTATTACATTCAAAACAATTTTAAAAGTTCCTTTTTGAAATTTAATGCATTGCTTTGTACTTGTATATATGATGGTAAGTCGTCCCAAAGACACGTTGTATAATTGAAAAATTGTCTCGTAGACGTTAGATATTTGTATTTTTCTGATCTCAAGTTTCTTCCACGTGGTGATTGGGCAAAAGTAATTTTATTATAAAGATACTCTGGTTACTTGAGATGTATAATCTTATACATCATTAAAAGACTTTTATATTTTAATAAAACTTTAAAGCTTATGTTATGTAACTGGTATGAATTGTTGTATTTGACCTTGAGGAGATTAAAGTCAATAGTGTCGCAATTGGCAAATATTTCACACCCTTAAAACATAACAGGTATCAAATAAGTTTTTTCCAGAAGCATTCCTATTTTAAAAGCCGTTGATGATGTACAGCCAACAGGTTTTCCAGCATCCAAACTCTACCAGCTGATATATTTATGGTTAGTCCAAGAAAGTTCTGCATTAAAAGTGACTCCAAAATTCGAAGGTGATTGAACAAAGTCGATTTTTGTGTTGTTAATACGTAGACAAATATTACCGTTTAGTCTTTTTTATTATTTCTTAATATGAAAATGCATTTCGTTGTTAAACCCTCCCTACTTATGTAATATATCAGTTGGTCATTTGGTTTGTAACACATCGAACTATGGTATAAACATCTATTAGAATATATATATTACATGATTCAAGTTAAACTTTCTGAACCTAAAATTTATAAATCTCTAACTTATGTTCCTCTTATATCTGAAAGGTTAGAAAAATCGAAAATTTATGATAATAAGAAATATATAGTAGCACATAGAACAGGTAGAAAAACGAAAGATAAAATAGATAAATCTGAAATGTCCAATTTAGTTTATAAAATACCTTGTAGTGGAAATGATAATAAGAATTGTAGTAATGTATGTGTAGGTACAACAAAGAATAAATTAAAAACAAGAATTGCTGGACACAGATCTGATCAAAAATACAGGAACACTACTTCTACACAGAAAACAGCATTATCATTACATTGCACGAATTTTAATCATTATCCTGATTTTGATAGGACGTCAATTTTAAACACGGAAAATAATTACAGACGTAGATATATGTTAGAAATGTTACAAATTAAGAAGGTACCATCTACACAACGAATTAATTATAAAACAGACATAGCAAATATTGCACAAAATTACAGACCTTTAGTTAATAAAAACTAAAATAAATATTATTATGTTAAATGAAATGTATATAAAATATTTTTGTTCATGTAATATTTTAATTTTTCAAATATTGTTATTTTTGTTTTCTGTGATATTTTCATTTCTTAATATTGCCAAAAAAAAAAATAATTTTTGATTTACCGCCTTTTTTAAAAAAATTGTTATATATAAGTTTTCAGTTTATAATTTTAATTTGTTAATTATAAAAAAGACAATTACCCCTGAAGAAGTCACCCAATGTGGTGACGAAATATTGGGATAAATAAATATTTATAATTAAATTTGTTATAAATAAAGGATCTTTAGCTCAATAAGGAATATTATATGAATAGAGAAGATCGAAGAAAACTAAAATAATTATTAAAAAAAGTTTTATTTAATTCTTTTGTTTGTTCCAGATTGGAATATGCTTCCTTTATTTGGAGCCCAATGCGGATACTTAAATAAACCGTATTGAGAGAATCCAAAATATGTTCGTTAAGTTTGCTCTTCCTTTCTTTAATGTTTCAACTTCTAATACTTCAACTTCTGTTCTAACATTTAGTATTCCCACATATGTGGATAAATGTGATTTTATATATTAAAAATTTCTGGAAATTCGTAGGAATATTTTTGCATTATCATTTGTGCATGAAATTATTTGTGGTGTAATTGATTCTCCTGATTTATTACACTTAATAAAAATATATGTTCCTCCTAGATCTTTAAGGAATATAGATAAATTATTTTTTATTAATATACATACACTAATTATGCATTGAATGAAATTCTAACTAAAGCTTTGAGATTTATTATAATTATTGTAATAGTTTACCTCTCTCTCAATTTAAAGTTTTATTAAATAAATTACTTTAAGTTATTTACTATTGTAATAAGTTGCTAGTCTGTATGGATAATTTTGTATCCATATACTGAAATAAATAAATAATGCGAAAACTAGAAAATTAGAACCAATCCTGAAAGATGAAACACGGATTCGAATTCAGCGCCTCAAATATCGTTAGGATTTGTGCTCATCGGCTCTGATCCAAAAGTTGACCGGAATTTGTTAACTTGTGTTATTATTAATTTGAAAAAATGTCGTTTAATACTAGTTATTTTAATTATTTTAAGATTGTATGCTTCAGGGCCTTATTGGTTTTATAGAGGCTAATAATCTGGCTATTCTATTTCAAATTAAAAAAAATATATCATAGTCAAAAATAAAGTATACTTTAGGAGTTTTAAAGTATACTTTTCTTAAGGCCAATAGAGACGATCAAATAAACCCGTCAATCAGTGCATATGTGTGTGTCGTATGCTTGAAGCTTTAAATGTGACGTACAAATAAACACATAGATCACCATTTGTATTTTGATTTCGTAGCGTTATTATCAAATCATATCGTCGTCGGATGATGATTTATTGTTATTGACTATTTTTTTGTAGTTCTGGTAGTTTTCAGTAAAACGCAATATATACTTTTGTTCGTCCGCGCAATTTTCATATTTTACATATTACCAAAAATCACACGTTTTTTTCTAATCAGAAATATATACGTATGCATTTTTTTTCATCCGTACATTCGTTCATGACGGCAAACACAAAGCAAATGAAATTTTGTTGTCAATCACAACAAAAGACGACCAAATAATCAGCCATCAAATAAAAATATCAAAACTTTTTGATTTTCATCAATCATTGCCGACAACGCGTATGTGTAGCCGAAAAAGAACGACTGCACGCACACAACTATATTATTAATGGGTTTATTTGATCGTATCCATTGGCCTTTAAAAGTATACTTAGGCCTACTATAGACCAGTGGTCGGCAGAAAGAGAGAATATGAATGTATTAATGTTTTACAGCGTAAGAAATTATTTAACTTTCTCGATGAATGAATAAATTAATATATGAATTAATCGATAATAGAATATCCATTTTCATTGAAGTGAAATAGTTCATGTATTTGTTTTCTCTATTATAAAAAATAAAAATAATTCATAATAATAATGATTTTTTTATTGCATACAAGGCACTTTGCCTCATTTAATATATTTCAAGAAAATAAAAGAAAAATTCTTCCCACTCAACGTTCCACATTTTTAATTAAAAATGTAAACGAAATAATTACCTACAATAAAAAAATACCTATAATAAAAAAAAACAAATTTTTAGAGTGTACTTTATTTCTTCAAAAAAGCGGCATAAACTTGCTCTGTTGAAAGTTAGCGTACTACTGAATGAAATAATTGTATTTTTTGTGCTCATAGCTGTGAGATTTGTTGAAATTTGTGTAATGTACGTGTATATCGCCGATTGTGTTCGGCCCCTGAGTGCTATGAGTGCCGATCACTGCTATAGACAAGTAAAAATATACTTTGATCGTTAAATTCTGCTTTATAATTAAAACTAGCTGAAGTTGGTTTTTATCAAATTTAACAACACTTGATAGAACATTTTTTTGAAAAAAATATTTGAATTGCAAAATATTGAACGAAAATTATATCAATAAATAAGGAATTTTGCATTATTTATATTAATTTAATAAATTTTTATTATTAGATACACAAGTTAATAATGTCGATTTGGACAACAGATGGCATAACTATCACATATGGTTTGTGTCAATAATAACAAATATGGTATTTTGGAGGGTGAACATCTGTTATTATAATTCAGTATTCGATAGACGCCAAAGTGTAAACACACTTTTTTTCAATCGCTATAATAATGTCGAATTTCGTGCATAAAAAAGATGTTTTGCGGGGGAGTCTGATAACCTTTTTTCATTTGAAGAAAACGGCTGCTGAAAGTTATCGATTGTTGGTAAAAGCTTACGGTCAACATGCAGCAAC
The DNA here is from genome assembly GCA_949748255.1 of Eustalomyia histrio. Lineage (NCBI taxonomy): Eukaryota > Metazoa > Arthropoda > Insecta > Diptera > Anthomyiidae > Eustalomyia > Eustalomyia histrio. The sequence goes on from OX456528.1 coordinate 6,267,704, forward strand.
TCAGAAGGATCAGAAGGGTGTTTTGTATTATGAGCTGTTGAAATCCGGTCAGACGAGCACAGGGGACCTGTACGGAACACAATTGATTCGTTTGAAGAGATCAATCAATGAAAAATTACCAGAATATTTGACCAGACACGAGGCAATAATCTTTTATTATGACAATGCTCGGCCACATGTTGCAAGACCGGTCAAAAACTATTTGGATGGGAAGTTTTGGCTCACCCGCATTATAGACTAGACCTAGCCCCTTCTGAAAGATGGGGTAAAGTGGTGGATAACGACGGACAATACTTTGAACAATGTATCAATTCATTTTGTTATTATAATGAATGCATTTTTCAAGCAAAAAATCGGCATTATTAACTTGTATACCCATTGATAAAAATACACTTTTCTCTCCTTTTTTCTAAAGTTTCACATTTTGCCATTGCAAATTCTTTATTTACGCACTTTTCTTTTTCTCAGCTAATATAAAATCAGCTGATCGATGTTGCAACTTAACATTTGGTACATTTGATATGATGCCCATTTTAAGCCGGTTCAACTTAAAATTGGATTTAATTCTGACTATAACAGCAAGATAGATAATAACAGGTTTTTAATTTAATGTCGTTTTTAAAAAAAGCCGACATTAGTGCGGGACTATGTTTAATTTCATTAATTCTGAATTATCTCTATATAAATATAAGGGAATAACGTTAGTGACTTACTAACTGACTCACTAACTAACTGATTAACATCGCCTAGCTGAAACCTTTGGAGCTAAGAAGCTGAAATTTAGTTTGTAGGTTCTCCCTCCAGATTTTTTGGAATACCCTACTGTGAGGGGCAAATAAAGGGAAAATTTTCCCCCCTTTGTCGGCCTGCCAAAGCCGCTGATATTCAGAAGTTTAAATTTTGCATGTAGGTTCCTCCTGCTGCGTAGACATTTGCTCAGACAGGACTTGTGAAAATTTCTCGGTGGAGTGGCAGAAAGGGAAGAAGTCTCCCCCTTGACGGCTTGTTCCAACCCCTTTAGCTAGAAACCTGAAATTAAAAATACGTGCACTCTGAAATATAAAATATCATATTTTAAATATGTGTTCCTTTTCGTGTGTGCTAAATCTTTAATAAGGTACTTTTGGAACCATTTTCATCTGGGGAGTCCAACAATATATATCTATTGATTTGATGTACCTGTTTTATTGTTTAAAAAAATATTTTAGTTCTATATAAAAATTACGCTTTTTTTATATTTAACCTTTTCTCAGCTTTATCAGCCTTAAGCTACCTTTATATAATAACTTTCTCAATTATTTATTTTTTGCATTATACTGAATTTACATATACCGAAATCTCGTTTAAAATCTAGTTTCAAATAACCCCCGTTTACACCATGAAGTTTTACAGCTTAACTGATTTTCTATTTGTCAACAAAAACACAGTGGCGTAAGTTCATGGTCGCTGGGTGGTGCACTGGCCAAGGGCCCATGGCCGACAGGGGTCTTTTGTTGAGAGTAGTAAATCTTTTTTTTTTTTTTGTTTTATGTATTTTTAAATGTATAAAAAATTGTACCTTAAAATAAGAAAATTATTTGCATACAATTTTTTAAGGATTTCAATATAGTAATAATCAAATAATACGTTAAAGGGGTCTTAGAAGATCAATCATGCTGTACAACATATCCATGCTGTACAACATATAGCGTTGTTTGACGGCCATTACAAAAACAAATACACGTAGTTATCAAGCCATGCTTACCATGCTTGATAGTCTATTGGCCGCTTGGTCAAGTAATATTTCCACGATCTTTGCAATTAAAATTCGTTTTTTGACATATTAAAAGCACTGTTTGAAATAATGTTAAAAAGTACAAACAAGGATTAACGTACTGAGGCCAAAATGTTGGATATGTAGATCATAATATGCATCAAGTTTTTCAAAAAATTATTGCAAATTTTAGCGCAATTGAATGCGACTTGACGGAAGTCTATACAGCAATGCAACTATTTTCCACAATTCCAGTGACCTCAGGAAGTGATTAAAGGTCATTTAGTAAATCAAAAATAATTAAAAACTATTTGAGAAATAAAATAGGCCAATCCAGATTATCCAATCTGGCAATGATTGCCATGGAAAACGAAAATTAAATGTATCAAAATTAATAGAAAATTTTTGCAAATGTAAGAGCACACAAAAAAATTTGAATAAAATTTTTCAAACTTACCACTTAATGATATTTAATATTTTTCAGAATATTATGTACTTGTTAGTGATTTTTCTTAGGGGCCCAATTTTATGTTTTGCACATGGGCCCATGATGACTTAGCTACGCTACTGAAAAAACATTTGGTAAACAAATAACCTTAAATTGAATATGTTTCTAACGAAGCAACAATTGAATGGCGGATTGCAAAATTTATTACCCAAATGAAAGAAACAATGTTCATATACTAGCTTTTTAAAGTGTTTTTAACAAGGGATGACTATTTGGAAGCAAGATTTTTATTTATAGGTCACTTAAAAACATATTTACGTTAACACACCATTTCGAACACTTAGATGGCCATTATCTTATCAATGTCAACCAAACGAAAACATACAATAATTATTTAAACATACATAAATAAATATATAAAAATTAAGTTGGCTTATTTGAAGTATTTAAGATTCTTAAAAAATTTTTGGATAAAGAAAAATTAAATAAAAAGAAGTAAGAAAAAATTTAATGGGCAAATTAAGAAAATATGATTACAAAGTAAGTACTAATTAAATAAAAAAAGGAATATACATAAAAAGTAAGTATGAAAAATAAAATTATAAGAAAAGTTATTAAATTAAATCTATATAATAAACGTAAATTGGAATTAGACACAAAAAAATACGTCTGTAATCTAGTTCCCAAAAATAGTAAAAGCACTAAATTAGGTTTACGGAATATTTTTATACTGTGATTATACATTGTGATCCACGGCATAACGCCGTACATAGAGCCGAAAGAGACCATTGCTGTTTCACACAAATATATATGTGCATGACTTTCTGACTTCAAGAGTCAGTTTCGGAATATTTTTACTCCATAACTAAAATAATTTTATTACTAATAAATTTGTGCAACCTTAAGTCAAAGTTATGTCTAAATAGTTTCTACAAAATTTTAGCATACGAGTATTGCAAGCAACCATATAAAAACGTTATAAATGGGCTTTTTTATCTTTATATATAAAGGCATAACGTTACTGACTGAATGACTCACCAAACCGGTCCAGCGTGGACATCCGCTAAGAAATGGTTTTTGAAAATTCCTACAGGGGAGACAAAAAGATAAAACTCCCCTTTTCTTAGCCTTTAACTACCTTTAAATAATAACTTTTCTATTTTTTGCATAAGCTTTTAATAAACACTCGCATCTGTGGGGACTTTTATTTTGTAGAACCTTGAAGGAAACCCTATCTATGAACATGGTTAATCCCAGACTTTGGCTCGGGCAACCTCTTTATACGCTGACAACGTAGCGGGCTTTAGTAGTATACGAATTATGTGTGGTTATGTGGCATATTTTTTTTTAAAAAAGTGCAATTAAAAACTAAATCTCTTGCTAACAATACCCACTTGTATATGGGGTCTTTACTTTAAATACCTCTAAAAGCTTAAAAACGAAAAAATACCCATTTTTGAATCTTGAACATGAGAATGAAAAATGCAAAACTGTACAAAATATTTAATAAATTCTAAGACTGACCGACTGGTTGTATGTCAGACAGACTGCAAATTTTTTTTTTCTTTTTTTAAATATTGCAACACATAAATATTGTAAAAGGCCGGTAAATGCTTATTTTTCCTAGGTCATTATTAGTTCTTTGGATGACAGTGCACCGGACAATTTTCGGCCAATAATATTAATTTTATAAATTTTATTGGAATGTGGAAAGGTACTTCTGCATTGGAAAAATATCTTGCATAGTTTGAGCTAAATTGTTTACCTCTAACATTGAGCGTTTTACGCAAGAGGCCGTCACTAGTACATGAACTAATATTCCAGTTTACAATGTATTTTCACTAAAACCTATTGTGAATGAGCGTCTTTGTCAGCTTGTGTCATTTCGTTGAAACATAAACAACAATATTGAATATTCACTCGAACATGTCGAATTTTGTATGAGATAAAGTGTTTTTGCGGAGAGTTATTATTATTATTATTATTCATTACTTTAATTTTAAGAAAAGTGGTGATTTTGAGCTTGAAGACAAGAAATGACCGGCTTAACCCAAAAAGTTTGAAGACGAAGAATTGGAATCATTGCTTCATGTGGACGTATGCCAAACGCTACAGGCGTTGTCAAAATCATTGGGAGAGGAGAAGTCGACAGACAGCAAATGTCTAAAAGCCATGGGATTGATTCAAAAACATGGAAACTGGGTGTCATACGAGTTGAGGACGCGCGACATCGAAAAGCGATTTTTCGATTTTTTATGGGTTTTGCCCGGACAGCCATCATGGCATGAAGCTTATGCTCTGCACCCAGAATACAGAATCAGTTATGGCCACCGAATTTGTTGCCAATCGCATTCTGGCGGTTACGACAACTGTTTTCATATTATATATTTTTAGTTGTGAAAGCCAATATTCAGTTGTACAATTTAATATTTATATTCCACAGAAATACTATTACGTTCCACAAAATTTTATTTTAAATAAAATTTTATTTTTCGATTTTTCCGATATCGAACCTGGTCAATCAGATTCATAGTTCACACTTGCTTACTGCACCACAACTTCTTTGAAAAAATTGGCCATTTAAACAATTGAATATTTTATTTTAATTTAATTTAAAAAATTATTTTAAAATTTTTGTCTTTTCCGGGATTTGAACTCGGAACTTCGAAGTTCTGAGCTACGTTTCTACCCACACACCACAAACACTTATAAATTTTGATGGCTAATTTTTAATTTAAATAATTTGTTAGGAAAACAAATATTCGTATAAAATTTATTTATCAATACCAATCATTAGTGACGTCTATTATCAATACAATCCACAATTCGGTTGCTTCTACTGAAACCCTAAATAAATGATATATTTAATCAGAATAACCCTACTTGTAGTTATCACTTTTGAATATCGACAATTTTTTAATAATTTTGAAAACATATTCACTAAATGAAATAATAATATATTCACTAAATAAAAAGTTGCTTCCACCGCACACAAATACTAAACGAATTTTATTTTTAAAGATGATTTGAAATACCAATAATTGAATAATAGGATTGATTTTTAGTTCTCCAGGCATCGCTCCTTCCGACTACTAATTGTTCCGCTCGATGACACATGGCCTGTCCCAGCAGAGTTCGCTTCATGAACAATGCAAAAAATGGATTGATAATTGGATTGCATCAAAAGATGAGAAAAATGGAAAAAAGTTGTTGCCAGTCATGAGCAATACTTTAAATAACCATTTTTGGATAATAAATCCGTTAATTTCGAAAAAAAATGCTCAATATTAATTCAAGGTCCAATATTATTTTGTATACTCTCCACCATTTATGGTTAGTGCATATATCAGTTTGAAATACCGCTTGTAACATGTCGAAATATAGGCTTAAGACTCCATAAAGTATATATATTCTTGATCCTTATACGATTTTAAGTCGATCTAGCGATGTCCGTCTGTTTGTTGAAATGGCGATCACGGTGCGAAAACGCAAGCTGAGCTGCTCATTTTTACATTGATTAATGTACATCGTCCCAAGCAGTTTGATATTCAAAATGAGCAGCGGTTAAAAAGTTGTGAGTGGAAATGTGATGGTACTTCTAAAATAATATTTGTGGCAAAAACCCATAACAGCATAGTCGAGTTATACCAAAATCGTGGTTTTACATTTCTGTAATCTACATATCTATTTCCACATTGTGTTAAATCCTTACAAAAATCGGACTACTACTTCCTAAGTATGGAAAATTTATTAAAAAATGTAACATGGCAAATAAACATATGTCAAATATGATAAGTATTTTAAAAAAATGCAATATGGAAAATAAACTTATGTAAATATGTACAAAGAAAATTTTATCAAATTGTTTTGGAAAACAACCAAAAGCCGCGATATGTTTCACATAATCAAACTTCTGCAAAAGGGAATAACAACATAAATTGATTTTCAATTGATTTCTTCTTATTTTTAATATATTTTAACCTAAAAAATGGCGGAAATTATTTTTACAATAATGCTTGAGATATTTACATGACCAAAATTTTCAAATCTTTTAGCCCTGATTTGAATTTTTTTCCAGTCGCTTAGAAGTTAATAAAATTTTTTCTATTCACCTAAAAATGTTTTTCACCACAAATTTTTTTTTCCCCAAAAATTGTTTTCAGATCCAAAAAAGTTTTTTTGCTCAAACAAATTTTTTTTCACTTCCATAATTTCGCTTTCAAATTTTTTTACATTATTCTTTTCAAAACACTGGAGAGGACTGGAAAGTTTTTACATAAGTAATTTTTGTGGTACTATTTAAGCCTTCAAATCATTATGATACTTCTTTGACTCATTTGGTACTAATCACAATGTTCCCCTTTTAAATTTTATATTTATGACAACTTTTGTGATATAATTCCTTTTAAATGCTGTTTAATAGAAAATAAAATTTTCGGGGAAATATAGATAATACTATAGTAAAATTTTGTGCAATAATTTCGAACCTATAGGTAAAGATATATAAATTTATGTAATTTCTAATACCATATTAAGGTACATATATAATTTATATAACATGGTAGATATTTGGATTTGTGGGTTTCAAAGTAGTTTCGCGTACTACGGGAATATGGTACCTTTTTTATATCAAAATGGTACCAGGCCCAAAAGTTTGCATATGTTTCGGTACTTAGCTGACAATTTTAGCCGCTAAAAAGTAGTTTTTAGTTTTGGGCTTAGGGGTTGACTACTTTTAGGTCCACTAATGCTGATCGTACACATATATTTACGTTTGCTTTTTAGAAAGCTTTGTAATTTGTTTTTAAGAAAATTTTTTAGAATCGCTCTCTTAATATGTGTGGAGTCAATAAACAAGTCCAACGCCACTTGTTTTAAAACAATGTGTCTGAAAGTGCTTCCAGGTTTTAATAAAAAAGGACAAAAACAAATTTTTTATTGTACATTTTCAATTTACCAAAAAAATATCGATTATATTTTAAAATATTTTGTTGAATTGTGTAATGCATAATCTGTCATTTGGCAAATCATTGTTTTCTTAGAACATGGGTGGAGGGTATTCAAAGATTCGGCACAGCCAAAATTAGCATTTTTTAAATTGTTTTTATTTAAAACGATTTTTAAGCCTACTTCACTACTTTTCTACTGATTTCTAGTAAAAAATTTTATTTAGTAAAATTTTTTGCAAACAGCAAAAATTAATATTAATGAATTTTCGCAGAATATTCAAAAATTTTTGCTGCCGATTTAAGAAAATATTTTATACATTTTTAAGAACCGGGTTGGTAAAATGAGCAAAAATTTAATTTATTAAAGTTTTTATTTATAATAATTAAAACTTTTAGCAGCACAATTCAAATTAAAGATTTGATAATCTAAAATATAGGGTCCGCCAAAAAACTTTTTTTTGAAAATGCTATAAAAAAAAACTACTGAATATTTTCTCAAATTTCTTTTTTTATTTGAAATTACAATCCTTCCGGTTAATAATGGAAAATTTCATTCATTTCATCGATTGTGTGCAGCTGTATTTCACCAATGGCTTCACGAATATTGTCCTTTAAAGCGTCAATTGTCTCTGGCTTGTCGGCGTAACACTTATCTTTGACGGCACCCCACAAATAATAGTCCAACGGTGTCAAATCGCAGCTCCGAGGTGGCCAAACGACATCAGCTCTGCGTCTGATAATGCAATCTTTTAAAAACAGGGCGCAAAACATCGAGTGTAGCTTCGGCTGTGTGGCACGTAGCGCCGTCCTGTTGAAACCAAATTGTTGCCAATATCCTCCTCTTCAGTGAACAAACGTTCGTTCAACAAGGCCCGATAACGATCGCCATTTGAATGAAATTATTTTCCATTATTAACCGGAAGGATTGTACTTTCAAATAAAAAAAAAGAAATTTGAGAAAATATTCAGTAGTTTTATTTTTATAGCATTTTCAAAAAAAAAGTTATTTGGCGGACTCTATATTTGAAACAATCGTAACCGTTATAAAAATGGAAGGGGAATTTCAATTTTGTTTTTTTATTTTCGTTCACTCAGGAATAAAGTTTTATTGGATGCGATCTATGAACATTTCAGTAAACTAATGAAGTTTGCTGTACAAAGTTTTTATGAAACTCTTTATCAGTTATATCGGTAACGAGCGGTATTGCCTGCCAACCCTGGTTAAAAGCAGATTTTTAGGATATTTTTTATTATATTAAGAAATAATTATTCTACTATTTCGAATTATTAAACGCTTAATGTTAAAAAATTACAAAAACACGGAACAAATTTGATCCAGTTCCATATGCAACTTTAAAATATATTTTTATTCGAAATCAATTACATTCCATTTTGATTTAAAGTGTTGTGTTATTGTTATATCATACTGTATATTATGTTATATCTACTGTATATTATTATTTCAAATGAACTTTTCTTTATATTTCAGCGAAACAAAAGATTTCGAAATTTGACACTACCAGTGCTTACATAGATGTCGATTGGTTTTTGTTCGTCTGCACGGTAAGTATCTGAGCATTGGTAGGTAACTGTTGCTTAAAATTGTGGGCATTACAAGCAAATTACCCCACCGCTTACACGCCAATCTTTATAAAACTCGGATATGTAATAGAAAATCCAAATCAAAATTTATTTTTTAGTGCTATTTCCGATGTTTAGGGGGTATAAAAAGCAATTTTTTGGTACTTTTGGTATTTTGTTCGGCGGTATGTCGAAATTTCCCAATTTGAAAAAATTAATATAATAAAAATATACTAGTCAAAATAGTAAGTTTGATAAGCATGTTGCTTATGTTTTGTACACGCTTGCCAAGTTGTTAAAAAAAGTAACAAAAAAAAAAAAGGTTTCAGTAAAAGTTCGTTAAAATAAAAAATATGTTTTCGACGAAATTTAATGAGGAATATTATATGTATGTATATGAATTTGACAGTCCTTGGATTGCACTCATCATACACACTGGAATAATATATTTTTGAACTTGTTTTCAGTCAATTATATACAGTGAGCAGCAAAAGTCATGGTAGCGCTGTCAAAATAAAGAATCTCCCCAAATTTCTCAAAAATTTCGTAAATGAAAGTGTGACACTTATTTTTATTTTGTGTATTCACTTGTATACTACCACAAATCCAAGAAATAGTCCACCTGTTTAACTAATAGCCTGTTCCTCTATTTCGAAAGAACACGTTCGTTTTCTAGGCGAAAGAAAATTGATTTGTCTTTCACTAACTCTTTTGCTATGCGAACGATGACTCGAAAAACAAGTCGAATGAAAACGTAACTGTTTTCATACAAAATTTGGTTTCACTATTTCGAACAGTGCGAACGCAAATGTCAAAATCAGTCACTTGCTATTTTTTTGCCGAGTGAATATATATTTAATATTTTTAAAAACAAAATAAAGTCAAAAAGCAATGGATAACAAAAGGTATGTACAAAATAATACATAAGAACTTTAAATTTTAGTTTAAAAGAATCAACAATTTACCAGCCGAAGACTCTTGTATTTTATATGGAAGAAAGGCCTGATTTTGCCAGAGGGACTCTGGTGTTCGGAGCAAACAAATTTTCCGCAGAGGAGAAAAATTTGACAAGAAAACTAAACTCCCCAGGACTGTAGCAGTGACCACACCGAACAGACAACAGCAACAGGCAACAGAAAAGTCCTCCGAACAACAATCCCACCCACAACCAATCGATAACAAAAATTTTCACAAATAAACACATTCTCAAATAAAAATTGATTTGTTTATTGTTATTTTTTTATTTAATTTGTCATATACAGCTGATCACTGTTAAACAGGGTTATTTTTATCTTTAAGCAGTTTAGTAGTATTTTTTTTACTTTTAAAATATATGATCTGGCATCGCTGTGATTTGTAAATGCGTAAGGAACAAAAATTGACACACATAAGTAAAGGCGATTGAAGGTTTTCGTAATAGAGAAACCCAAATTGATTCGAATTCGAGTGACTTGCTTTCGTTCGACTAGTTTTCTGTTCGAAATCGAGGAACAGACTGTAAATAAAACTTATAAAAATTGTAGACCAATAAAAATTTAAATTTAAGCACTGCATAAGTCATGGTATCCCTAGTCATAAACGGTCTTATATTTGATTTGCTTAGACTTTTGTTGATTCCCTTTTAAAAAACGTAGCGCCACTTTACAAATTTCCAAGAAGCATTTGTTTATGACAAGAATTAATTTTTTAAAATGTCGAGGAAAGAGCAATAGAAGAAGGAAAAATAATAATCAGTTATCACGAAATGGGTAAATCATACACCGAAACTGCTAAAATTATATATAGAGGCAAATCAGCAGTGCAAAAAGTTATAAATCGGTTCCAAGGAGGAAAAAACAATTAAAAATAAGCCACAAACAGGCCGTCCACCAAAGCTCAACGAAATCAAATATACGGAAACTACACAAAAAAGCTTTTGCCCTCAATGCTGACAGCGTTGATTGAAGTTCTGCGACTTACGGCATATCCTACAAAGTATTAAGTAAATCAATCCAGTTCAAAAATCACAAAATTTTATTGATTTTTTTGTTATTTTTTCAAAGGCAACATGGCCTTTGCTGTGCAAAAATATGAAGCTACCATTACCTCTATTTTTTTTTTTATTTATTGTTTGGATAAATAAGTCAAATATTGCTTTGATTTGTTTTAGTATATAAGTTCCCAGGTACAAAAATTCGAACGGCATCGCGTTGGCCGAGTGCTTTTACAGGTGGTGCCAGGATTGGCAGAGCGAAAATAATAGTGCCTAGCCAACCCCGAAATGATAACACCGGGCTGGGCTTGGCCATTTCTTTTTTAAAACGTTGGCAAAGTTTTGCCGAAACAATCAATAAAGTGTTTTTGGAATAATGGCATGACATTTCTAAAAGCCAGAATAAAATGACTATATTAAAAATTAATAAAAAAAGATTATATATATTTTTTTTATAATTTTTGTATTTCATGAAATTTGTTTTTACTATTTAAAAATTAAAATTTATGTGAAACAAAATAATCATAATAAATCAATTTCTGATTTTGTAATTAAAGGGTCAGTATCATTGTCAATACTAAGTACAAGTTTTTTTACTACTATACTTACTATACATTATTTAAGTAAGGAATTTGTTAACAATTGTAAATTTTGTAAATCAAGTACTGGCAAAGCACTTTTTACTAACGTTGGCACAGCGTTCTAAATACTTTATTTTTTATTTTACCATCGGCAATTTCTGGCTGGGTTAACACATTAAATAAAAATATGTGTCATATCTTTTGTTACGTATTTTTTGTTAGAAATCATTATATCATTATAATAGGTACCATGACTTTTGCTCTTCACTGTATATTTAGAAGCTAATATATACATATATGTTTGAAGTATGCTTTCAATTATTTTATGTTTCTAGGCAAACGTTTAAATGTTGTAGGTAAGTCGTATTTTCCCCCCTAAACATAGATGTTTTGCAATTTTAATTTTATATTTAATGTATAAAATGTATATTTAATATATTGAATCTCGCACAATAAAACTTATATTTTTAAACACAGCGAATTGACACTAAATATAGTAATACAACTCTGTAGCCTTTTAATATGTTGCATACAACTCTGTAATATTTCTATATTTTTGAATTGTGAAATGGAGTAGCTTAAAATATTACTGTAGTTGTTCAATTCTTTTAAATAATTCCTTTGATCTGGAACATTCTGATCTTTGCTTAAATAAGTTACACAATAACATTTATTGTACTATAACAGGTCAATTGAGATGTCCCCGGCCTGACACATAGATGACGCTACTAGACTTAGATCGATATGATTTTTAGTTAGCCCTAACCTTCAAAAGACACGTGTATAAATTTGACAGCTGACGGATCATAAGTTTGTGAGTTATAGCATTTTGATTGAAGCAACTTTTGTTATTGTGAAAAAATGGATAAAGAGGAATTTCGCGTGTTGATAAAATATTGCTTTTTGAAGGAAAAAAATACAGTTGAAGCAAAAACTTAGTTGATGACGAGTTTCCGGACACTTCCCCCGAAACTCAACCATCCAGGATTGGTATGATAAGTTTAGACGTGGTGAAATGCGCACCGAAGACGGTGAACGCAATGGACGCCCAAAAGAGGTTATTACGGACGAAAACATCCAAAAAATCAAAAAAATGATTTCGAATGACCGTAAATTGAAATTGAATGAAATAGCAGGTACTCTAAAGATATCAACTGAACGTGTACATCATATCATTCACGAATATTTGGGTATGAGAAAGCTCTATGCAAAATGGGTGCCGCGCGAGCTCACTTTTGACCAAAAACAACGACGAGTTGATGATTCGGCGCAGTGTTTGGAGATGTTCAAGTGTAATAAACCCAAGTTTTTGCGTCGATATGTGACAATGGATGAAACTACCTCCATCATTTCACTCTGAAGTCCAATCAACAGTCATCCGAGTGGACTGCACGTGATGAACCAACTTCAAAGGGTGGAAAGACGCAACAGTCGGCTGGCAAGGTTATGACGTCTGTATTTTGGGATGCGCATGGAATAATTTTCATTGACTACCTTGAAAAAGGAAGGACCATCAACAGCGACTATTACATAGCGTTATTGGGCCGTCTAAAGGACGAAATCGCAGGAAAACGGCCGCATTTGAAGAAAAAGAAAGTGCTGTTTGACCAAGACAATGCACCGTGTCACAAGTCAGTGAAAACGATGGTGAAAATCCATAAATTGGGCTTTGAATAGCTTCCGCATACACCGTATTTTCCAGATCTGGCCCACAGCGACTATTTCCTGTTCTCAGATCTCAAAAGAATGCTCGCTGGGAAGAAATTTTCATCGAATGAAGAGGTAATCGCCGAAACAGCCCTATTTTGAAGCAAATGACAAATCGTACTACAAAAATGGTATCGAAAAGTTGGAGGATCGCTATAATCAGTGTATAACCCTTGAAGGGAAATATGTTGAGTAAAAAAAAACTAATTTTGCCAAAAAAAAATGTGTTTTACTATGGTAGGCCGGTGACTTTTCAATATATAGGTATATAAATGACATAGCAAAGGATATTGGCCCAGTTTTTGACTGCGTTTGTTTTCGGTTGTAATTGCTTTATGCGGTGTTAAAAAAACAACAACAAAAATGTTAGCTGCTATTGAAAATTAAATGGTGAAAATTACTCAATTATTTACGCAGATTATTTACCAACGTATAATAAATAATTTCCTAAAATTTTAGAAGATGAAATGAGACCAAGTAATTCGAGATATGATTGTAAAAGAAACGAATAGCTTTACAATAACAGCAGCAACCAAAAAAAGTAACGATGGTAATGTATACAACAGGGGTGGGCAGGTATTTAACACCAAGGGCCATAATGAGATTTTCTATAAATCATAGAGGGCTGCATCATATTTAGAAGAGTCAAAATATAAATTGTCATTGAAGCTACAATAAAAGCTGACTTACCCTTTTTAATTTTTTTTAAACTTAGTGAAATTTTTCTGCATTCGGTAACTTCAACTGAATATTATTGTTCACAACAAAATTCAGTTAATGCAACTGACTTTTAGTTGCAACACCCTAAATTATAAGGAATCACATTTGAATATGGTTGTACCAACAGAATTTATTTGTTGCACCCAAAATATGCTTCACAATTCGGTTGGAACTAGAAATTTTGAATAGGACTATCATTTTTAAAATTTTAGTAAAATATTTTCTTGTTAAGTCCTGCGATTTTTAGACACTTTAGTTGAGATTTTTAATAACATTTTACTCGGTCTGTATTCGGTATATTGAAGCATTATGGACAAATTTTGCTAACAAAAATTTAAGAAAAAGTTCGAGCTAAGGCAAAGAACTTGCCTATAATGGCTTCGAGAAAGAAAACCGTCCAAATATCCTTTTTTGGCCGAACTTCCCACTTACTGGCTAATGGGTGATTGAGATAAAGGGGCTTAGGAATTGAAACTAGTTAATTCCCTAGTTTATGATAAAACTTCAGTAGAACCTTAGTGACCTTAAATTCTAAAAATGAATACCCAGCTAAACTTTGAAAATGGGTGCGATATACTAATGCATTACCTTGTAATGATAGCCGTTACCTTTTTCATTATTTGCAAGCATAAAGTAATAAGTTACTGATTATTGATTACGTAATATATGATTTAAAAATGTTAAGTAATAATATAAATATTTTTGAAAATATATTTTTAGATACATTACTTTGTGTTTTTTTGTAAGCAAAATGGTAATGTATGTTTCTTTTGATAACACTAGCGATTTGATAACTATATGCGTCGATAGCTCAGTGGGTAGAGTTCTTGGCTGGCAACCAGATTTCCCTGGTTCGATTCCCATCTTGACCACATTATTTTTAATTACAAATATTTTAAATAAAATATTTGTAATAATTTTTTTAATAAAAATTCCTTTTTTTAAAAAATCTATTTTTAGACACATTACTTTTTCCATTCTCGTAACCATATAAGTAACCCCTTTCATTATCACTTCTAAAGTAATGGGTGTATACATTACATTGAGGCTCATCGCTTGTAAGATTCATCAATGAAGTAAGGTGTAAAGTAATCCATCGGCCCCTATGGCTATACATTACTTTACCCATAACTTGGTAATGTTTGGTTTGCTGGGTAGTTATTAAATTTAAATTTGCACGTAAACAAATTATACTAAAGTTTAAGGTATAACCTTTATTACCGTGAAAAATATTTTTTTATATGGAGTATAACACAGTACAACAGCCAATCTGGGGGGTGAGAAATTCCAAGTCAGGGTGATGGTACTAGGTCAGTATAGTAAAACCCTCAAAGGGTTTGGCGTTCGTATGTGTCACTTTTTTTATGACCTTTTAAATTTTTTCCTTATCTTGATGTTTTTTCGCTTAGTTGTAACATTTTGGCAAAAACGTAGTTTAACATAACTCGAAAACCACTTGTCCGATTTTGATGAAACAAATTTAGAAAAATTTAGAATTACAATTTCTCTAATCTCTTTCTATACCGTTTTCCTATATGTGCAACACTTTCGAAGTTAAAAATGAATGTATGAAGGGAAAAAAGTATTTTTTGCCTAAAAATTTAAATATTTTTTTTTTTAAAATTCATAAAAAATCCAAAATGGAAAAAAGTGCCAAAACTAATTACTTTCGCGTAAAGTCACATAACTCATGAGCAAAAAAAGGCATAGATCATGAAAATCGATGCACGCGTTTCTCATTTATTCACAATTAGGTAAATGTATGAATTTCAAAAATTTGCTCCAATATGCACAACATTATTTGGAGAAAACATTGACACTCACAAGCCGAACTCTCTCATATTTTTCTACTGTACTAAAAGAGAAATATTAATGTGGCAACACTGGTTCTGTAATGTTCACATAAAACATGCATTGTCATTATACTTCTTCTCTTTCTCACACTGGTTCTGTGATTTTTGTCATTCAACAAGTGCCGACGAACGCGAACAGAAAAAGTGATTTTTCTCCAGTTTTTTAAAAGTGAACAAAACTGAACAGAATATGGAACTGTGCAAGCCAGATATAAATAGCTTTTGCTACTGCTGTGGTCAATATGTCTTAACACATAAAAAAGGGGAAATTTCAGTACTGATTTTGTTCAAACATACGAGATGTACTTCAACCAAAATGTTATAGTGAACGAAAATTGGGTACCAAATATAGTGTGTAAAAGCTGCTACAACCGTCTAATGGATTGGAAAAATAGAAGACGTGAAAGTATGCCATTCGGTATCCCAATGACTTGGACTAATCCTGGCGAAGGTCACAATCCATTGAATTGCTATGCATGTGCGAATAAAGGAGCCGCAAAAAGGATAAGAAAATCGTATAATTACGTTGGTGTTGCAAGTGCCGCAACACCATTGCCTCATTCGGACCACATTCCTGTGCCAAAAGCTTCTAGCCCAGATATTTTCTCTTCTACGACTGCTCCGACTTATCATGCACGTGATGATCCCCCATATGAGCCATCAGTATCCAATGAGCCAATTTTAATAAATCAAAATAAGCTTGATTCAATTGTTGCCAAGTTGGAATTAACACAGCATAAATCGGAAGAGCTGGCTTCCATTTTGAAATCAAACAATTTGTTGGCACCCGGTGTGAAAGTCACAGCTTATCGAACAGGCAACCAGGCAACACTCCAAAGTTTATTCTTTGTGAATGATGAAAAAACTTCTGCATATTGCCCGGATGTAGGAAAATTGATAGACGCAATGGAAATAAAATATGAAGCAGATGAGTGGAGATTATTTATTGACAGTTCAAAACTCAGCTTGAAGGCGGTTTTACTGCATAAGACCAATAAAAAACCTTCAGTTCCAATCGCCTATAGTACAGAAACGAAAGAAACATATGATGCACTGGAAAATATTTTAAAAATGGTTAACTACGCCAAACATATGTGGCGCATATGCTGCGATTTAAAAGTTGTAGCAATGCTTTGCGGTCTTCAAAGCGGCTATATAAAATATTTGTGCGATTGGGACACACGAATTTCCGGTGACCAATATGCATGCCACGGATGGAAACTCAGAGAGCACAACAGGTTACAAACGGCCAATATTATTCGTGAGCCTCTAGTGCCGAAGGAGAAGATATTGCTGCCTCCACTGCATATTTAACTTGGAATTGTTAGGAATTTTATCAAAACTGTCGCCAAAAGAGATGAAGTTTTCTTGTGTTTGAAACTAATTTACCCGAGACTCAGCGAAAGTAAAATTAAAGAAGGTAAGTTATAATATCACATTCATTTCCCATGATTTTCCATCTTAACAAATTAATTTTTTCCAATCAGGCGTAGTAAATGGTCCAGATATACGAAAGCTGATTAAAAGTGACGCATTCAACAATATTTTGATTGACGCTGAATTGAATGCATGGCAGGCAATCAAAGAAGTAATAGAAGGCTTGTTGGGAAAGCATCGTTCTAACAACTACGATGTTTCTGTCGCAAGGATGTTAAGAGCATTCTCGGAAATTGGTGTCCACATGTCCTTGAAAATCCATTATTTACATCATCATCTGGACTACTTCAGCAAACAATTGGCTACCGAATCTGATGAACAAGGTGAACGCTATCATCAAGTTGCTATGCCATTTGAAATGAGGTAATACTGATTTTTTATTTTTTCAAACTCATTTTAATAAAACAAAAACTTACAGATATAGAGGCAAGAAGTCGCCGAGTGCAATAATTGCGGAAATTTGCTGGTGGAGTAAGCTTGTGTGGCAAGACAAGGATGATCTTGATGATAAAGAATTTTCAGGAGATGCAGAAGGGCCAACAGTGGAGTCACACATTGACATTATGTGTCGTTCAGAAACTGATGATAGCGATGAATGCGATGCCACTTGTCCCGAACAACCACCATCGAAAAAGTCTAGGCAATATTTATTAAAATAAATAAAAATAAATAAATAAAATAAAAATAAAAAATTATAAAAATGTTTACTTAATTTTTTTAATAGTTTAAGGCCAGAAGTCTGGAGTTATTGGGGAAAATATTCTTGTCAAAATGGGATACCTTCACTTAATTGTAAATAAAAGCAGAACGCGTTAATCGATTTCTATGATCTATGTCGCATTTTGTTTATAGGTTATGTGACTTTACATGAAATTAATAACACTTGATCCTTTTTTCCGTTTTGGATTTTTTATGAATTTAAAAAAAAAAATTTAATTTTTAGGCAAACAAATATTTTTTTTTCTCCACAAATTTATTTTTACCGGCAAAACTGTTGATTATAAAGAAAAACGTTATATGAAGGGATTAAAGAAATTGTAATTCTAAATTTTTTTGAGTTCGTTTTAGCAAAATCGGACAAGTGGTTCTCGAGTTATGTTAAACTACGTTTTTGCCAAAATGTTACAACTAAGCGAAAAAACATCAAGATAAGGAAAAAATTTAAAAGGTCATAAAAAAAACTGACACATACGAACGCCAAACCCTTTGAGGGTTTTACTATACTGACCTAGTACCATCAACCTGACTTGGAATTTCTCACCCCCCAGACAATAATCCCAAAAAGTATTAAGTATTTTTTTATAATTTTTTAACAGAAATTAATATATTTACAAATTTACTGCAAAATTTTGTAATTTTTAATAATTTAGGTTTTTCTAGCAATTTTAGGTTTAGCCATGTTTTTGGGTAAGATTTGACAACAGTTGAGCATGTCCAAATTAATTTTAAGCAGAAAAAAAGGAAATAATTATATCAACTCATGAGAAAGTTTTTGTTTATTTAATTGTTGATTTACACAATGATTATCGATGCGAACTTAGAGCTAGTTTTTTGGATGTGAGTTAAACTTGTTTTAATGGCTTATTAGTTAAACTGAAAATAAATTTAAACTGGCTTTGATCCCACTTGTTGTTTTTCAATAGTAGTTTAAGACTTGACAGATAAGGTAATGCTGCCATATTTGATTCTAAAAATTTTTTTATTTTATTGCCAAACATATCTACCATATGGAAAATACTTAATAAAAAATCAAAACAAATATTTTTTCAAACAAAAGCACGTGTTCACAAATATAAATAAATTATTTGGACGAATTCTAATTGTCTTGGGCGTTCCTTATCATATGAGGAATAATCCATTTTTTTTTTAATTTGTAAACAACTTTTTAGTATTTACGAAACAGCTGATTTATTTAGAGACGCTTTTAATCAGCTGTGTGTTTTGACATCTGTAACTTAGGTTTAACTGACCAATTTTGCCCAGTTAAACTCAAAATTAAAACAAAATAAACTGGATCTCAACAACAGCATTCCAAGTTTAAACCAAGTTAAACCAATGAAAAAGATTTAACTACATCTAAAAACTAGCTCTTAGTCATTTTGGCAGTATTTAAGTGCTGGTTGATTAAAACTTGTTAGAATAAATTACATCAATTTAGAAAAAACTTGAGTTCTATTGTAACATTCAGTTGACCTAATGGGTGTCTGTTTGTTAATATTTCCACTTTAAAAATAGTAAACTTAGAAAAAACAAAAAAAATATTTTAGACCGTTTTGTAAAAAATGAGTAATTTTTACACGTCGACTATATTTGTCTGGTTTTACTCAGTATTGGGTTTAAGATCAGCAAAACAACAAAATAATAAAAACGTTAGAAAAAATATATGTAGTTTGTTTTTAAATATTGTACTCTGTGTGGGTGTGAGCTGGCTAAATAAAATCTAAACTAAATTCAGGTTTCCAAACATTTGTCAAAGAAATTTTAAAACTGTTTGTCATAATAAATCCTAAACTAAATACAAATTAGTTTAGAATTTATTTAGCTACCTCACACAGGTCGTAAATGGAATTATTTAATTTGTATACTTCAAACTGTATAACTTCTTTTAATTAAAAATCTTAGATTCAAACACTACATTAAGTCTTAACTGGATTCCTCAAATTTTCAGAATTATTATTTAAAATTGAAAGTATTTAATTAACAACTTAACTTATATAGACTTTCAAGGTAGTTATAGTTGTATAAAGGAAGAATTTATAAAAATTCCGCCAAGTCCTGGAAATTCTTGGCTTTTCTCTTTTAAACGTAAACAAATATATTTGTCATAAAAATATTTGAAATTTTTGTATTTGTAATTTGATAAAATATTACAAACAACAAAAGCTAACAAATAAATTGTGTGTTTATTATATGTAAAAGTAGAACAGGGCGAGGTCCATATATGAAAACAACTTTCGTACAAAGGCTGTGCCAAATGTTCAAATTACAAAAAATAAAGAAAAATAAGGTAGGGATAATCGATTTGTGTTCACGTAGTTATAGATATAGAGAAATAAAAATAAAGCTATTCTATACAAAATATGCCTATATATGTAGACAAAATTACCCAAAAATGACAATTGAAATGAAAAACAAAATCCTAAATAAAAGAACACAATTTAAATTAAAAAAAAAATAAATATAAAAAAAATTTAAAAATTCTCAATTGATACTAAACAAGATAAATTAAAATTAAAAAATACCAAACGCAATTAAAAAAATTAATGTAGTTCAACAAATATTTATTTACCTTAATTTGCTGTTTTTGAATTTTAATTGATGCTTTTAAATTACATTTGTAGTCATTCCAAAAGTTTTTGAAACAATCTAATGGCTTTTGAAATGGTCTTTGGATTGGAGTAAAAATTTGCACGTGCCTATTCCACGTTCCCTGATATCTGTCCTTATTTTTGTTTTTCAAAAATCGATGTAGTTCACGGTGCTCAAGGTTGGTCACTTTTTTTTAAATCGAAGACTTGTTTTTTTAAATATTCGCGAATAAATAACGTTTTGCATTTTTGCAATATTTCTGTAAAGATGCCGCTTATTTTCGAAACAATTATTAACAATTATTTTTGCAAATCGTATAAGACACGATTTGTTAAAATAATTGCATAAAAAGTTAGATTAGTTTAAATATAAGGTATATATCTAACTTTGAGCTGCTAAAAGTATTCAACTTTTAGCAGCGATGCATCGTGAATTTTAAAAAGACCAGATTTCACAGGAACGTGAAATATCCATGTCCAAATTTTCAGTAATTATATCCATAGAATGACTCTTTGGATTTTTTAAGGGCATTTCATATTTTTTAATTTCATTTGATATTTTTTTAAATTTTAAATGGCGTTTTAAATTTTAAATAATATTTTGTAAATTTAAAATGTGACTTTTTGATTTACAATTGCTATTTTTTGGAATGAATATGCTGTTTTTTATATAAATGTTCCAATTGAAATTACTTATTATATAAATATTAATTAGTAAATCTTAATAAAATTAATATGTTAAATGAACATATTAATTTAGTAATTGAAATGTTGAATTTGATGCGTAGAAATGCTGAGGAGGAGTTTATTATTGGAGACTACTGAAATCGTAAAACTGTCTGGAACACAAAAATACTGTTTAAATTTTCAAACAGATGAGCCAACGGAATATTACAGATCAGTCTTATTCATTCCATACTTAGATGAAAAAATATCAAGTATGATATTTTATCAAAATGATCTAAAAGCGGAGAGAAGCTTTAAATTACCGTTAAAAAAACGCTTAATATAATAACAGGACTATTTTCCTAATGTTAGTTTCAGCATTGTACACAAACACCACTATTTTATAACTGAAACTAAATGTCAACGTTAGTTATATTTTTCCATACGGTGAAAATCGTGATTTTCATTCAATAAACATTTACATATATGTTACAACAGACGCACGACAAAACTTTTTATAGCATAGTACATATAATAAATATATATAAATGTCGTTGGCGAGGAACGAACCGCCAACCATCCACTCACGAATAGCCTCAGTAATATCCACTTGTACGTTTCGAACTCAGTGTGTTTGTAGTCGTTCTCCACAAACTTTACGCTTGTTGTCGCCGTAGTCCAAAAACTATAAATTCGATAATTTCAAAACACTATTGTTTTATTCGCGTTGGTTCAATTTTAGCTACTTGAAACTTTCTAAAAAAAACATAAAAGCCAAAAATCTGTTGTTGTTTTATAAAAAGAAATATCATTATATTTTGCCTTTGCCTGTATGTTAGAAGTTTGTTCCGCCAGTGTTTTTTTTTTAAATTTTATCATTTAAAAAATGTATATATATGTATATTAAAGTTATTTAATATATATGTATATATATATATATATATATACATCCATATATACATTGTTTTTGTGTGGCACGTATCGGCGTTAGCTCAAATGATTTTTTTTAGTAGAACCCTTGTATTCGTTGAAAAACTGTTAGAAACTTTTGAACTAACGTCGTTACTTTACCTTTCAAACACAGTTATTAAAATAATTGTTAAATAACGTAGTTGTCCTACCAAAAAAACTAAATATAAATAAGAATAATAATTGTTTGCACAATTTTAAAGGATAAAAATACAGGTAAGATATATTTTATAATTTATGTAATTAAATCTGTTTTAAGGTATTAAAATTTTAGCATAAAATAACAGTTTATAGTTATATATATATATATATATATATATATATATATATATATATATATATATATATTTTATAATTTATGTAATTAAATCTGTTTTAAGGTATTAAAATTTTAGCATAAAATAACAGTTTATAGTTATATATATATATATATATATATATATATATATATATATATATATATATATATATATATATATATATATATATATATATATATATATATATATATATATATATATATATATATATATATATATATATATAATATATATATATATATATATATATATATATATATATATATATATATATATATATATATATATATATATATATATATTCTGTAACTACGTTAAAAATTGTCACGTTTAAATATGTAACTCAGATATATTTAGCACAGGTTGAGTAACTAATATCAAAATTATATTCAGGTAAATTTTTGTATATACCTTTAGGACTCTCCCTATCCTAAATATGGTAGAGTTGCATATTTAGATGTGACAACTTTTCATGTAGTTACGGAATTACCTCATCAATCCATTTAATTTGAATAGACTTTTTTCATCATTAGATTTCTTAAATCATTGAATTCAAGCATTGGGAATTCAATCAATTTTTAATTGATTTAAATATTTGAGAATTTATTAGATTTATTATTCATTTGATTTAGTAATTTGAAACATTCGACATTTTCTTCATTCAATTTTTAAATTAAAATAAATAACTACGTTGTTAGTTTTAATTAAAGGAAATCGAAGATTTTTTTATTAATACGAGAAAAGCAAAATAAACAAAAATTAAAAAAACACCAAGATCTAAAAAATCGTTAAACTGGAAAAAATAGCCTAAGTTGAAGATTTATCAAAATTAAAAATTGCTAAAATTGGAAAAAATTGCTCAAGTGAAAAAACGCCAAAATTTAAAAAACGACAAAAACGCAAAAATTTTAAAACACACAAAAATTAAAACCGAAAAGCCTAAGATTAAAAAAGTCTACAAAACCAAAAAAAAAAAAATCGCAATATTTAAAAAAATCCCTAATATTAAAAAAAAAATCAAAATTAAAATAAACGCAAAAATTATAACAACACTGAGCTAGAATCTAACACTTTTTTAACCGACAAGTGGGGCGCTAAAGCCAATGGCGCTAATTGGTTTTCTAGGTAAGCTCTCAAAAAGAAGTTAACAAGATGCTAAATTTTAGTTTTTATTATAAGCAGACAAAACTTGGTATATAAGCTTGCATTGGACCATTGCGCCTCAAATTAAGTTATATTACATTTTTTGTAAATATATTTCAAGTTTGAACTAGCTTGTTCCATATTTAGACCAACAAAATTACACATAAAAGGCTAACACTCACAATATATTTTTTTTACCGACTGTAGTTTGTTTAAAAAGTAATACGTAGTGTTTGTTTTTAAATAAAGAATCAATTGATATTCATAGAAATATATTTTTAACTATTTGATACAGTCATTCAAAAAATAACAAATTCCTTTTTGTTATTTATAGTTTGTTTAAATACAAAATCCTTTCATTGCAAGTTTCAAAAAATTGTTCAAATATACATACATACAGACATAGAAAATAAATATATATACCTCTGTGTGTGTGTTGTGTTTTGTAATTAAAAAAAAACTTTAAATTTTAACAACAATCTACAAATATCGTTTTTTCCAACGTTTGTTCAGTTAAAAATTGATGATTATTTTAAACGACTTTCGATTGGTTTTACTACTTTCGTCGATTATTAAACAATGATTGAAAATAAACAACAAAATGGGTTGAATATAATGAAAAAACAGTAGTCTTTTTTGATTGTATTTTCGATTAATTTAATATGTAATTTAGATTGTTTTTAACGAAATAATATTTTCAGTGGAGAAATCGTTAAAATCTTTACCCTTTTTTTTTGTGCAAAAACAAAATTTTGCACAAATTTTTTTCAAATATTTGAAAACTTTTATACTAACGGGCTTATAAAGTTGCACTTTTCGAACCCGATTTAGTTTTTGTGTGTCCCAAGAAGAACGCAATTTTTAAATTTTAAATAAAACACAGATATTTAAAAAAAAATCGTGAAACTTTATTATATCGTAAAGTAGACAGAATTAGGTTATGTATGGAACAATATATCGTGCAGATGGCCGCCGCGGCTTTGCTGGCATGCACGCGATCTTTTAATGAAATTTTCAATGACCGTTTTGCATGAATGCTGCGGTATTTCATTAATGCAGCGTCCAATTTCCTCTTTTAAGGCTTGAGTCGTCGTCGGCTTATTCGCGTAAACCATCGACTTCAAAAAACCCCAAAGAAAAAAATCGAATGGTGTTAAATCGCACGATCTAGACGGCCAATTCTGATCTCCAAAACGCGAAATAACACGACAGGGAAATGACTGATGCAGCAATTGCATTGTTTCTCTGGCTGTATGACATGTGGCGCCGTCTTGTTGGAACCACATGCCCTCCACATTCATTTTTTCAATTCTAGGCAAGAAAAAACTGGTTATCATTTCACGATACCGAACACCATTGACTGTTTGCGCTTGACCTGCCTCATTTTCATAAAAAAAAGGTCCAATGATTCCTCCAGCCCAAAAACCACACCACACAGTGACACGTTGAGGATGCATTTGCTTCTCGTGAATCACTCGAGGATTTTCCTCACCCCAAATGCGACAATTCTGCCTATTGACGAAGCCATCAAGATGAAAATGGGCCTCGTCATGTTGTCTCTCCAATACCCAATTAACGAACTCCCTTCGCTGTCCATGGTCAGCTGGCTTCAGTTCCTGAGTCTATTGAACTTTGAATGCATGAAGATGCAAATCTTTCGTCAAAATTCGCTGCAAAGTGGATTTGGAAACACGAATTTGCTGAGCTCGGTGTCGAATTGAGGTGGATGGAGTTTGAGCGACATCATCACGTATAGCTGCGACATTTTCGGTCGATCGACCTGGTCGATGGCGCGTTGTTGTCTTTACATCACTAACAGACCCAGTTTCGGCAAATTTATCCATTAATCTCTTTACAGTTGACTCTTTTGGAGCATTATTGTGACCCCAAATTGATCGCAATTTGCGAACTGTAGCCGCAAAACTTTCACCATTTTGGTAAAACAATTTCACAATGAGAATGCGTTGTTCATTCGTGTAGCGCTCCATTTTTACTAACCTCGTACCTTCTACTAGCAAACAATAACAATTGTTCAAATGTCAAACAATGACACTTCGAATGTTGCCAGATTTAAAAATTGCGTTCTTCTTGGGACACCCTTTATAAAGTTTGTAAATTGTACCAAAGTAGTCACTAGTCACCCAACCATGTAAAATAACATAACAGGGCTATGAACTAAAAAGCTTCAACAATTTCGCCAATTCTTCATCAGATGGCGGGCAACAACTGTTCTAAGAATTATCATCTCGCGCAGTTACGGTGTTGTCATATATGAACACCTTCATCTTTCACCACCTTTCATCTATATTTTCCATTGAATAGGAAGGATTTCCTGAGTGTTGCTTATCTTTTCAAAAAAATTGTACCAACTCTTGCATCCCTGATAGAGACAATCTTTCATATTTGCGATATACGCAAATACACTCAGAATATTATGTAGTTTACTGTTTGTAGTTTAATAAAAAAAGTTTTCCGTTCCATTTAAAAATAAAGGAACATACATTTATTTTTCAAAGAAATATCTATATTAATTTTTTTTATACATTTATTCGAAATGATTTACTATTATTTACCGATGTTTTTCTGTTTAATTTATATTTTTTTATTTGTTTTAGATTTAATAAAAATTTACCCACAAAACGGAAATTTGTGGTTTATTTGTGTCCATAACAGTTCTTACAAATTTAAATTTTGTTTGCTGTCTGTTTTAAAAAAAATGTTCAAAATATTTAAATTTGTTTTTTTATTAAAATTGGTTGTATATTTACAAAATTATTTCAATTAAAATTACAAGAAAACACACATATATATATACATAAACACATTCATATGTTACAAAAAGTGTCTATAGCTATGAATACATACATTTTGTATATTAAAAAACAAAAAATGCAAAGGGAAACAATTCCAAATAAATGATAAAATCATTAATTTTTTAAGGAATTGGCAGGTAAAATTTTTACATTTATTTTAACTGATAATATCATTTGTTTCTTACGGATGTGTCAGTTGATTAATCAACATTTAAAAATAAATAACAAAAGGCATTTAATTTAAATGAAAATTAAGTAGACCGGGTTTTAAATGAAATATCATTGCTTGTAAATGGCCTTTTCTGTTATTTTTACTTACAAACTATTTTAAGTGTATGCTCAGTCGCCGTAAAATCACTATTGAAAGAATTAACTTGTGTGAAACATATATATTTTTAAGTGTTATATGTGGTGAGAGTTTGACACCGTCGATACTATGTCCAAAGCCCATTTTCCGTTTAACAAAATGGCTTGGAGAGATCCCATACTCCATATTGAAGGTGAGTGTTATGGGTGCATAAATCATACAGCCGCACAGTGGGTTCGATTATACCTAAAATGGAGATTAATTCAAGGAAGGGTGCAATTAACGAGATAATATTTTTTTGCGTATTAACAAAAAAAAAGGCAAAAAAACAAAATTTCTAACGTTTTTTAATGGATTTTTATTTTTTTTATTTAATTAAAGTAATTTATTTGAATATTCTCTATTTCTTATTCATCACTTGAACTATCATAGTCTTTATCATCATTACAATTACTGTCATCTGTATCATCATCATCATTATTATCATCATTATCATCATCATCACTATCATCATCATCACCATCATCATTATAATTACTCTCATTGTTGTCATCACCACGATTTTCTTAAGAAATTTTTGGTAATATTAATAGATCGAATTCTGACTTTGAAAAATTTTCTTATTTTTTTGTTCATATTGCCTGCTAATGCTCGATATAAATGGGTCTGAACTTAATAGAAATCTATTAAAAATATCTCCATTCGACTTTTCTGTTTCACGGTGTTTTTTGATCTTTTAAAATTTGAAGTTTTTGTAAAGTGTGTATTGTGTTTTGCATTAAATAAAGTAATCGGTATAAGGTAATTGGAAAACCGATTAAACAGTTAAATAAGAACAAATTTAATATTTTTAGGAATAAGAACCAAAACTATTTTGATAACGCGCCTATAACCATACAACTTTATGAGAAATACCGCTTTAAATGATTGGAAGGATAAAATCAATATTCTTAAAATGAAAATCATTAAGCGTATAAACCCCAGCAATATGAGTTTTTTCAACCAAACGTTTTATTAAACAGTTTAAATCTCGATATAGTAAATGTAAAAGGTACCATGATCGTTTTTTGGAATTAAATACTGAATGGCTAAATGCTTTTATTTGGTTTGTTCCTCCACCAAATAAAGGAGGTCGCAAGGAACTTTCATTCGAAGATTGCAGTGAGAAAACTAAATCAAAGAAAACTAGAAGCATAAGAGATAGTATTTCATTGCCAGTTTTGACTCATGCTACACAAATGAGTTTAAGAGCTTCTGGAAATGTTGAGGCAGCAAAGCTAGTTAAAGAAATAACAACGTCAACACCTACAAGGGCTGCAAAATATAGAAAAAGCTTTAAGCAGGCTAAACCAAAACAACTAAGTGCAGAAGAAGCACTTAGCATTTTAATAGAAGCAAAATTAACTCGACATAGTTATGATATTATAAGAAGGGTGGCTCTGGAAAAATTTCCTTCGTATACTAAAGTTCAACAAGCAAAACAAAGTTGTTATTCCAAACGAGATCAACTTAAATTTTGTGAAACTTCAGCACAAGTTAGTCTTCAAGGACTTTTAAATCACATGGTTGAAAGACTAGTTATGCTGCCAAAATGTTATGATATTTTAACAGAAAAAAAAAAATCAAACTTAACCTTGTTTTCAAATTGGGGTTTTGATGGAAGCTCCGGACATAGTTCGTATAAACAGGCTTTTTATAGTTCTAATGCAAGCGACTCTTCAATGTCTATAACATCCATCGTACCACTTAAACTTGTTAGTGGAAATGAAGAGGAAAAATCCTCGTCCTTCGTCAACAAGATTTTGTAGGCCTTTAAAGATAGAATACACCAAAGAAACAACAAGTGTATCTAGTAAGACAATAGTAACAACAAAAACACTGTGGGTATGGTAAATAAAGGAATTTTGAAAACAAGACTTTTTACATAAAATTATTAATATCTTAAATCGGGGCAACAAAAAGGCAAACTTTTTTGTTTGTAATACTAAGTAGAAATCCCATACTTTTCAAAAAACACAACTTTAAAGCCGGCACTTTACTACTTTGTTACTTCTGGTCCATCATATATGGAAAATACCCCGATTTTAGAGCTTTTTTTAAATATTAAAAATATTTCTACACATATTTTTATAAACTAATTTTTTGTACACTTTATAAAATCATTTTTTGTACACTTAAATACCTAAAGTTGAAGGTTCCATCATTAAAGTTTAACTTTATTAATTATAAATTTAAAAAAATAAGCACCGCTTTTTATCAAATTTAAATTTTTTCACTTTTTAAGAAAACAGCAATAATTAGCTAAATTTGACAGCTCACTACGGATGAAGTAAACAACTTAGATGGTTCAAATTTTAAATTGTGATGTAGAATTTTATCTAGTTTTATTCGATACCAATCATTATGGCAAAAACTTAATTCTAAAATTTCAATTAAGCGCCACTTTGGACCCATTGTGAGCCAGTATGAACAGAAGAAAAAGTTGTTCTATATCTTACACTGCGACAACATATGCTAAATTTCAGCTGCCACTTCCTAATGAAATTCATTTCAATCTTTTCAAATCTGTGGAGCGGCTGTATAAGTGTATCAATCGTCAAACACCACGATTTCATGCACTCACAATGAAATCACGCAAAATGGTCTGGATATAATGGGTTAAGTCGCCGTCTTAAATTGTCACAAAAACAAAAGATTGGTAAAAGATTTAAAACAAGCTAATATTTTGTCACCAGATATACAAATATACGGAGCAATCAATCGCCATCATCGATTTACCTATTGAGAATAATTCTCTCGCATATTGTACTGACATCCATGGCTTAGTTTTAACAATGCAAAATGAATATAATCCTTGTAGAGTGGTAATAGCTCCCAGAGCTTAGAAAATTAAAATTCAGGTTAGGTTATACTTGAAATTTACAAAGAGTTTATTGTCTGCTTCTTGCAGTTTCGGTGTTCTAAACGCAACAACTTAACAAAAAAAAAACAAAAAATTCAATATGGTTTCCTTTAAACTAGATAACACAAAAAAAGCATATAAGATAAAAAGTACATAGAAGAAAAGTTTATAAAAAAAGGTTAGCTAGCGCATTTTGATAATCATCTCATAGAGACTTTAAGTAAATTTTAAACCCTCTCCTTGAGGGAGATAAAGAGAAGAAAATAAAAATTAAGATAAATTAAGAGTTATACCCATCAAAAATATACGTTTACACTAGTAAACAAAATTAATAAATAGGCTGCAATATATATAGTTGAACACGGTTCAACATCCTCCCGGGCCAAGTTATTTTCCGCATTGGCATCCGTTCCAATAGCCGTGAATGATCCATCCAAGGGTAGAGTTTTGGGCTCGAGGTACGTCAGAAAACGGTTGGGCGAATTCTCTTTTGAGTATTTTCCCCAGAATGTCGGTACCTATTACTCCGTCAGCTTCACGGCAAGTAACAAAATCAGGATGTGCCAGCGGCCGAACCGTATCATAATGCTTCCATAGCTGTGGGTCATCAATAGGATCTGGTAAGGTGAAGACCACGTCATTTCTTATTTTGAGCTGCCAAACGTCAGTGACTGTGTTGCCTCCACCAAAATGATTGACTTCGACACCAAACTTAAGGATCTTTGTGCGGTATCCCTTCTCTTGACGTACATAGTCTGCGAATTTTTCTACTGATTTGCGTAGTAGAAATGAGGTATCTGACTTAGGATCCAAGAGCAACGTAAAATGATGAAGGTTACCTCCCAGTCGCAGCCCAACTTTAATTAACGGAGGTATGGGTGACTTCACCAACTGACTAGGATCTGGAACGTCAGTGGCTATAGTATACGTGCCATTTTGATCTTGTACATCTTGTGCGCGGTGGATGTGATCTGATGAGGCTGCTCTAGCAACTACCGCCTCGTCTTCAAAGCTTGAGGAAGATTGGTTGATCATGGCATGGGGATTGTGAAGCATGCTGTGGTGTTTTGCATGGCACGTGTTACATCGGTTTGGCGATTCACACCAAAACCGCGTGTGAGAAATTGCCAAACAGTTTTTACAATAATCCATCCGGGACACAAAGTTTCGACGTCTCTCCACATTCATTGCCTCAAACACCCGGCAATATTTTAACGGGTGATTGCGCAAGCACAAATGGCATCTGGGCTTATTGAGCATGTTGATTCTAAGGAAGAAAAGAAGAACATATATACTGTGCAATTAGAATTTTTGTATAGCGACCTATTTCTTGGTTGTATGGCTTTGTCTGTAAATCTGGTGGATTAATCGGAAGGATTTGGGAGAATGGGATCTGGTGGTGAGTTCGAAAGCGGTAAGACGCAAAGTTTTACAATTGAGCGCATTATTGTGCCATTTTGAGTTTTTATCTCTGCCACACGAACTTTACCATCTTTTCCATAAATAACATTTGTAACACGTCCGAGGCGCCAATCGGTGGGTGGTAGGAGATCATCTTTCACAATAACAAAATCGTTCGCCTTCAGGTTGTGTTGCTCGGTCTTCCATTTAAATCTCCGTTGGAG
The DNA here is from genome assembly GCA_949748255.1 of Eustalomyia histrio. Taxonomy (NCBI): domain Eukaryota; kingdom Metazoa; phylum Arthropoda; class Insecta; order Diptera; family Anthomyiidae; genus Eustalomyia; species Eustalomyia histrio. Next base: position 6,298,758 of record OX456528.1, read on the forward strand.
CTCTGTGATATATTCGTTTTTCCAGCGACGCGCAAAGATGTGTTGAAGAGCTTTTAAGCGATCCCAGCGTTTTATAAAACTTAAGTTTTTCAAGGGAGGTTCTTCAAGAGCTTCAGGAGGAGCAATTAGGGGTGCACCTCTAAGAAGATGACCTGGTGTCAAGGGGCAATAGTTCGGATGGGTTTTCGGTCAATGGTGACATTGGACGCGAGTTCAATACCGCCTCAATTCTAATGAGCAAAGTACTGAATTCTTCAAACGTAAACGTAAGGCTATTTGCAACTTTCTTTAAATGCGATTTCATACTTTTAACAGCGGCCTCCCAGAGGCCGCCCATGTGGGGTGCATACGGTGGAATGAACGACCAAGTAAACCCGTGAGTGCCGTACTTTTCTACCAAGGCTTTTTCGGAAGATTTCAGAAATCCGTTGTGGCGTTTGAGTAAGTCTAAGCTGGCCCCAAGAAAATTTCGACCATTGTCTGAGAACACGGTCTTTGGGAGCCCTCTGCGGCCGGTGAATCTAGAAAAGCAGCAGTAGAGAGATCTGAGCAGACTTCCAAGTGAACAGCTCGAGTTGAGAAACATACAAATACTGCTGCATATCCTTTTACATGTTTGGCGTTTCGTAAATGGGACGCTTTCATGGTGAAAGGACCGGCGAAATCAACACCGGTATATATGAATGGCAATGAAAAGTTGACTCGTTCGGGGGGGAGTGCCGCCATTACTTGATGTTGTAGTTTATGTTTATAGATGGTACAGGCTTTGCAATTACGAATACATTGGCGGATTAAGCTTTTGACTCGAGGGATATAAAACCCTTGCCTTATAGCTTGAAGCATAATATGATGTTCCGAATGAAGTAATACTTTATGGGTATATTCAATAAAGAGTGCGGCAAAATGAGATTTTTCGGGAATTATTATCGGATGTCTCTCTTCAAAACTTAACCCTGAATAATGAAGTCTGCCACCAACACGTAAAAGTTCATCATTGTCAATGTATGGATTTAAAGATAAGATTCTGCTTTTTTTATTCAGCGATCGTTTTTCGTGAAGACATTGATACTCTTTATAGAAGTGAGTTTTCTGAGCTATCGATATAAGACGTTTCTGTGCAAAGCAGATTTCTTCTGTAGTGATGAATGGCTCTGTTTGAAATGGGCGTTTCAAAGCGCGGTTGATAAACCGAAATTTCCCAAAAGGTCTTCTGCCGTTGTTTCCTTTGGAGAACTCGAGTTCTTTTTATATTCGTCGTCGATCTTTGTAGCTGTCAGATGAAAGTTTGCGCTTTTTTTGTTTCCAAATCAGTTGGGTCAAAGGCACGTGGTTTTGGCCAACTTTCAGCTGGCTTTGCAAGCCAGGTGGGCCCATTCCACCATAAATTACTCTCGATAAGTTCTCGAGGGGAGCAGCCACGGGATCCCAGATCGGCTGGGTTGTCCTCAGTCTTTACATGTTTCCAGTGGTTGTGGCCGGCAATACTGGTTATTTCCGTTACTCGATTGGCCACGAAAGTTTTTAAGGTTTGTGGTTCCTTTTGCAACCATCCAAGGACTATAGAGGAATCTGTCCACATAAAAAGTTCATAAGGAAGTTTCAAATTCGGCACTAAGTGCTTTATCAGTCTCGCAAGTAATAAGGCCCCACACAATTCAAGTTTAGGGATGGTTGTCCATTTTATTGGTGCTACTTTGGTTTTTGCCACAAGCAAATGACTGTTTATTTCTCCATTTGAAGACATGGTTCGCATGTAGACCGTGCCGCAATACGCCTTTTCCGATGAGTCATAGAATCCGTGTAGCTGTATCTGACAGGCTGGTGTGAAATGTATCCACCTAGGAATTCTCAATGTAGAAATATGCGGTAAATTTTTGAGAAATGCGCTCCATTTTATCCCAATAATCGTTGGGACATTTTCATCCCAGTCTAACTTTTTTTCCCACAACTCTTGCATCAAAAGTTTGGCAACCACGACAATTGGACCTAACCACCCCAGAGGATCAAACAATTTAGCTGTGACAGATAAAATTTGTCTCTTCATAACGGAGGGTAAAATTTCTGTCGGTTCCACAACGTAATAAAATGAGTTTGACATTGCATTCCAGCGAATCCCCAAGGTTTTAATTGTGCTGGAGTCATCAAACTTTAAAAAATCTTCATCTAGAAGATCTTCCCGGGCCAAGTGTTCCAATAAAAAATGATCGTTGGCAGTAATCTTCTTTATGGGGAAGCCAGCTGAGTTTAAAGCTTTGCTGAGTTGACTTTGTTTCCGTTTCGCCTCTTCAAGGGTATGTCCCCCTGACAAGATGTCGTTTACGTAAATTTCGTTTTTCAAAATCGTGGACGCTTCTGGGTATAAAATTTAGCATTCCTCACTTAATCTGAGAAGCGTTCGAATCGCTAACGGCGCACAATTTACTCCAAACGTGACAGTTTTTAATTGAAACGATTTGACGTAACTGTCCGCTTTATCTCTAAATAAAATACTTTGGTATGGACGGTCTGCTTCATGAACTAAAATTTGGCGGTACATTTTTTGAATATCGCCTGTAAATACATATTTATAATCCCGTCAGTTGAGTACTACTTGCATTAAATCTGTCTGCAGAGTTGGGCCCTGATGAAGCGTGTCATTTAGGGAGAAACTACTATTAGTTTTCTTCGATGCGTTAAAAACCACTCTTACTTTTGTTGATTTACTTTCGGGTCGAATAACCGCATGATGGGGTAGAAAAAATGAAAAATATTTTTCAGCATTTAATTCGTTGTGTAAAACTGGTTCCATATGATCTAAGTCAATGTATTCCTGGAGTACCTGTTGATATTTTTCCTTCAAGTCTGGCACTTTGTCTAGAGTCTTCTCCATTCGATGATACTGCGCTAGAGCCATGTTCCTTGAGGGACCTAAAAAAATATCACTAGGAAATTCTTCTTTGAAGGGAAGTCGCACAATATAACGACCATCTGATTGTCTAATAGTTGAAGTTTGGAAAAATGTTCACAATATCTATCGGCTTCGGTTACGGGAATATTTCTATCTACCTCTTCAATTTCCCAGAATCTTTTTATCTGTTCGTGAAGAAGTAAATCATCTGAAGTCAAAACTGACGTCGAAAATACATTTATATTGCTAGTGGGCTCTGGGCCCAATAAGTACCATCCAAAATGAGACTCTCTGGCCTCAAATGTATCCAATACATTTAACCGTACTCCTTTAAGATTAATAAAGGGTAGATAATTACTTCCAATAATCATGTCGATTCCGGCTGGGTTGTAGAAATACGGATCGGCAAGAGTTAAATCCTTGATTTCTTCTACATTTCTAAACTTAAAAGGTCGGGAGGGCAAAAGATCTGATAAAGTTGGAACCACTATGGCACTGATTATAATTTTAAAATCTGAAATTCTAGATTTTATTGTAACATAACACCTTCCTTTTGATTTGCCTACTACCGCCCCACCTAATCCAGATATTTTTAAGTTCTTGCTCTCAATTGGTATAGAAAATTTTTGTTGCATGCGTGTAGTTATGAAACTTTTTTCTGACCCGGTATCAATTAGAGCACGGATTGTTTATAATTCCCCCGCAATTTTCATTTGGGCCATAACGGTGGGCAAAACTGTGGTGCTCTCGGTCTGAACAAAATTAGCTTGTACCTCATTTAAAGTATCGCCATTCGATGTAGCTGTGCTGCTCATTTGGGTAGTAAAAGTTTTCGGTTGAGACTGAACTGCTGAGGATGAAGGTTTTTCCCTTTCCTGTGAATCTGTATGTGATTGATATTTGGAGTAATTATAGTTTCCCAAATTATCTCGTTTTTCTAGGTGTAACGTTGTATGATGCTTTCGATTGCATATACTGCAAGCATGTGTACTTGGACATTTGGCCTTAAAGTGTGAATGCGATAGACAGTTGACGCAATATTTATTGGCAAAAACGAACTTTAACCGATCATTTGGGGACAGCGATTTAAATTGCCTACAGATTCTAAGGGGATGATTTTGTTTGCACCTTTTGCAGCTATTCTCCTGTTTATTCAAATCGGCCTGCGCATGAAAGGATTGCGATCCTGTAGTTTGGTTTTCCCTGCCTAAGGGCTTTCTTACTTCGGTCATTGTTTCCAAAAGTTCTATTCTAGATGAAAGAAATTCGCTAAGCCTACACCATGAAGGTAACTCCCTATGATTTTCAATTGTAGCTTCCCAGGCTCTTAAAGTTTCTTCAGGAAGTTTTGTAGTTATTAGATGAAGTAAAAATGGATCATCATCCGCTACTTCCACCTTGAAGGTTTTTAAAACCGATAAGCAATCGGTTACTGTATTCTTAACAAACCTTATAGATTTAAGAGATTCTGTCTGCGACGCCTGTATTGCGTGTACTTTTTTCATTTGATCGTTTACCAAAAGTCTTTTATTTTCAAACCTGTTTTTTAAGGCCTCCCAGGCTAAGTTAAAATTGTCATCTACAGAGTCATAATCTTTTATGACGTTAAAAGCCTCCCCTCTTAACTTAGTTTTTTAATAAGTAAGTTTCTGTGCTGGTGCTAGAGTTGTTTCCCTTAAAATAACGGCCGGAAATATGTCTCTAAAGGACGGCCATTTTGCGTAACCCCCTTCAAAGGACTGTATGTCACAAGCTGGAAGCTTGAAAGACGATCTATGAACAACTGGTTCGTTCGTCTTAGGTTTAACTTCTTCTAAATTGTCCAAAATTTTCGCCTTCAATGCCTGGTATACTTCACTGGCCTCTTCATAACGTGGAAACAATTCATCCTTAAAATCTTCAGCCTTTTCCTCTCCTAATACGTATTCTTCGTATGATTCAACTAGTCTGAGCCATCTTCTCTCTAATTCATCGCGTTTTACATTAAGAAACGCAGGTGTACAATCTCCTGGGATCATCTTTTCAAAGTTCGTGCAGAACACAGTTAGCTGTTGCAAGTCGAACCTACATCTCCTTTTGGATGCTGTCATTTTTGTACCTACCGAGACCGAAAAACAACCCTATTCACCAAATCAAATCCTGAGGAACTTTTTTTTTTTTTTACAGAATTATTTAAAATTTTTTTTTTATTCCGCTCCACCCTAGTGTGTGAAATTTTTCCAGAGAAAAATAAATTTAAGTTAAACTTTTAAGAAAAAAGTTTGGTAACTTTTATTTTCTGCTGTATTTTATCACTCTACTGAAATATTGTTACGATATTAATATCTTCTGTTAAACTGGCAACTCGAATTAGATTTCATCCGGAAATTTATAAAATTCCATTAATCGCCCCACTCTAATTAAATTTGTATAATTTTTTCCAAGACTTCCTTTTTACAAAACCCGATCCACTCTAATTTGCAAAATGTATTCTACAAGAATTTTTTGATACTCGTAAAATCGCCCCACTCTAATTTGTGGAATGAAAAAAATTTCCAATAATTTTTAAATTTTGTTGAATTTTATCACCATTGTTGAATTTCATCAAGAAATTTTAAATTTTGTTGAGTTTAACCACTATAATTAAATTTCACCAGAAAATTTTAAATTTTCATAAATCGCACCACTCTAGAAATTTTTCTCCAAGAAAATTTTTTCAATAATCATCCACCAGATTTTTATTATATTATGTAAATATTTAATTAACTAATTAAATTTACTCACAATTTACTACACAATTTTCCCCGGTCTCTTATTGTTTGGCCGGTTGGGATACCCTTACTTTTTTTTGTGTGTTTAAAATGACGTCACACTACAATATTAGTTATTTTCTTCAGCCAACGGCACCTTCTTGTTGTTGTTTTGTATGAGACACTCGATTTAACTTTGTTGCACTCTTGTGGATTTATATTCTCGATGAATTTGCTGTTGATTTTTTTGTTTAAATAAATGGGTAATCTTTTAGCTGAAAAGTACACTTTTTATTGTTGTCTTCACATAAACGTTAATTTGTTTCCACAACACTTTGAACAATTAGAATGATTGTTTCAATAATTTTTTTTTATTTTAATTATTATTATTATTTTTTTTATTCACTTTTCGTCTATGCCGTTCACTTGTTAACACCAGAATATTCTTTTTCTTTTTTGCTTTGTGTGACGTCGTATGTATTTTCCATTAGTTTTAAGGGGAACTAATGGAATTTAAACAAAGTGGTGTGTAGAAGTATGTTGCGATTGACAGTTAGAATTATTTGTTGTTGCGCTCGCGTGAGTTATTTATGTTATCTTCGTTTTTCTTTTCTTGTAGATTTATTACTTATGACAACTTTTTGTTTTTGGGATGCAACTTTAGTGGTTTTTTTTTTTGATTGGGATGGCACTCATTAGTGGTATTTTTAATTGCGATTATAACTTCCATGTATTCTGTCTACGATGACACTTTTTCGATGTTTTTAAACTAATTTTTTGTGAGGTTAAAGTTAATTTTCCCCCCCTTTTTTTTGTTTTTATAGTTGAATTTTGTATATTATAATTAAATGTACTTCTTTTAATTTTTCTTCTTGAGAAATTATATAAATGTCGCACAAAAATCCTAATATAACACAATACATCTTTTCACTTTTTAAATTCTTGGTTGCTTTTCTTCCTTCATGGATTGTTTGCCTTGTATGCTCCGTTGAAGACCTCTTATTTTAGGTATATTTGCACACCAAATGCACTCTTCTTGGACTGGTTTCGATGACTACTTCACTTTTGCTGACATGCACGATGAAGTTCTGTTGTAATAAATACCTCTTATCTTGTTGTAGATGGAGTTGCTATTAGGGAAGACAACTGCCAATCTTGTAGAAAATTAGTGGACCTCTATGTCACTAATCCGTTCCAATCCTAGCCTATTCTAGGACTTTTTCGAAAGACCAAATTGTAGAGTGGTAATAGCTCCCAGAGCTTAGGAAATTAAAATTCAGGTTAGGTTATACTTGAAATTTACAAAGAGTTTATTGTCTGATTCTTGCAGTTTCGGTGTTCTAAACGCAACAACTTAACAAAAAAAAACAAAAAATTCAATATGGTTTCCTTTAAACTAGATAACACAAAAAAAAGCATATAAGATAAAAAGTACATAGAAGAAAAAGTTTATAAAAAAAAGGTTAGCTAGCGCATGATTATCAACATCTCATAGAGACTTTAAGTAAATTTTAAGCCCTCTCCTTGAGGGAGATAAAGAGAAGAAAATAAAAATTAAGATAAATTAAGAGTTATACCCATCAAAAATATACGTTTACACTAGTAAACAAAATTAATAAATAGGCTGCAATATATATAGTTGAACACGGTTCAACAATCCTAGAGATTGGCGATTATTAATTGATTCGACCAAAATAGCTTAAAAACAGTTTTGCTACATGTCACTAATTTAAAAAGATCTATTCCGATAGTACTAAGCACAAATACAAAAGAGACATACGCATCAATGAAAAAATTATGGAGTTAATTAAACATAATGGACACAAATGGAAAATATGCGCAAATTTAAAAGTTGTGGTTATTTTAAGAGGCATGCAATTGGGCTATACCAAAAATATGTGTTTAATGTGCTTATGGAATACGCGTTTTGATGGCGGCCAGTACAATACGAAAAACTTGATTCGCTTATAGGAGATATTTGTTGGAACTTGTAGAAGGAAGAAGAATAATTTTTTTTAATAAAAACTTTAACTTTAACAACAAAAATACATGTTTTTAATTTTTAAATAAATGAATAATAAATTTAAATTTTTCTAAAATTTTAGTTTTAAATACATTTATTTAATTTTTCTTAAATTTCATTCGATTGAATTCAAAAACTAAAATGGAGTTGGTCTGAAACTTAAGTACCTAAGTATTTAAATATACTTAGGGCTAAATTTTAAGGTGCAAGCTTAGCATTCACTTGGGCTAAGAAATTTTGTATGAAAATTTCTTACTTAACCAAATGCTTAGCTAATGTAAATCCTTAGTTCACGCTGTCAAATTGGTCCTTAGATTCTATGTTATAAAATAAACCTTTTTAAACTATAAATTTGAAATGTTTTATTGTTAAATTTATATTTTTTCAATATCTTTTTTTGTCATTGGTCCAATGCAAGCTATATGCCAAGTTTCGTCGGGTTATTACAAACACTAAAATTTTTCATATTGCAAACTTTTTTAAGAGCTAATCTAGACAGTTAGCGCCATTGGATTCAGCGTAGTTTTTCAACTACCACCATGTAATCGCTAAAACTTTAATTTCCCTAAAATTAAAAAAATCACCGAAATTGAAAACATAGCTAAAATTACAATCTTGTCCTTATCTCGAAAACCAAATGCGCCAAAGTAAATTTTTTTTGCAAAGGAAATCCTGTAATAAATCGAATGAATAAACTCAAATGGCATTCCCTAATTTCTCAATCACATAAAAAAAAACGATTCATTGATTTTCCAAATAGGGAATCGAATGCGAAAAAAATCGAAAAAATCCCTAATGATTGAAATCAGTGATAAAATCGAATGAGAAACTTATTAAATATCTTATAAGTGAAAATATTAACAAGCAGTTAAAATGAATTGTCTAGGTCAGTGAAGCAGGTTTGAGTAAAAATAAGCAAAAAAAGTATTTTTATGATATTTTACCAATGAAGATTTGTTTCACGTTTTTTCATAAAATTGTTAACAATTAATTTTTCATATTTGACGTTTTTTAACAAGATAAAAAGTCTGCTGAATTCAAAAGAATGATCCTGTGCAAATCGTGAAAAGGGAGTTCACTCGATTAAAAAGTAAATTTAATTCGATTTTTAGGCAATTCATTCAAAATTGAATTCAACCTTTGAAGCTATGACTGAAACTTTCCAACAAAGGATAGTTTTGTTGCGAAGATCCAAATATAAAGGTTTTGTTGCACGCGATCGCTGGTACTTGGTACTTTTGACCTCTCACAAATAGGGTTTTTAATCCTAGAATTCCTGTGAATTCCCAGATATTATCCGGAATTTTCATTTCCCGCTTCCCTCAGATAACACTAAAAACCATGCATATGCATGCCTTTTTCTCAATTCCCTTTTTCAAGTCGCTTCCTAAGTTATGTCTGTTTATTTTTGTATATTTTTAATTGATACATATGTTTCCCAAATTCTATTTTACGCGCACTTTGATTTTTGTTGACTATTTTGTTGGTCCTGTAAACGATGAGTAAGTAAAATAGGAATTAAATGGAATTTGCATATCAATTAAATAAATACAAAAATGATAAAATCTATACTTTATTTATTATGGGGAGGTGATAGGTTCTGAAAAAAATATTTATAATAGACGTATTTTTAAAAGTTTTAACAACTCTATTTTTTAATACGACAATACATTTTTAAGTAGACCTTATGGATTTCTTTAATGTGTCTATATATAATTGAGTTATGGCTGATAACAAAGGTTTTTATTTTCCCGAACTTATTCATTTCTCGGAATTAATTTTTAAATTTCCCGAGAAATAATCGTTAAGGTAAAGAAAATTCGAAATTATTATAGTTCTGAAAGATCTTATGAGTCGAAATATAGACAAGCAGTTAAAATGAAACTGTTTTGAGTGAAAATTAGTAAAAATAGTGTTTTTTATGATATTTTACCGATGAAATTTTTTTTCACGTTTTTCATAAAATTTTTGACAATCAATTTTTACATTTCTGACGATTTTTAACAAGGTAAAATGTCTGTTGCCAGTCTCTTAGAGAAATTTTAAAGTAAATTTTCGTTTCACGGGAAGACGGATCTTTTTCTCACGCTTACCTTTTACGCTGAAATGACATACCTAAACAAGAGTGGCAACGCTACGTCAAAACGATAAAGACAAGGTTATCAAAAAAAAAAAAAAAATAATAAGAAACAAATGTTTTTTTTGACAATAAGGAACATTAAAATGATGGTGTTTGTGATTTGTAAACTAAAATTTAACAAAAACCAAAATCTTAAAGTTAAAAAAATGTGTTATATGGACTTTTTCAACATAATCTCCTTTTAGTTCAATACACTTAGTCCAACGTTTCTCCAATTTTTGTATACCTTCCAAAAAACAGGGTTTTTCGAGGTCCATAACATATGCATTTGTTTGGTCAATAATTTCATCGTTGGAGCTAAATCTCATTCCACCGAGCCATTTCTTTACGTTTGGAAATAGTCACTGGGGGCTAAATCCGGAGAATAAGGCAAATGAGGGGGCAATTCGTAGTCTACTTCATGGATTTTTGCCATGGAAACTAAGCTATCCCACGATTCCGTTTGTGGTCGATTGTGAGCAAACGCGGCAGCAACCTTGCGGAAAGCTTTCTCATAGCCAAGTGATCGTTCAAAATTGAAACCACTGAGCCATGTGAGATGCCTATGTCTTCCACAATCTATCGCACATTCAATCTTCGATCGGCCAACAGCATATCGTGAATTTTTTCAATTGTTTTGGGTGTAGAGACCTCAACTGGTCGTCCAGAACGTTTGGCATCTTCCATCACTTTTTTCCCCATTGAAATCGATGGTGCAGAGTCTCCATATCAAGCTTTTCCATGGCTTGATTGACAGTTTTTTTTTACAAAACATAATGTTTAATGAGCACTCGAAATTCACTTTTTTACATTTTTAAAAAAAGACACAAGGTTGTATATTTTGAACAGCTGTCAAACGCAAAGTAAATGACGGAACTTGCTCAAAATTTAACAGTAGTATATTAACAGGTGGTACTTGATGGGAGCAGTGTTGCATTTAATATAACTGCGAGGGAAGTTCGAAAAGGCACGTACTTATTGATCCGCCCTAGTATTTTCTGATTCTCGTTTTTTATTATAAAAAAGTGTTTTATTCCATATGTTGCTATGAAAATTTTGCAACTATGGTAAGAAAATTTGTATACAAATGTCAAACCAGAAAAAAGAGTATACAAAATATGTCGGGATTAATAAATTTTATTTGAACTTTCACAAAGAAAGTGAGATGGAAAATGGTAAGAATTTGCTATTGGCTGCTTTTTATTGCTATAAATATAATTTAATATTTTATAGAAATTTTTTGAGATTAAGATGGCGATTCGAGATGACAACTGATGAGCATTTTATGGATTTATATCGCTTACCTAAAGTATTGTGTTTGGAGTTAATAGAATAATTGCTAAATTCAAGTCACAAACACGCTATTTCAAGTAATATTACAGTATAAAGTGTCCTGCGTTTTTTGCAACTGTAAGCTTTATACGAAGTATGGGAAATAATAGTTTATCAGCCGCTTCTTTGTTTGGCCTGCTTTATTGCACTATACATATTTGGTGCGACTATGAAGTCTTGTATTGGTAAAAGAAAACAAAACTATTTTATAAAAATATATACAATGTAAATCAACCAAAATATATATACATACCTTTAATCATTTCAATACTTCCTCCAGTTTGTCCCATTATTTTGGGTCCCACCTAGAGCATTAAGGGTCGAAGCTACTTCCTTTCATTTTTCATCTCTAAATTTGGCTCCATCTGCGGTCACAAGCCTAGAAATTTATTATTAATAAAGGTTTATTTATAATTATTAATAAAACTTCATACTTATTGACCAAACATTTTGAATGCTACACTAATTTACATTAACCAAAAACTAATAGTTTTGAAAAAACTACTTACATTTACTTGTAGTGTAATAATATATTCAGACTGAGCAAAACTGGCTATGTTTTGTACAAAACTAGCTTTTGCTTTTTTTTGTATGTATACTACGAAGTTTTTGCCTCGACTTAATATAATATAATAAATTAGGCTTTAGGACCAATGTATTACGCCAAATCAAATTGTATCACAAGCCCCATTAAATTTTCTTTCCCATATTAAAATATATGCGGCAGATAAAACAATAAATAATGGTGACATATTTATATTGTATATTTTCATATATGGTGACATATATAAACATATACAGCGGTATTCATAAAAAAATCTTAATTCAAGTTTCAAATGCATATTAGTTAAAAAACATTTTAAGCCTAAAAAAGGTTTATTAAAAATTCGTATTCATCAGTATTTTAACTAAAAAACTATTTAATGTTTTTTTAACTTGAGGATGGCAACACTTTATTTTTTTCTTTGTCACATTAATCGTAATGATGCAAATCAATGATTACTAAACCATACGGTACTCGTTTCTATGTATTTTTTTTGTCATTTTTTAGAAAAATATTGTTTTTATAAAATAAAACATTTATGAAAACTCGTTTATTAAATAAAAAGAGAAAAAGAGTCAAAACAAAATGCCCAGTAAAAGTGTTACATAGATAATGATTTTATTGTAGATAAAAAAGTATTCAAATAACCAGTTTTATTTTCTTTGTTTTGATTAAACAACACACCACTAGTTTACTTTCAATAAATAAAATAAAAAAATATTATTTCTGCTTAAATTCTTTATCGATCCTCTTCTTGAAAATTTTCGTCTGACGTTTTTTTAAATTTTGACCATACTTTCTATTATGAACAAAATATAATTGAAAATATCACATTTTTCAAATAAAAATGGTTCTTACCAATTCTTTTGATAAAATATAGAATATTTAAAAAATTAATATAGAAAATTTCAAAAATTTCTACAAAAAAACGTTTTTTTGGAAATTTGAAATGATGAATTTCAAATTAAAAAAAAATTGTTAAAAATGCCTCAAGTATTATATTATAAAACGTTGTTTTTTGCTGTCTCCTGTAAAGTAGTAGTTTCGTTAGTTGCGTTATATATATATGATATATATTCCGTTTTTAAGCAAAAATAGGTAAAGTTTTAAATTTACAAAAAATTTGTAACCCTAATTTATCATTAAGTGTTATTTACGCTTATATTGTATATTATATTATATACCGTTATTTATCTTTCCAGATATTGTTTTTGTACGTTTTATAAACTATAATTCATTTTTGAATAATGGAATCCACATCTGAAGTTGTGGTAAGTAAAAATTTATAAACAGTAAACATATTCAATTGCTGACATCATAGAGGAAGAATAGTATAGAGGATGCAACGCCGTCAGCAGCCAAATAAAATTTTATACAGAATACAAAGGTTCGGAAACTTTGAGAAAACAGCGGAAAATTGAGCAAATTTCCCTGATTTCTGCAAAAATTTGAGTAAACTTCCCTGTTTTTAAACCTTTTTTTCAAATCCAATTGGGAAATCTGCTAAAAACTAATTGGATTTGCAAAGAAATTCAATTGGAATCGCAAAAAATCCAATTTAAAAAGATGCTGAACCTTTGAAATCTGCACATACAAAACTAAGAGAACGTTTTTTACGACGTGAGAGACATCGTCATGGTGTGCTGACATGCATTCGCTTTGTTAAATTTATTGTGTATATACAAAACCTAAAATATTTTTAACATAACATAAATATATCCAAATACAATAAGCTGTCTCATAAATTCCGAATTGTCAAATTTTCTTGCAACACTCCCATATTTTTGTACGAATTTGGCGCAAAGCGAAGAAATGATGTATGACAAGATTTATATAAAATTCTCAGAAATTTACAAAAATATGAAAACTTTAGGCACGAATCGACATACGTTAACGTTAAAAAGCAAATTCGTACATTTGTGTCCAAATTAAGAATATCTGAGGTGTGTTAGCAAGGAAATAATCGATAATTCGTAATTCTAGGGCCACCTTAGGCATCAAAAATAATCAAAGGCACTGTGAGCTACTAATTGGAAATGCTTTATTTTAAAAATGCTTTTTTTTACCAGCAAAAGGTTATGTAAACAGTATTATGGCATGGCTAAAATTAAAAACAAAACTTGAAAAAAGTTTGTAATCTACTACATGGCAGTTGTTTCTTTAGTTATTGTTGTTTTTAACTGTAATAAACAGTTGTTGTCGTTGGAAAAATAGAAAAAAACACAACTTATTAAAAAAAAAAACAATTTAGGAAAGTAGCAGTTGTTTAAAGCAGTTAGTTTAAATGTTATAATAAACAACTACCAAAACAAGTTCAGTAAACAGTTAATTTTTGTTAAAAATCACAAAATTTGATCTTATGCCCGTTTGGAATTCGATTTTAATTTTTCTTATAATTAAAAAAAAGGATGTTTATTAAAATACCGAAAATATGAAATGTAAAAATTTAAGGTTTTACGAATTTTAAAACTTTTTAATAAAAATTTAACAGTAATTTTTGAGACTTTTTGCTATATTAGCTGCATTTTCCAGTTGTTTTTAAGTTAAAAATAACTAAATTTTTAGTTGTTTTATAGGTTAATACGTTTGTCGCTCTTTTTACTGTATACCACTTTGTTTTAACTGCTTTTTTCAGTGAAATTTTCTATTGGGTCATAAAAATTGTACTTTTCATTTATAAAGTACCAAAAATATTTATAAAGCAGTGAGAGAATTCATTTTAAAATTGTGATCGTGAGATGAAAAAACAAAAAGTAAAATAAGGCAACGCAGTATGTTAGAATAGTAAACAGATATCATTGTAACTTTTATATAAATAATTTTAAATTTTTGATTTTTTTACGCAATTAATTATGAATTTGTCTTTAAATTCGTATCTATTGGGTAACGGATAAAAAGCGTCCTTGTTTCAGTCTTTTGCAATTACAATTTTAATAAATTCTGGGAGTTTCCGGTTTTATTTTAAAGTTATGCAGATTTTCGAAACTGCCAGAAATATTACCCTATTTATAGAAAAATCTTCTAGAATTTTATAGGAAAAAGTATTCTTCATATTCTGTGGTTTTCGCTGAATAAAGTTCTTGGATGAAAAGTATATGGTCAGACCTTTTAAAACATAATTCTTAAAATCAATTTTAAAATCAATTTAAATTTTGCGAATTTATTTTTCTGATTGAATTATTTACTACCATGATTCAATCTTTATCTTGTTAGAAAATCAAGTGGATTTAAATAATTCTTTTCATAAATCAAACGATATAATTCAATTTTAAATCAAATAATCAAATCTATTTTGACTTGATTAGAAAATCAAAAAAAGATTTATTTTGATTTTGATTTTTGTTTCCCATTCCATTTCGTTCGTATAAAAAAGGGTCACACTGTGGCTGTTTTATAAAAATAGATACCCCGGGATGTCTTCCTGACCTATTTTTATTATCGTAGTATTAGTTATATTAATTCGCGAATTAAAAAAAGTTTATATTTGAAATGATTTGATTCAATTAAATCAAAAAAGATTCTAATGAAATTGATTAACCAAATGTGATTTTAAATCTGATTTAATAAATTGATTTATAAAATATTGAATCAACCAGCTGATTTGCAAAAAGTATTTTTTTTTTCGCAAATCAATTCAATAAAGATATATCTTTTCAAGGTCTGTATATGGTGACCTCGGCCGAGATATAAATATTTTGTGTAAGAAATTTGAGCGAAATCCGTTTAAAGTAAAATTATTTAGCAATCACATTTCACATATTGCCAAAAAGTGGTCTTAGAAACTATTAGCAGATTTTTTCTTAAATTTAGTAAGATAAGAGCGGTAAAAAAGATTAACAAATTAAAAATTAAAAAAAGTTTAACAGTTTTGTTTTTACCGATCTTATCTTACTAATATTAAGCACAAAATCTCTAAATTTCAGCACTTTTTTATGCAACGTAATTTTTAACTAATTTGTAGCAGCTTTAGAAAAAATGCAAAATGTTTTCTATTAGCGTAACAAATTTGGGCGAAAACTGTTGATGTCATGTCCTACTAAGAAGCAACAAATTGCAACAAAAATTTAACAACAGCAAAACTTCTTTTATTGCATTTTTGGAGAGGGAAGAAGAGAAAATCACTAAAATGTGCGCTTCTAAAATCTTTTCTGTTTTTTGCTGAGTTGGCGTAAAACTGGGTGTGTTAAAGTTAAAGTATATGACGACATTGTTTGGGGTATGATGATCAAGCGCCAGTTTTGAAAAAGATTCAAAAATTTTTTAGCGAATATCTAAACTAAAATAATGAATTAAAATATATAAAAATTAGCACACCCAGGGTCGATAAAAAGAAAATAGCGACATCAGTTGGAGTAGCAAATTTTAGCAAAATCTATTGGAAAATAGAAATTTTGGAAAGAGAATATTCATTGTTTAATAACAAATTTTCTATATATGACCTATCTGAAAAATAGAAATTTAATAGCGAACTTGATGATCAAGCAAACAGAAAATGAATTTTATAAATATAGAAGATTAATTATTTTAGAATACCATCACGAATACCATTGGTCAATGATCAAACCGAACATTAAAAAAAGTTTGCTTTTGTAAACAACTTTTTTTAGCTGTTGTTATTGACAGAACTTTGAAATTTACTAGACGAATTTTTACAACAAAAATTGAAGAGGAGGATATTGGCAACATTTGGTTTCAACAGGACAGCGCTACGTGCCACACAGGCGAAGCTGCTACACTCGATGTTTTGCGCCCTGTTTTTGAAGATCGCTTTATCAGCCGCAGAGCTGATGTCGTTTGGCCACCTCGGAGCTGCAATTTGACACCGTTGGACCATTATTTGTGGGGTGCCGTTAAAGATAAGTGTTACGCCGACAAGCCAGAGACAATTGACGCTTTAAAGGACAATATTCGTGAAGCCATTGGTGAAATACAGCTGCACACAATCGATAATGTGCTTAAAAATTGGACCGATCGTGTAGGCTACTGCATGGCCAGCCGAGGAAGCCATTTGAATGAAGGATTGTACTTTCAAATAAAAAAAGAAATTTGAGAAAATAATCAGTAGTTTTTTTATATAGCATTTTCAAAAAAAAAAAAGGTATTTGGCGGACCCTATATATATCATGTGAGGAAAAGATATTAAAATTGGGGTGCATCGTGAAAGCAAAAACTCGTATCGCTGCAATGATCATTGCAATTGTCTGTTTCCTTATTTCACTAGTGTATAAATAGATTTTGGGTTTGTCGAAATTAGCGGCTTTAGAGTATTTCTATATCTCAAAATGGCAATAGCACAGTGCTGTTCAAAAATAAAAATGTAGTTGTGTTGGTGAGAAAATGAGAATTGCACTGTAAGAAATGTTCAATGGGTTATTAGCAGTGTTAGTATCTGTATGAATTTATTTTTTATATAAAATATGAGACTGTTATGTTTTGTATAAAACAGTTTTAAAGAAATATGAATTAAACAAAAAGTAAATTTTTGAAAGGAAAATAATAAATACATATGTATGTATATACATTAGTGTGCCTTTTTTCATTTTATAAAAAACAAAAAGTTGTAACTTTTTTCCATCAATATTGATGATTTCATTATATTTACATATTAATAAAATATCTGTAATATGTATAGATCTATTATGATATTCTATTAAAAAAATGCTATTTTTGTAAGGAAAAAAAAATACAATATATTCGATCGGAATAAATGAATAAACGATCGGACTAAAATTTTTAAGAACATTTAAACTTTTATATTAAAAATGCGTTTTTTATTAGGTTTATTAAAGATTTTTATAGATCTTGTATTATTAAAATATGTTTCGTACATTGCTATTGATTTTTTTCAGTGCATTAAAGTAAAATCAGCATACATCCGCCACACGTGTTCATTCGTCGCTGTTTCAGTGACGACTAAAGGCAAGAGCGTAAGAATACATGTGAGTTGAGCAGGGGACAATTGTCCCATGCAATAAACATCACTGCAATAGCATAACTTCTTAAAAATTGCAAGACATTGTAATTTTCTAGCTATTCAATGCACCATCAATGTGACTGCATAAGGAGTGAGATCGAAAAAAAACTGACACACATTTTAGCCCATTACTTTGTTTATACAGAATATATATTTATTACCCAGCAAAAACATGGTATCAAATATTTATCAGCCTATTTACGCGCTTAATTACTTTTGTTCGCGATGCCCAAAAAGTAATGGGTACTCAGTAGTTGAAACCCTGTTTTTGTTGGGTACCTTCGAAAAATAACAATGGATAAGATAACCATTGATAGAAACATGCAAAGCAAAAAAAAATCTTTAATGGGAGGTATTTCCGAAAAAGTAGATAATCTGTTAATAGTATTCAAAAATCATTAATGTGGATTTATATAAAATTACAATAAATTATAACTTATTTTTAAAATTTTATATTAAGAGGTTCAGTTTTTATTTAATTTTATGTGTGTTGGTTTTTTCAAGTTCATTCTTTATAAGAAGCTTATACAATAAAAAAAATAAAAATATATAAAGTTTTCATCTTAACTCATATCGTCCCAGTTTTTGATTTTTCGAACACTCGTTTTTATATATATTTTTTCTTTTTTTAATTAAGACTGTATTATTTTTTTATGCAATTAGATAGTATAAGGGGTTAGCTCTTTATGTTAATATAAAAGTTCTTACCCACTTCACTCCCCCTTTTATAACAAAAAAGAAGAAAACATTAATATATTTTACCATAAATTAGCATAATTTTAAAAACGGAAAACTATGTTTAAAAAATAAAAAAATAAAAAAAGTAAAAATGTAGTTCCATTAACAAACGATTAAACTTTCAACAGTAGAAAACAAATGTTTTTGTTTTTTTATTTGAATTGTTGTAATATGCCTTCAAAATGCAGTGTTCGAGAAATCGAACACCATTTTACTCAAAAACAAAAAATCTGGAAAAAAATTGGACTTCAGATTCGTGTTTTTTAACCCAAAATTACCTATACCACCAATTTTGCAAAGTTATAAAAAAAATCTTTGGGACGATATGAATTAAGATCCCCAAGCGACGAAAAATTTACATCTATAGCATATAAAGACGTTCGGGTTTCATCTGAAAAACAAAAACGACTTTTGTCGATAATAATTTTTTTACAAAAATTTAGCTCAATTAGTTTTCATGTAAATTTATGACACAATACTATTATTTTTCTAGCGAAAGGATGACATTTTGGTTCTATTATGATTGTGTCTTTCTTATAAAGTAATGGTCTAAAAAGACCTATCCTTTGACATGTCCTGTAACCAATAAAAACATGACAGGTCTGAAGTACCCACCCTGTAACTTGTCCAGTGGCCAGTAAAAAAAATACCGGTCTGAAAAAACCTACCCGAGGACTGGTGAAAACAGAACAAAACCAGCACATATTAGTAAAATGTCAAAATTTAAAAACCTATTCTTTCTAACTTTCATTTAAATTTTTAAACTAAACATTTTGGGAGAAATATTTAAAAAACGTTTTGGAAAAAATAAAAAAAAATTTAATGGGATCCGCAATAGTAAAAATAAAGGGACCTGAGGGATACATTTGTTCACCGTTGGTATTATTATTTTTAAATATTTTCAGTTTTACTTTTTTGTTTAAGTACTCATTTTTTGCTTTAAAACTTTGTATCACGTTTCGGTTTTTTATAGAAGTAACAATCAGAAAACTCATCCCATTAATTAATGTGTTGCCTTCTTTGGAAAGGGGATAGAGGATTTCACTTCGGTGGGGTTAAGTTATATGGGAATACCGAGGGTGTGCGTTGCGATACGTATAAGGGATAAAAAACATAATTGTTCGTCCTGAAGAAAACCACAATTTGCCGTAATAGGGAATTTCATTAAGCAAGGTATTTTTCATATCTTCGAAAGTATCATTTAGTACTGATTTTCCTCTTCCAAAGCAAACTTTAAAAATGTGATTTTGAGTAAAATTAACACTTTTCAAAACTATTTTAAAAACAACCAAGGTTGAACATTAACCACATATATTTACATATAAATTTGACATATAAATTTGATTAACTTTAGTTATTTTGAAACAAGTTATCAGGTTTGAGTTATTTGTATCAATTTTTAACTTACAATTTATCAGATTTTGAATTCTTAAAATCATAAAAAAACGTAAAAAAATTATTATAGTAAAAATTGCAAGAATTTCGAAGCAATTTAACAAATAAGGCCCGATTACTGAATGTCTCGTTATAATTTATCCAACAGTCAAACTCAAACAACAGCCAAAACAAATGCGTCAGTTAAATTCCCAGGTAGAAGCTACCGGGGCATTGTGAAAATAAGACTAAGGCCCGATTACTGATGTCCTGTTAAAATTTAAATTCAAAATTTATTTGAGAACATCAAAAGATCTAATTTTTCACTCAACCCGATAAACTGCTTTAGATGCAATAAATAAGGATTATAAAAGAAAACTTCCACCCTATGACAGACACCCCTATGTAAAAATCATTCGTTCCGATCGAAATTCTCACAACACCGAAATCAAAATCACTGCTTTTTTCTCTTCTTTTGTTACTTTTCTTTGCTGTGATATGTTGAGTACAATTTGCCTTCAGGTGCATACTGTGTAAAAACTTTTCTTATTGGTTGGATACCAAATAACGCAAATCTGTTTGATGGTTTTATTGAAATTTTGTTTAATAATTTTTATACAGTTTAAATATGCAGGTGATGTCAGTATCTAACAGAGCAAAATAATTTTAATATATAATAAATTTATAAAACTTTGAATATTCTTTAATTTCTAACCACTTTGAAAAAATTAAATATTTTCTGTGAGTTTTGCATTGATCCTTTATTCGATTTTCTTGCTGAGCATTCAGAATGGAATGATTGCCTCATATGAATCTGTGAATATTGAAATAAAGGAAATTTTTAAATACCGTTTTTCAGGACAGCAACTTTTGTGTGTTTAAATCCAAAATTAAGCAATTCCATGAGGAAAGTTTTAATAAATATTTTTGACAAAACAACTATTGTCGTTTTTTTATCCAAAAATTATAGATTTGTATATTTAATATTAATTAATCATTATTGTTTATTATTATTCTGTGTTCCAGTTTGTGCTTAAATTGTATATATGAGTGTTATGTTAAAGTTTTGTTTTTTTTTCTTTGTAATTACCTGTGTGATAGGTGAAAAATGGACCGGTTCCGAAAATACATATCACGAGATAGTTGAAAAGTGGACCGGTTTCTTAAGTACCTACCACGTGACCGGTTTAAAAGTCATGACATGTTCTTTTGCGTTGGAGAATTTTTGTATATTTATTTCGCATGAGTCTATAATTATTTAAGTTATTATTTACATGTTAATTCTTCTAATCACACCTATGAACACAAACCCCTTCAAAGTGAGTGAGAGCACAAGAAAGAAACTGCAATAGTTTTTTTACTAAAATAAAAGTCATATATTTTTTTCGCAGATTAAATAAATTATATTATTTTATGTAACATACGAAATTTTTGGAAAACCATAGAAATGAAACAATTTTGCTCGTATTTGTTCAAAATATATGCCTTTAAAATCTGTACACTATTCCATTTAAAAAAAAAGTTCGAAGCATTTTTCCACTCTAAACTTTATATCTTCTAAACGTATAATTTGAAGTGATTGATTGCTTCTTTAGGCATTTTAAATAACATTCACGCAATTTGTGGGCGTTGTGCTGTAACGGTTAATGTGCTATACTGTTTCACAGAAGGTTGCGGGTTCGATTCCCAATTTAGAAAAATATCGCAACATCCTCCTTCCACCGAAGTAAAATAACATAATAGGGCTATGAACTAAAAAGCTTCAACAATTCCTTTTCATCAGATGGCGGCAACAACTATTGTAAGAGTTATCATCTCGTGCAATTATTATTTCATCCTTTCCAAAGAAATTAACATTAATTAGTTGGAAGAATTTCCTAAGTGTTACTTCTCTTTAAAAAGAAATATTTTTTAAAATAAGGAACAGATAAAAATCGTTAAGAGCAAGGTCAGTACTTTTTGCAGAATGGTTATACAATCATATTTTCTTCGTTTAAATAATCAATTATTAAAGTAGATTTATGATCTCTTAATTTGAAAATTTTTTCCAACGGACACAGTCCCCTTTTACATCTAAATGTTTATGTCACATTTATTGTAATGCCATCCTACCAGTACTTACAAATCATTCAACGAAGATATTCTCCTGTAAATTCCATTAATTTTGTTTTGGTGCTACGTATCAAATTCAACAGGAAAAAACTATTTGACATAAATTCATTTGGCAAACACAAATTTTAATAAAAATTTACAATGTATGTACATATATGATAAAAATATTTGTTACGGGATGCTCCTAGTAGATATGATTTTAATTTAAAAAATTATTAAAAAAAAAATATTTGGTTATATGACGGAGCTTTGAAATAGTAGCAAAGGATACCCGCTCTACCCTACTCAATCGTTTCATTGTGCACTACATTCATCTACATATGGTTTCAATAGTTTTGCAGCCCAAAATTAAAAAGAAAATGTATTTAATCTAGGGTATACTTTTATAAATATTTATCTGTGACTTGCAAAATATTGATAGCATGTGTTTACAAAAATTAAATTAAATCTAATGTGAAAAAGCAAAAAAAAAAAAATGTTAAAATTGTGGGCAGACTACTAAAATATTTTAATATATTTTATATTTGTTTATGTTATTTTTGCCAAAATAAATAAATAATTGAAAATGTCTGCAGTATTTACAAAAAATTGTATTATCATTAGGGTGGATCGAATTAGGCGTTTTTTAAAACAGAAGTAATTCTTCCTAATAATTAAAGTGTTGCTTTCTTTAGAAATGAGAAATGAAAGCTGGTAAACAATAAAAGGCTTCAAATATGAAAACACTGTAATTGCGCAAGGTGATAAAGATAGTTGGTGAACTTGTGGAAGCTAGTTATTTAGTACTCCTTTTATGTTATTTTATTTTTATGTTTATTTTACTTAAGTGCTTTGGGAGTACCGAAGGTGGGCGTTGCGATATATACTGTGAAGGTCAAAAAATCTGTACACATATGATTTTTATGTTTCAACTTTAGTTTATCATTAAATTCAAAATTTTATATGTTTTTAACAAATATATTTTTTCATATCTCATTTTATAATAAAAACAATTACAAAATCTTACAATAAAAAAAATAAACAGCAAAAACAAAAAATACTTCATATATATTGCGGCAAAAGAAATTGTACAATTAGAATATCAAAAGAATTTGAATTACAGCTTGCAATCTTGTGGGCATCTAGGTTTCACTAGGTTCTGGTACTTCGGGAGATATTTTTTTCCATTCCTACATTATCACTGATTTGCGAGATCTCTTGCTAGTAATTTTTGTTTCTAGGAAGTTGTGGTTGGGTGACTGGGGTTTTTAAAAACAACAAACTTAAAATTTTTGGAAATTGTAACTCGAAGAATACATTTTACATTTGCTAATAATAAAATACTTTACGAAGTGATTGCGAAAACTATAAATATTTTCGTATGTACTCCAACAAAACAGAATTGCTAGAAGTAAAAATTCTTTATTATAATTAATGTATAAGTTGTAAGTTGCCGTCTCCGGGGATCAAACCCGCAATTATTTGTGTAATTTTCCACCGCGCTAACCCTTACACCTCAAATTTGTATGAATTTTTCAGGGATAGACTAGTTGTGGAAAATTTCAGACAAAATTTAATTTATCTGTGAATTTATATAGTAAACAATTGAAATTTTTCTCATAGAAAATATAAATAAAAATATTTTTTTTTAAACAAAAAGCAGTTTTCGGTTTAACCGAAAAATCGAAAAATCTCAAGTCAATATGTACTTATATTAAAACGGCATTTGAAATGTTTAAACGGCGTTAAAAATGTTAAATAAATTAATAAAATCTTGGAGGGTTTGTATTATTTTTAAAATATACTAAACGGAAGTATTTATGTAAATTGTTTATACTGAAACGTAGTACTTTTATCACATTTGTGTTAAAAATATTTTTGGAATCCTGCTCCCTGTTTTAGTACAAACACTGACTGAGTAGCAGCTTTTATCACACTACACAGCTCGATAACGTAACACGTTTTGCGTGATGCCGTCTATTTTAGGTCTTAATTTTATAGAGCATTTTCATTTTTTTAATTTAAAAATTTTTTCAATGAAATAATTTAGTTTGAAAGTTGAAAAAGTTATATTTTTAACAACTTTAGCTAACAACTCTTAATTAATAACTATTTCTGCTAACTTCAATGACAATTTTTTACTTTATCTCAACAAACATATTGTCCCGCTAGTAAAAAATGTTGAAAATTTGTGCAAAAATTAGAAAAAAACGTATTTAAATATAAAACGGCTTAACCGACACCAAAATCCCGGCTTTTAGTTTATTAGAATTTATAAAAAAAACGAAAACCTGTCGGTTTTTTAAAAATTAAAAACCCGGTTATATTTTGCGCATTCATTTGAGTGCAATTCTTAAAGACAACTTAATATGCATACCTATAAAGGATAATTTTTTTAAAAGTTTGGGTTTTGAAAATTGAAAAAAATAGCAAATTTGCAAAAGTGAATAAAATATTTATTTGGAGTGATAAATGAATGCCTGCCATTTACTTTTAAAATATTATTTCATATAAATGTTGTCCGCGGATACGCCGTAAATAATCCATCCGTTAGCACCAATTTTGGACGATATCTCACCAATGGCAGCTGTAATGATGTCTTCCAGGGCTGGAATTGTGGTTAGCTTGTCTCTGTACACGAGTGACTTCACGTATCCCCACAAAAAATGTTCTAATCGGGACAAATCGCATGATCTCAACGGAGAAATGATTGCTCCAAAACGTGAAATTCATGTATTGGGTGCCGTGTGGCACCGTCTTGTTAAAATCAAACGCCAACCAAGTCCAATTCTACCATTTTGGGCAAAAAATAAGTCGGTAATCATCGCACAGTGCTCCATTGAATAAGTACGGTCCAATGATGACACTGGCCCCCAAACCGCACCAAAGAGTGCATCTTTCAGGGTGCATTGGCAGCTCTTGAACTGCCGCTGGTTGTTCCTCACACCAAATTCTGCAATTCTGTTTGGAGCCAAAAATGAGCTTCGTCGCTGAAAACAATTTTTCGATAGAAAACACATTTCCCACACAGCCCGAATTTTAATAATAGAATTCAATGATTTGCAAGTCTTGTTCGTTTGTTAGTGTATTCATAATGAAATATCAAACCTTACTAGGGACCGATTCTGAATGTGTGAAGCTGTGAAGTGATAAAAATGTTTACTACCTCGCACAGAATCCAATTCTTGATTTAAGTTTTGCGAAAACTATCTGTCAAAATTTTATCATATGAGTTTTTTTTCTTCACCAAATAAAAATTTATGAAAATATGTGAGTGTTGCACTTTTTTTACAAACAGCGACTTTATTTTAAATTTATTATTTAATAACATTTTATATTTTTTCTAATATAGTTTTTTTAATTTAATTTTCAAAAGAATTAGAGAATTTATAAAAACAATAATTACATTTTTATTAAAAACAAAAAACGCTCAATCACATTTGAAAATCCATGCAACACTACAAACAAAAAAAAAAACCATACAATAAAAACCAGAACAAAAAAACTTGCTTCCTGTTTCTCTACCAGAAGCATAAACGCATATAAAGACATTTTTTATATTAAATGTTTTTTAATGAAAAAAGAAGGATTAATTGAAGTTTTTCAATCAAATTTTTCTTTAAAACTCACGGAACAAGTGGAGTTAAATAAAATTGACAGGTAGTCATCTTTTTTTCATAACGAGAATGGGAATCACTCAAAATGAAAACGTGAAGTGAAAATGATAAATTATTTATCACTTCGAAAAGTAACTTTAAAATCAGCCTTTATATACTAATTTGTGGACGTTGTGTGTGTAATGGTTAGCGCATTGGACTGTTACACAGAAGGTTGCGGGTTCGATTTCCTGCGACGTCAACATCAATTTAGAAAAAAATATTTGCGATTTTTCTCTTCCTCATACATATCGCAACGTCCTCCTTCAGTGTTTTAATAACACTTAACAAATAACAAAACATGGCTATTAACTAAAAAAAAGCTTAAATTTTCGCCAAGTCCCTATCAGATGGCGAGCAACAACTGTTCTAAGATTTATCAACTCGCGCAATTACAGTATTGTTATTGTTGAAGTCTTTCATCTTTCACCAACTTTCATTTTTCCTCTATCCCCTTTCCAAAGAAAGCAACACATTACGAGCAATAAGTAGGAAGAATTTTCTGAGTGTTGCTTCTTTTTGTTAGTTTTCTTTGATTTTCTTGATTTAAATCGTTTGAAATAAGTTTAAGATCTTTCTTATAAAAAATTTATTATAATTATTTATTTATCCAAATATAATTATAATTATATTTTTATAATTATAATTTGTTATTTATCCAAATATTAATAAATAATTTTAATAAATTTTTATAAAAAACATCTTAAGCTCATTCTAAACGAACACATATATTTTTTTAGTTAATAGCATTTTATTAGATCTTAAACAAAAAGTTCAATAAAATATAATGAAAGCTCGATGTAAACAAATAATAATAAAATAACGTCTTTTTACTTAAATGACAATACGAATTTTGTTTGCATTTTTTTTATCAAGAATAATTTAAAAAAATATTGAATAATTTTCTGTAAAATACATATGTAAACAAAAAAATTATCGAGTTAACAGTATCGGTATTGCTGCTAAGAATGTTAAAGAATCGCACCATTATTAAATGTTGTCGCTTAATTTCAATGAATAGTTAAACTGCGCAGTGTACAATTGGAGTCCGAAAAGACTCGAAAAAGAACCCTTAAACCTTCTGAAATCATATCTTTCACACAATACCCCTAAATATAAACAGCAGAAAATTTTGAATTATCTAACCCATTTATAAGTAATTTATATCGCGAGGAATTTCATACACTTAAAACCCGAAAATATTCACAAAATGCAATTAAAAGCATAAAATATGCACTAAAAATATAAAAAGTATGCATCAAAATTAATATATATTTTTTTTAAATAATAAAAAATTTAAAACAAATATAAATTAGGTAGGTATTTATTTGTTCACATAGACCAAAATCCGACGCTTTTCATGGGTCAAAGAAAAATTACATTGAAAAAGATTTTGCTTAAATCAAAATATAGAAATATATCTATCTATCCATTTAAAACAATAAAATAAAAAAATGGTATGAAAAGAAAAATTTTCATTGAAAAGTGCAAAGTATAAACATTTTTTTTGAAAGAAAATAGGTCATTATTAACATTATGACGAAAATGGAATAATTTTCACCATATTCAAGTTTTTACAAGTTCGGAAATTTCTTGAATAACAATTATTTTTTTTTCTTTTTTTTTGTAATAATTTTTTCTAATGTTACAAAAATCAGCAATCACTTTTATTATAATGCAATAAAAAATGTAAAAATTCAATTTATTTTAAATAAAAAACTTTTCATGCCGCAAACTGCGCTAAAATGTTTTCATTTGCTCTTAAATTAAATGTTTTGTGTTCTTTTCGGGAAAAAGGGCAATACTGTCAACAGGCAACATCATCTTTTCAAAAAATGTTGCCCTAAAAAACGTATAAATGTTACATTTTGCCATATATTTAATAACACTGTCCAACAAATTAAGACTTTTTGAATGGAACAGAATAGCGTCCCCATAATTCTGAAAGGGTATGTTGAGTAGATCATTTTTGTAGAACAAACTTATGGTCCAGCACGTCTGAGTTTTTTTTTACAGTGGGTCAAAGTTTTAATTTTTTGGTCGAAGGGAGCATTATACTATATGAAAAAAATGCTGTAAGTTAATGTCTGAGAGAATTCTTATGGTCAGAGTTGTATTGTGGAATTGTATGAAGATTATTTTTGTGGAAGATCTTAACCCTCTAACTGGTCTCTTTATGGGTAAATTTTACCCTTTTTTCGAGAAAATCAAAAAATATCCTTTAAAAAAGGACATTTAAGGATTAAAATATTCTACGAAAATGTTTGCCGGAAAATTTCAAAGACACCAATGTTGTAAATAAAGCTCTTTACGCTTAATTAGTAAAATTATACACCAACATATACAAAACAGGTAAAAACGGCGTCAAGTTCGGCCGGGCCAAACACTGAGTTCTCGCGTTTAGTCAGCTGTGACTTACAAATTGGGTGTGATAATTATTAAAATTAATAATAAAAAATAAAAGAAAAAAATGCAAGCATAATTGAGCTACTAAGCAGTACATATCGGGTGTGATTTTTTACTAAAATTAATATAAAAAAGAAAAATTAAAGCTTACATAATAAGCGTGGCGGATTCTGTTTGCAAATTAAGAGATTGGTTTTGTTTTATTTGTGGACATTTTACGCACCATCAAAGCAGAAGAAAGATATTCCCTACAATTGAAGAACCATATTTTCTTTTCTTTGGAATACGATTTTTATCTGAGGCTTGGATACCAAAAACCGTATGTACTACTTGCGGAAGTGGTCTTTTGACCTGGTACAAAGGCGGTACTAAGGCGCTGCCATTTTCTGCGCCTATTATATGGATTGAACCTGAAGATCACAAATCAGATACATGCTATTTCTGCGTAAATTACAAATTTGGTAGAAGCCAAAGGCACTACGCGATAATGACATACGAAGCAACAAATAATGTCATTTTACCGGAAGTGTGCTGTGAAGGTGTTCCGGTGCCTCAACCGCCTACACATACATTTTCGGCCAATATGACAGTCGCCAATACAGAAATAACAGCGGCGGTTGAAAACATAACAGATATGAGTTACTTGCCTCTTGATGGTTTAAACATATGTCCTAATTTGATAGACCAAGCTTATTTTGAAGATCTTGTAAGAGATTTAGGACTAACAAAAGAGAAAGCTAAAATATTATGTTCCAGATTGAAAAACAGGAATTTGACAAAAACCGATGTAAAAGTTACATTTCCAAGAAAAAGACACGCCGATCTGGAAAGTTTTGAAGCAAAAAAATAAATATGTACATACTATAATAAACCACTATTAAAACAAAATTATTATTTTTTTATAGAAGTTGGCGTGTAATTTTGAAAATTAATCGTAAAGAGCTTTATTTACAACAATGGTGTCTTTGGTGACCCCCACTGAAATTTTCCGGCAAACATTTTCGTAGAATATTTTAATCCTTAAATGTCCTTTTTTAAAGGATATTTTTTGATTTTCTCGAAAAAAGGGTCAAATTGGCCCATAAAGAGACCAGTTAGAGGCTTAAGATCTTCCACAAAAATAATCCTCATACAATTCCACAATACAACTCTGACCATAAGAATTCTCTCAGACATTAACTTACAGCATTTTTTCATATAGTATAATGCTCCCTTCGACCAAAAAATGAAAACTTTGACCCACTGTAAAAAAAAAAAACTTAGACGTACTGGACCATAAGTTTGTTCTACAAAAATGATCTACTCAACATACCCTTTCAGAATTATAGGGTCGCTATTCTGTTCCAAAAATGCTGTTGGACAGTGTAACAGTGCAAAATGTTGTAACAGCTGACTTTACCATTTTATCAGTGAAAAGAAGAAAAATTTGTTTTTTTCTATTCATTTTTTACAAAAACATTATAAGGGTATTTACATAAGAAATTTTAGTCTTGCAAAAATGCAAAATTGTCCGTGACGTGAGCGGTCCTTTAAAAATTAAATTAAAGCAACATTTTCAAAAATTTATATTTTTCAATTAAAAAACCACTAATAAATTACGATTATTTCTAATTTATTCTTGTTTTTATTCATAATTGACTTTTTTATGAAATAACTTTATTTTCCTCCAAGAAAAATCCATAAATACCCTGAATATTCCGTGTTTTTCACATTTAATATATTAATCATTTTAAAAAATTAATTGAAATGGAAATAACAACTGTAGTTTATAATAAAAAGGTGCTAAAAAGGCCATATTTTTTTTTTTTGTTCTATTGTAATTAAAAACAATGTAGTATTTTGAGAGGGTGAGGGCAACATTTTAGTAACGCTACCAAGGCAACATTTTTTTAGACAAGAAAACCTTATTAGATTAAGTTGCCTAATTTTGAATAAAATATGTATATGAATAAAAAGAAAAAATATAATACGATTCAAAATTTTGTAACAATAATAAAAGTTTCGGCTTGCTAATCTTAATATTTTATTATAATTATCAAATTGTGTAAATTAATGGTTGATTGCACAATACTAAAATTTATTGGAATAACTTATATTTTATAGGGCAACAGTTTTATTTTTGTTGAAATAGAACTAATATTAGATTTTTACTGGCAATATTTTGCTAAAATTTCAAAATTTCCGATAAATTGTTGGTTGTTAGTATTAAAGGTAATGTAATAAAATAAAAAATATACACTCTAATTAATTTATGTTAAATTTTACCCAACTTATAGTAGGAAACTGTACTCCTTCTATAAATTGGCTAAATTTACTCTGTGTGCGTAAACGAAAAAATACACACATTATGCGTAATATTATGCACACATAATGTGTAAATTTACATTGAAATTGCGTAAAAATTTAAGGAAATTTTAAAATTAATTTATAAATTTACTAAAATTATAATTTATAAATTTACTAAAATTAAGAGTAAATATACTCCTAAAAGAACTAAAAATGCTTTTCTGAATGCTTAAAAATTCCAAAAAATATGCGTATATTTACAAACACGCATATTTTAAGTTCAACTGCACAAAAAACTTTATTCAATAAATTTATTTTAATTATAATACATAAAATACATTTGTCCTCTTCTTCCAACTTTATACAATAGATATTAAAATTTGATGCAGTATTTCAGTTTTTGGCGGATGTTTGATGTTTTGATTCTTCTTAGTATACATTTATCACAATTTGTTAAATAATTCACAATTTTGAAAAATAATTGTTTGTTTTTTGTTTTTTTTGGAATTCTTTTATAATTTCAAGATGTCAAAATAATTATTACCATTCCAGGTTTGTATATTTACAAATTTTGTGCGTAAAATTTTAATTTTATAAAATAATAATAATTTGCGGCATAAAGTGTTTAATTGTAAACACATTATGTTTAAAAACACTGTGTTAGTATTATTGTTTATGAAAATGTGTGCAGAACTGTTTTACGCATTTGGTGTTTATATTTACCGAACCTTCGTAATATTAGACAAAACTTTACCTATTTTATAGTAGTAATTTGACAAACATTTTTTAGGGTGTAGTCAAAATTATTTCGAAATCAGCTGTTTGGAATTTTTTTTATATTAATTTCGAACCAAAGAAGCAGAAAATTGAAATTAATAGAAACAGAGGTTTAATGCTAGTTTTACACTTATAATTTTAACAACGATACAATTTTGGTGGTTCCGAAAGATTATCCAACCAATTTATTTTCTGTGTGTAATTAAAATTAAAATTACCATTTATTATTTTATAATGCGGTTTAAGATTGAAATTTCTTTAAATTTAATTCAATTTTGTAACGAATTTTATGTACTGTGAACCAAAAATATCAAATACATTATATTGATATTATTGATATAAAAGTTTGTTAGATTCTCGAAATTTACTAAAATAAAACTTTTTGAACGCATTGTAAGAGCTTTTGCAGATAAAAATCTTAAGAACCTTTTGTGGAGCACTTTCTATGCCAATTTTCTTTAGAAATTTAAGTTCGTTTTATTTCCCCAAAATGACTTTCTTTTCAAATTTTTATTTACATAGATTGAAAAAAATAACTACAGGAAAAACTTACAGAGACACTCTCAAAATGTTAGGAGACTCATTCTATGACTCTGCCTCCAATATTTTGAGTAATTCTTAATTCAGACAATTTATTTAATATTCTCTTTCTGTCTCTTTCTCGCTAAGAAGCAAACACACTTCCTTGCACAGTATAACATAACATTCTTAAATACATTTAATATTATATATAAATGTTAAAGTTCGTCATAAAACTTTGATTTTGCGATATCATCACTTTTTGAAAGGTTTTGCATCAAAAAAAAAAAGAATGCGCTTTTTTTATTTTTTATTTGAACTCCTGGCACATGCGCGTTAGTTTTCTACCACTCTAATGGCTATCTACCGCATTTGAAAGCGTAAAAAATATTTTTTAAAATAATTTTTGTTCTAGAATCGAATGATAAAGTCAGATTTTCTATAAATGCAGCTGTTTTTGCTCTGCAGAAAAAAGGTCTTTAAATCACCGTTTTTGGGGCCGTGCGCACGGAGTTGAAATAAAAAAACGCAATTCTTTTTTTTAGATGTATCGCAAAATCAAAGATATTTTATATTTTTCTGACGAACTCTATCTTATAAAAATATACAAAAACTTGTGTATGCATCAATAAAAATTTAATTGATTTGTATCTAATCCAATCTTGTGTATGTAAAAAAATGTTTTAACAGTTGGAACAGTCTAAAACATCCGTATCGTCAAAACATGTTCAGGAAGTGTCGGCTACTTCAATTCAAAAATTATCGTCATCTTCGTTAAGGGAGCAGTCTTTGTCGTCTTGGGCAGACTCTCATGTCTTAAACAGCGGCCAATTAGGCATTGGTAGTGTTGTGAGTAGTATCACTGATATGATGGCTGCACCTTTAGCTGTAAGCACTTCATTAGTTGCACCAATTATAAGCAATCCCCCTGAGGGGAGCGTGAGCACCAGTAGCGTGGAAAGTGAGCTGGTAGCAATGAAATTAACTGATGACACTGGCAAAGAAATCGGTGAAATGGTTCAGCAAAAACAACAGCAGCAATCATTAATGGCTTCGTCATCGATATCTACTACAGATGATGGTTCATCATCATCATCATCTATACTGCAACAGGCATCATCATCCTTAGTTGCCGCTGCG
The DNA here is from genome assembly GCA_949748255.1 of Eustalomyia histrio. Taxonomy (NCBI): domain Eukaryota; kingdom Metazoa; phylum Arthropoda; class Insecta; order Diptera; family Anthomyiidae; genus Eustalomyia; species Eustalomyia histrio. The sequence continues at coordinate 6,331,353 of OX456528.1, forward strand.
CAAGAAACTAAGAGTTCCTCTACGTCCTCATCGGTGAGTTGTACTTCATATTCTTCTACAAAGAAGCAAGAAATCGTCTCGTCTACTACCACATCAAAACAAATATCCTTGTCTTCTAATTCTTCGCTCAAGTCTTCGCAGTCAATTGAAAAGGTTCTGAAGAGTTCTACTGCTGCCGTTGAATACGTTGTTGAAGATGACGAGTTCTAGCCAAATAAATGACTTAAAATTCTATATCTTTCAAACTAAATATCTTAAAAAAAATTTTCTAAAAAGTATTTCAATAAATAAATATAAAGAATAAAAACGACATAATTTTATTAGTTATTAAAGCGGTTATTGATTTGGAGATATATTTTAATAAGTTATTATGTACTAGAGAAGACGAAAATAGCAACATTCAATATAGAGCAAAACAAAAAAGTTGTACACTTATATTAACAAATGTTTAACCAAATTGTTTCTGTGACTCGTTAAGCTAGCACAGCCAAACAAAAAGTAAATAAAAGCTTCTTAAATTGACTAATTTTGGCTTGGTATTTCAAACTCGTAAAGTTACCCGTTAGGAAATGGTTAACATAACCTCAAAAATATAACAATTATTCAGGCAAAAAAAAAAATACTTGTACACTTCCAAATTTCAAAAATAAAAACCAAACGAAGGCTACCAATTTAACTAATTTCTTATAACGTCCCTGCGGGAAACATGGTCTTGTCCTAGGAGGGGGTCAATTGCCGTCTGTAACTTGTCACAGGACTGGTCTAAAAGGGCATGTCGTGACTTTTAAACCGGTCACGTGATAGGTACTTTAGGAACTGGTGCTCTTTTCACCTATTTTCTGTTTTTTTTGGAACCGGTTCAGTTTTCACCTATCCCGGGACAGGTCCCAATTCCCAACTGACCCCTTTTTTCCCGCAGGGATTAGTCTCAATCACGATTTACTGTTTAATATATTTATTAGGAGTTCAAAAAATATTTTTTTCTTTTTATTTGATGTGATAATTTCCATGAGTGCGAATCTAAGCCATTTTAATACATTTTTTAAAAATGTGTGTTTCAAAATGGAATTGTTTACTCCAAACAAGGTTTACTTTGTCTATTTAGGCTCGCATGCATATATTTTTAATGATTAAAAATAATAGGTTTAGTAAAATATATCCAAATTGTAAACCATTTCCTGTAGATCATATTTTTAAAATGAATTCGAATTGGTTCAGACCAAAATTGCGATATAATCAAATCAAAGAATATGTTATTATGCCTTATTTTATATAATTTTATTGTATTTTATTCAATTTCAGTATCTAATTGAATATATTTCAAAAAATATTTTTAAGCGGTTACGCAAGAAGTGGCAGCACTGGTTTTTCACAAGTAGTGACGAATTTAAATATAATGACCAGAAAAGACAAATTTCCTTTTTTTTTTGCTTTTTTCCTCATATTAGCTTTTTCTCCTTTTTTGGATTTTCCAGCTCTGAGCTTTTTTGCGCTAAAGGCAAATTCGCAAATTTCTACATGTCAAAATCCACTTTGCAAGTCCAACGTGGGGAGCCATTTGGTTCCTGCTAGCGTGTCTAGAGTGTCGTCAATTCTGGTTAACGGATAGCTGTCCTTATTGGTAACGTCGTTTAGTTGTCTGTAATCTACACAGAATCGGGTGCTGCCACCTGTCTTGTTTACTAAAACTATTGGGCTGGAGGATGACTCGATTATCCCGTGACGCTCCATTTCGCTGACTACCTCCTTCACTTGACGACGTTTTGCTAGAGGAATACTAATCGGGTGGCGCCATTTCTCTTCATAATTTGCCAGCATTTCTCGTTCTTCAATGGACACACTGGAAGGTCTAGGCTTCTTTTCGCAACTGATTATTGATTCTGATGCAGTACGTTGAGCTAATTCAGAGTTCGGTCTGACAACTTTTTCACAACTTGATAGGTTTTGACGAGGGCTTTTGCTGTTATTTCTGTTAGTTCTACCACCCACAAGCTGTTGTCCTCACAATTTCCCTCTATACGCACCCATAATAAAGTTTCTGACCGTGCCGGTAGTTTCTGATGACTGCCGATTTCTAGCTTTCTTACTCGAGCCGCTTACTCATATCCAACATCAAGGGGTATTTCAACACAGCGCCGAATCATAACTTTTTGCCCCATATGCAGATTAATGCCGTGAATAATTATGAAATCTGCACCAATGATTACTTCGTCCACAACATCGGCAACAAAAAAAAACGTGGTTGACGCTTATGTTGGCAATAGTTAGTTTCACATTTACTTTACCATTTACAGTTGCAGACTCCCCAGTAGGTGTGCGCAAACTCCCCGTTCAATGGATTTTTATATACTAAATCGGGTCTGATGATTGACTGTGATGCCCGTCTATGTACCCATAGGCAGTAAGATTTCTCCTGCTGTATTGTGGGAGCTAGCTCGTACTCCGCTTTTCCTTGGTGCTTTGCAATTGCGCTAGAAATATCCCACTCTACCGCAGTTGTAGCATTTATCCTTGATTTTGACTTGCTTCTCCCCTAATGCCTGCTTAAATGCATCTCTTTACTCCGTGAGCACCTCTTTGAACCCCTCTGTTAACTTTGTACTTATATCTTTCTCTCTTTCAGCAGTTAGTTCGAGGTTAGGCATCTTAAATATTTGCGGCTTGGAAATTACCATTGCAGTCTCTTGGGCCAGCGCGAATATGACAGTTTCAGCAAAACACGACTTTTGCGTGGCACACACTGCATGCCTCACATCCAAGAATAGATGAATTTTGCTTGGATAAGTCAACTGCATCAACCGCTCAATTTTTGTCGCAAAATCTTGTAACGACTTGTTTGCTTTCTGCAGTCCACCTTTTAGTTCCATTCTGTATATGTCCTTTTTGTGTTCGCCATCATACTTCCGTTGCAGTGCCACCATTATGCCATCATAATTATTCCTGCAGGTTATTGCAACACTTTCTAGAATTTCTACTGCATTTTCCTTTAAGGCCAGAATCAGTTATATACATAGATTTTTCTTCGTTGTTCCATGCGGCCACTGTTTCGAACTGAAAATTAAATACATTAAATGGTATGCTGCCGTCAAAAGAAATTTTCGAAATAATCCATTCTGGGCCCTCCTGATATTCAAGAATATTCATTTTACTTTCCAGATCTTGTAGCTTCTTATCAACGTCATTCTCTAAGTCGAATACTCTTTTTGAAAATTCGGAAATTTTTCAATAGTAACTCTTAAATATTCTTGAACCTCAACCTTAGCTAACAATTTCTCCTTGTCTTAGTTCTCAAATTATCGTTATCTGCTCTAGAAGTTTCTAACAGTTTCGTGTTGTCCGCTCTAGATGTTTCCTGAAGTTTAGCTAATTTTTGGTTGTGTGCTCTAGAAGTTTCTAGCAGTTTCTTATTTTTTTCCATCATAGCAACCAACATTGCACTTAACTATATGTTACCTTCTGTTTTAAAAGTACTACCCTCCATTTCTTGTTTTTGGTTATATTCATAAGTACCGATGTCAATGTTGTGGCTCTCATTTATCTATCGGCCTCTTTTGCAATTCAGTTTTATTACCTACTGTCGGTAGCTCCAACTTACTCAATTCCTTCTTGAGCTGTTCCACTTTAAGCTCCTTTAATTTCTTGACATCTTATTTTATTGCAATCCCAATTGTTACGATTTTACTTTTTAAAATCATTGTTTTATTTCCTTTAAATAAATCTAGTCCTTTTTATATTGCAAAAAATAAACACCGTTGAAATTTTTTATAGCTACTCTTTATTTAAATATGTACAAACTTAAAATAATTAGACAAGAGACTTTATTTAAACTCTATAAAGTTTACACCTCCACAGAATACACAATTCAAATAATCGTCAATGGTTACTCCTTAGCATTTTATTATCAATTAACTGCCATGCAGTGACTGCATGACTGTTTTAGTTGGCGGCATTCTATCGAGGAGAACAAGGATTCTAAATTAAACAATTGCTAAGTAAATTTAAGTGTTGGTGGTAAAAAAAAGCAAAAAACATTAAATAAATGCACAATGGATAAGTATTTGTATTTTACATGTTTAAATTCAAGAATATTTTTTAACTTCCCAAGAAACATTTTCACGGACTCTCCAACACAAACGGAATCATGAATCCGGATTGTGCGATACGTTTACGTCCTAAAACATGTATCCGCCCAAGCTTGTACGTAAGCGGAACATTAACGGACCGTATAATCAGTTTTTAGAAAACACTACGTTTTTACTCCGTTTGCTGTAATCGTTTCCGTGCTGTTAAAACGGACTTCACCGTTTTTCATCAGTCTTGATTCCGTAAGAAACGTTGTTGTTTATTGCTTTTATAAAAACATAAATATGCAGCCAAATAGAATGGAATATATATCTATAATCACGCAACCCTTCTGTTATATTTTAAATTGCATGAATGCAAACTAAGGTGCAGAACTAGTGACTTAAAATACTTTTACGCGGCTAATCGAAAAGTACTTTTTACATTGTAAATATTATCAGCTGAACATAAATTAATTTGTTTTTTAATTTCTATCAGGTGTTAAACTTTATAAAAGGCCAAAATTAATACGTGATAATAGATAGTAATTGCTTTCTTCGAATGTTTTCTTTGTGTTGTTTATTATTTTCTTTTGTTTTGATAAACCTTGAAAAAAAATATTTGCTATTTAAAATTAATAAAAAATAAGATAAGCTTAGGACCAAGAACTCAAGATTATTTTTAATTAAAAAAACGCTACAGATACTGACCGGATACGGCGTTCCGAAAACGGGGTCATTCCGTACTTTACACGATACAACGGTCCGTAACCGGTCCTTCCGTCGTTGACGGACTTTCAACAAATTCGAATAAGTTTCGGTGTTCCTTAAAATTCGTTTTCTGGTACGTATACGGATCCAGAAAACGGTACGAAACCAGAGTTGGATTCCGTTTATAACGTACTAAAAACGGTACGTAAGCGGAACGTTTTTTTTTGTTGGATTGTTCTGGGTTTTTATTAACTGCAGTCAATGCAAATAGTGAATCTAAAGATTTATCATTTGAACGCGACAATGAAAGCAGGTAATTCAATATTTCATAAATTTTTGGTAGAAAATAATATTTCTAGTACAAATTAAAAAAAAAAATAATAGTTTAAAATATTTAAATAAAAACATAAAACTTTAAATTTTGGTTATTTTTTTTTCTCATTTGGTAACTTTTTTTTAAATTTTGGTTACAAAAAATGTTTGTCCATTGAAATACTGCTGTCATGCCACCTTGCTGGCATATTTATATGTGGAGTTAAGAATAACTAGAATGTGACAGCACCGTCCGAAAGCTGCATACTGGCAACTTTGAGAATGTTCTTTGAAGTTTTACGGAAGAAACATTAGTTATGGTGAAGGGCTGCCATTTAAATGTTTTTTATTTCCGTAACAGTATGTATGTTTAAAAACGTAAAAATTAAAACCATAACTATATATGGAATATTTAGATCTCTTCGATTTTTTCTTTGCACGATGAAAAATGTTCATTTGTGGACATAAGTAATTCAACCATACTACATATAGGATTCACCCGAAAAATGATGCAGACACCGGAAAATTAATCTAGATGTGTTTGTGATGATCTCCAAAATTTTTGAGCACCAACAATAACCTCCCGCGTTTCAAACTATTTTGAAAAACTTCTTCAAATAGTGGGTTTTTTTTTAATAAAAAATTAGTTAAGCAGCTTTTGTCAAATATTTTGTAACATTTAAACAAAATTTTATGCTAACTTAGGCTCGAGATAATGAGATTACAATATAGGTATAATCTGTTTGATGTTTTTAACTGCGACTTTCATAAGAATTTAAATAACTCTCTTAATTTTGCTCCGTTTTTCGTTCATTTAATTGATTTTTATTTTTTAAGTCATCGTTGTAAGATATTGAAGACGGCAAAAGTGAGGCACTCTAGTAGAAGAAGTGCGAGAAATTTGGAATAACCATTTATTTACTTTTAAATTATTGAGGCTTATTAATATATTGCCAAATCAAAAAATCAACATTTTTAAAAATGTAGAATAATGTGAAGATCTTCGCGGGCAATATTAAATACTACTCCAAATAAGCCGACATGACATTTTTTAAGACTCCTGCCCAAATTAAAAGACAAAAGTATGGGCTTGTAAACGGTTTAAAATCCTGATTCCGTATTTGTTTTGGTGTGAGCTGGCTAAATAAAATCAAAACTCAATTCAGAATATGAAATTTGAACATTTTTTCAAATATATTTCAAAACCTTCTGTTAATTTTTATTTAGGTTCTGTATATATTATTTGATCTTAATGTTTTATTTATATTTTATCAGGTTCGAGATCATAACTAAATGTTACTAGGGAATAGTAAATAATAATTTTTTAAATGACAAAAATTGTGAGGATCAGGGAGTGCACATTTTCGACCTGCCACAAACAACTCATGGTTTTAAGCAGGCTTATATATCACACACTCTAAATAAAATGACTATGCGAAATTCCTTTTCACAGTTAGTGAATGATTACTCGTACAAATGAGCTTTTTCAACCTATTTATAGAATTACCATTGGCAACCAACTTTCATTTTCGAAGCACAAATTGACAGGGTTGCCGTTCCAACTGTTAATGTTTCCATTTCTGGGAACGAATTGGGAATCTGGAATACTAATATTTTTCTCACAGAACATATTGTGTTGTTTCTTATATTAGATTATAAATTACATCGCACCTTATGTTTTTTATGTAAATTCTGTATATATTATTAGATTTCTATGTTTTTTTTATATTTCATTAGGTTCGAGATCATAAGGGAGTAGTAAACACTAACAGCCGTATTTATTATTTATAATGCTTTTGTTATCCCCTTTGCTAAATTTATGTTAACGAACTGCGAACACTTACCAAATGTTGAAAACAGCTGTTTTGTGTCAAAGTGATTTTGTATATAAACGTGAAAAATATATAAAATTTTTTTGTGTGCCAAAAAAAGATTTGTTATTTAAAAACTATAGAAACTCTTGATCATTGCAGTACTTTTAATTTTTTTTTCTTCTTATTTGTCCATACTTTCTTCACGATGTATTTCGCAGATAAGAGGAAAAACTTAAATAAAAATTTCAACATCTTTATCAGATGTTTTTTCAGCTAAAATGTTGGTAATGATGAAAAAAACACGATGTCATCAGAATTTTCGGAGTAGATTTACAAACCATTAAATGACACATAAAAAATTATTATAAATAAACTATATGCGAATTCTCTGCTCAGCCTAATTAGTTTGCTAGTAAGCGATCGTTGTCTGCGATGTATACGATATGGCTAACTTTTCGTTATAAATACGGCTGCAATTTTTTAAGTGGAAAAATTGTGAGAAACAGCTCTAGAAGGTGGTTGCCAAGGGTAATTCTAAAAATAGATGGAAAATAGTGTTTACTATTCCCTAGTAACATTAAATTATGATTTTGAACCTGATAAAATATAAATAATTTGTATTCAGTTTATAATTTATTTAGCTTCTTCGCACAGGTCCTTAATGGAATTATATAAATTGTATATTTTCTTTGAAAACAATAAAATTCGTGATTTAAATTGTATCACTTCTTTTTTAAATTAAAAATGCAATCTCACACATAAAGTCTTAAATATAATTCCCAAAATTTCAGAGCTATGAGTTTATTTTTTTTTTATCAAAACAAATGTATTTAAAATTAAAAATATTTAATTAACAACTTAAAGTATTGTTATATGTATTATACTTTAACATTTTATTTTTGAGTGTACTGATTTTTTTTTATTAAAATATGCCATTAGTTTTTTTATTTCATTTGTCAGTTGTAAAATTGTATTCACCTGTTCATTTAACAAATCTATCTGTCCTTATATCTACACCGCGCGTGATAGACTCATTCTATCGTTAACCTTTGATTTTAGGTTTCTTTTTTCGAATTTAATATAAATATTTCCTGCAAATTCAAGTAGTTATATAAGTTATATAGATATTAGAACCAAAGAGTCTCCACCTTAAAATTTTGCCGCAAATGTAGAGAGGCCTTAATTTTTAACATATATTTTTATCAGAATTTTAAAAAATTTGGATTTTGAGATATGGGTCTTTGAAGATTAAACTTAAAAAAATTACCTTTAACCTTTCAATACAAAAGAACTTTTGGGACGTCACTTTGAAGGTAATGTTTTCACCTTTAGAATGATACCAATAGGGAAATTAGGTTGTATAATTTAGAATTTATGGGCGACACTGTTTCAATATTTTGACGTTTTTGCCACTTTTCATGACGTCATATTTGGGTCGAAAGGGTAATGATTTGATAAACAGTACCCATTTACAATATTTGTGTCCGGTTTGACATGGAATGGCCCATAATCAATTTAGTAATTGATATTCAATTCCGGACTAATGCTGAGGAGGAGTTTATTATTATGTATATGGAGACTACTGGAATCGCAAACAGATGATCCAACGTAGTATTACAGCTCAGTTTTATTTATACTATATTTAGATAAAATAATCTCAAGTATTACACATGAAAATGTGGTAAGGAATTTATACAATATTGTGTCAAGCCGAGTCGTTGGCGTGTGGTCAAAAAGAATCAAAACGTACTTAAGAAAACGAAATCCTGGGCACGCCACTGGCACATGTGCCCGACGGGCATATCAAAACTTTTTTCACATGTGGATGTGGCCACATATGTGTGTCAAATCTTAGACTGATCATAACTTTCATAATAAATAATTATATAATCGTATATTTTTCCCATTATATGCTCTATATAACAAGATTTTTGAGCCCATTGTCGAATAGAAGACATTTTTTGGACAAAACGTAGAACTTTGACCATTTAAAAGTACCCTCCCAAATCATTTTAATGCTTTTACTAGAGCCAATTTGCAAGAAAACCATATGTTAAGACGTCGAACTTATTAAGTACGAAGCGAGAACATTTGCACCTTCGGCAGTTCGGATCTTCACAAAGTTTTGACATTGGCTAAAAAACGTTCGTTTTCTCATTGAATACTATGTTTGCTCAACGAAAATATTGATGCTGCTGCGAAAATGGAAAAATATTTTATATTGATGGGAATGAAATTCATAATTTCTACAAAAAGCTTTTCGGCTAAACCAAAGAATAAATGTTGCTTAAACTAGACTTGGAAGAACGCATTCAGATACAGAGAGGAAGCGTGATAATAAAAACGCTAATTCTGAACTGCTACGTAAACAGGTGAGAATGTTCCGAAATACTAAGACGTGGAAAGCTTTTCGCTCTTCGATCCTGGATTGTCTAAAATTTGTGATCAAAAATGTATTTTTTTATTGTTATTTTTAGTAAAAAATGAATCTAATATGTTCTCCTTTAATATTGCTCCAAATATAGGCATGTTTTGATTTGTAACTGTTGTAAACCAATCGTAAACTGCCTTGTCGATATTTTGAAAAACTGGGTGCTTTTACTACGTAGACGAAATCCAGATTCAGACGACACGATAATTGATAAATTATTTTTAAAAACCGTTGTGACTGTACAAGCCGGGATAACATATATTTCAACTACTTGCTTTTTCTTAATCAATCTTCGACTTCTTTGGTTAGTTTATATTTTTCTCCAATCGACAAACAGTTTAAAACACGTTTAGTTTCCATGAAGATATTTAGATTTATCATCAAGCGCCACTGTCATTTGTGATGTACAAAAAAAGGTTCCCACGAATAAAAAAAGATTTCAAAATAAACAAGCAAAAAACGGCTTCCTAGAATAAAGCAAAAAGCAAACACATGACTTCGGGTTTTAATTTTTTTCGACACTTAAGCTAAATATGGGTACCTCAATTTATTTGTATGGTACCGCCCTTTTTCTTAATTCAACATCGCTTAATATAGTTGAGTTAGTTTGAATTATTCGCAACCAAAAAGTAATAAGTTACCGATTATTGGTTACGCATTTCATGATTAATAAATGTAAAGTAATAATTGAAATATTTTTGAAAATCTTTCTTTTAGATACATTACTTTGTTTTTTTTGTAAGCAAAAGTGTAATGTATGTATGTTTTGACAACACTAACGAAAAAACGAAGCGCAACAATTCATTTAAGTTTAAAGTAATCTAAAATTATATGCGTCGATAGCTCAATGGGTAACGCTCTCGGCTGGCAACCAGAGCAACTAGGTTCGATTCCCATCATATAATGTCCACATTATTTGTAATGTTTAAAGTATTTGTAATAATTTTTTTTAATAAACATTTCTTTTTTATGAAAATCTATTTTTAGAAAATGGGAACTTGTATGAGCATCTATGTCCATATATAGTTCAAAATATGACCACATATGATCTCATATAAAACCATGTATGTTCCGAAATTTGAGGGTATATAGCCGTATATGATTATATATGAATCATAGTTAAGCTTATATGATCATTTTAGTCCATGTCCTCAAATTTCCCTCAAATTTCGTATACAATTATTTATGATCATATTTAATACCATTCCACATGTCCATTTATGATCATCTATACCACTATATAATCATATACGTATGATCATTTACCTTAACACACGATCCCATTTTCACCTAGAGTGCTTTGCTTTAGTTTTCAATGTTGCATACATAATTAGAAAACAATATTATTAGTATTCTCTTTAATATGGTGTAGAGACATAATAAAATTCTGCATTGTATGAAATGCAAAATTAAAGCAATCTGTTGCCAGAATTTAGATCTTCATTATTTGCCTTATTTTAAATGCTAAAGCTGAAATTAATATGCACAATCGCACTTTACTGATACACTTATTTTGGCAATATTGTTATATTTCAAATAAAACATTCTGATATTTTTCTTTATATTATATTAAAATCTATAACGCACTACATGGCTACAACCACACTACACAATATCATCATTAAACATACATTTACCCTTCCCTACAAATATACAACCAACCCCTTCTACATATCCTATTTCAATGTGATCATTGTACTAAAAAGACCAAGACTGATAAGTCCGTCGAAGATAAGAAGCAACAAGAAACTGAGACACAAGTAGAAGCTACTCTTACCTTGAAAAATGATGAAAAGGTGGTTGAAGACGACTCGAAAAATGACGACAGCGAAACAAAAAAGGTGGAGGAAACGGTAAATGGAAACGGAACCACATCGGTTAAACAAGACAGAGGTGATGAGACTATTAAGGAGGAAGAAGAAGTAGTTGAAGATGAAATTGAAGAAAATGACAGTGATAGTGTCGAACAAAAAGTTGTTGAAAAAGTTGTCGATACCCCCGATGGTAGTACTATTACCACCGTTACAACTGTGAAGGAGCAATCACAACCCAGTGGTACAACAACTACTAAAACAGTTATAACCACAAAAGTGTCTAAAGAAGTAACACCTGAAACAGATACTACTAACACTGTTATTACCACAACACCACCAACGCCTACCACTGAAGAAACTAAAACATTACCTACCGAAACAAAATCCGAAATACCACCACCAACCCAAACAAATGTTGTAGAAGATCTGGAAGAAGAGGAAGAAGACAGTGAAGAGGAAGAAGAAAAAGAGGAGGTATCTACAAATTCTGTTCAACAATTGCAAAAAGCCCAGGTAGTTGAAGACGACGACGAGCAAATGCAATAAAAATTTTCCAAAACATATATATATATATATATATATATATATAAATGTATAATTCCATTGCTAACTATAGCTCTCAACACAATTATTTTATATTTCTTCCAATTCACATTTTATATAGATTCCACAAGAACCAATCTCAATACAAGCAGCTGTTGTAAAAGAAGAAAATGTTGCAGATAATGCAGCACCGGCAGAAATAAACGATCGTCAAATCCTCAGCCCTACTAAACAGGTAAATTTTAATTCTATGTTTTATGCTTCAAAATATGCAGATTTTCATGGCAGGCTAGTCAGACTTGCGAATGAAATTTTTCAACCTGACAAACACACATACGCTTTTTGTTTTCAGTCAGACGATATTCGGATATATGACAGAGGAGAGAATAATAAGAGACACGTTGTCTGCATGAATTTTTGATGTTTTTGTAAGGACGATTAAAGTGCTCATATTACTTATGGCTTCGCTCCAGAGTTGCCACATATTTAAAATTTATTAAATATGGGGAAAACAGCTCTTCGGGAAAATCGCCTAAAAGTTGAACGAATATCGAAAAAAAACCTAGACACACCCACACCCTTGATTCAAATAGACATTATGATATCGATTATTCTCGATATAATCTACGTTTGAACAATTTAAAAATAATGTGATTATCTTAAATCGAACTGAAATCATTCATTAACCAATTAAACAGATCAACTATAAATATACTTCATTTGTGGTCATTTTATTTTTTTTAATAAAAATATGTTTATAATTATGCATTTGTTAACGAATTTTTATTGAACTTTGTGAAGTTATTTCGTGTGGTCTGGCAAATTATATTTTAGACGAATAATCGTTATGTCCACTTGGGGTCAAGATAATCCTTTAAAATGTTTTAATTTTTATTATATTATCTAAATATTACTTAAAATATGCAAAATCGTCAGAGATTTAAATATTTAATTGAAAATTCAAAACTAGCAACAGTTCAATAATATAGCTAATAGATATACATATTTCTAAATTGTATCCATAATAAATAGTTTAATATGAAATTATGTAGAACTTTCCTGGCGAAGTTCGTTGTAAATTTTCATTTATAAGAATTTTTTGTACATACAATGGCTTTTTCAATCAATTGTTATTAGTTTTTAACGCATTAGTGTGATTTTATTACCATTAGTCAAGTACAAAATATTTAATTATAATTAAATGGTGATGAATTGTTTCCATTTGCATTATTTTTAATAAATAATAAAAAATTCCATAATATGGTATATTTCGAGCCCATATGACACTAGCTTTATATTGATATTGACAATAATGTAGGTAATATGAGATCGCTGCCTTACCAACGGGAATTTGACAGATACTGATTTATTATATATACCCCAATAGTTTGCTGGTACTTTTTCCAGAAAGATGTCAAATCCCCCCCCAAAAAAAAAACAAATGATTTTGCGTTGAGTTGTTTGAATCAATTTCATAGACAAGACGATTTGAAGATGTAGTAAAAAATTACATTTGCCTTTGTTATCGTATGATTGTTACTTTCTAATGACAGTGAACAAATTTTGTGAGTTTTAAAGTTTAAGTTACAGTTTTTGGGCATCAAACATAGAAAGAAATAGTTATAAATTTTCTGTCATTGGAATATTAATACAAAATAAATTCCCGGTTTACATACAGCAATCTTTTGAACTTGCATTCATGTCCACACTGCAAATAAAAAAGTGCGAATTAGAAAACAGAAGAAAAGTGCCTGTACAAGCAAGTATGTACCTCTTTTCGATATTCAATCCTCCCTCTCCTATAAACTCAGAATTGCTGTGTGTGTAAACCGGGACAAAAAAAGTGTTATGCGGGCTGTAATAGCACCGGCTAACAAGTTTCTCGCGTATAAAGCTTTATAATTTAAACAATCCAACGTCGCATTTCTTGTAGGAGAAATCGGCCGTTGAGGTTAATTGGTACGGTATTTTCGCTATTATTGCAAAAACTTAAATTTTTCACCTACATTTTGTCTTACTTTTTTCCTTAAAAAATCCTTTTGAATTTTTTATAGATATATTCCATATTTATTCTTGAGATTTAAACTTAATATTAAGATATACAAAAATAGTAAGGTAAGATTGGGATTCAACGCACATCCAATCTTTATAACATTATTCTCTAAAGGGTCTGGACTCTTTTCAAAACCTTTTCACCCTGTGTAATATATGTAAAATAATCAAAAGGTGTACGCTTTAAATTGGCATAACTGTTTGCGATAACATAATTAATTGATATTATATCTATTTCTCTTTACAAGGATAACTTGAATAATACAATTAAGGATATTATATCCAGTATCGATAGTAATATTATAGCAGAGGAAAATATAGCTGCATTAAAACAAAGAGAATTGGAATTGCTAAAAAAGCAACAAGAACTGGCAATGGAAATAAAACAGCAACAATTGTTGGCACAAAAATTGGCCAGTGAGAATCAATTAAGGCAACAGGCTCAACTTTCTTCCAAAACTCAACCACAAACAATTTTCACACAACAAACTCAACCAATCACAAATGTGTCGAAGTACTCGACCTACGAAGAAGAAAAGCTAGACGAAAATAATTTTACACGAAAAACCGAAAGTTTTGAAACAAGGGTAAGTGCACCAACAAAGTTATACACCACATATTTATAAAATTAACACTTAGACAAAGAAAACTATATAGTGGTGTAATCCGCATAGCTTTGGGGTTAAAAATGGAATTAAAAAATTGTATTAAAATATGTCTGAAATTTATAAAAATTTTGATTTAGAGATTTAAAGTACTTGACTAAATAAAAATTTGGATAACCATATTGCCTATGTTTTGGCCGTCTGGTTGCCACTTATTTGCATATTAAAAAAACTCTTCGGCAAAAGTATCATAAAAGCCGAAATATAAAGAATATCGAAAAAGCTTAGACACCCCCATCAAATAGTCATTATTTTGTGTAAATTTAAACTTAAACCAACAACAATTTCCCTTTTACTAACAAAAAAATTTGGACATGCTTGTATATGCTTATGACATGCTTATATACATGACACAGATTCAGATTCAAGTATCATTTATATCAGCGGGTTACACAACTGTATAGTTTCTTTGTTAGAAGATATGATCAGGGGTAGATTTCAAAACACTTATATTTGAATGTGCCATCGAGGAGTAACAAACAGACGTGCTCCTTTAAATTAAAATAAAAAAGCGCATCGGTTCTGGATTCTGGCCAAAAACTTTCTCTCATACCTCACAAACAAAAATAGAGACTATAATCAACCTAATTTTAACCATAATCGTAAGTTAAAAATTTACATATTTTCCATGGACATTAGGACCGTATTTAAAACGGATATAATCCCTATAGTGCGAACTTTTTCGAGTTGTCGAAGGGGGGTAGTGCGGAAACGTTTTGCATGTTCACAATAAATTCTTACAGTATTCTTATAGTTTATGACTAACCTTCTGCTTTTGGTGGGATTATTCTGCTTTTTTAGAGCAAATCCCATTTTTAATTTTTATCGCGCTTTTTAATCTAAAATCATATATTTTTAATTTAGAAATTATTCTACACTCAAAAAAGTAAGAACGAAGAAATTACTACAAATGAAAGTTAAAAAAACATACAAATGAAGTTAAAAAAGAGATTAGTAACTTTTTTATTCTGAAATCGAATCAATACGTCTCTATATACAATACATTTTAAGAAAAATTTGTTTGATGTTTACAGTTAAAACTTTTTGTTCAGTTTTTTTAGTTGTACTATTTAAATTTTCATTTCGATGCGCTTTGTAAAAAATTTACTATATAATAATTTTTAATATAAATTATTCTTATACAAAATTTAAAATTAATTTAATTTTATTGATATTTGGTATTAAAACTTTTGTTTCTAAATTGACTTAAGAATACCAATTTTTATTTTGTGTTGGTACCAATGTTATTTTTTTTTACAAAAGTACATAATTTAATGTAAAAATGCACTTTTTCAATAATACCGTTATTCGTTTCAGTTGCCAACCATGCTTAATTATGCCCTACATCACTATGTGGACAGGGTATAATGAGTTCGTGCTAAATTAGAACAAAAATTATTGGAGCTAGATGTACTTTACTTTCTAAGTCGATTTAGTGATGTCTTTCCTTTCGTTCTTTTATTATTGTTCGTACGCTAAATATAAATTTTTTTTATGAAATTTGATATACTTCCTTAGAATCTTAGATCCACCAAAAATTTGCTATTATGCTATTCTAATAAATAAATATACCTTACATCAGGAAAATCAAAATACCCAGGTAAAATTTATCATATATTATCATTCATATATTCTCATATATTTTCGGATCCGAAAACTAAGTGTATATGGCCGTACATGGCCATATATGCCCATATATTTTTGATCATATGTGTTCATATGTTAGTATAAATAACTTTTCGAATTTTCCTCGTAGTTATATGAAATACAACACTGCTCCCATCAAGTACCACCTGTTAATAGACTACTGTCAAATTTTGAGCAAGTTCCGTCATTTACTTTGAGTTTAACAGCAGGATTTTTCGAGGTCTATAAAATAGGCATTTGTTTGATCAATAATTTCATCGTTGGAGCTAAATCTCATTCTACCGAGCCATTTCTTTAGGCTTGGAAAAAGAAAATAGTCACTAAGGGCTAACTCCGGAGAATAAAGTGAATGAGGGGGCAATTCGTAGCCTACTTCAGGGATTTTTGCCATGGAAACTAAGCTGTCACACGATTCCGCTGGTGGTCAATTGTGAGCAAACGCGGCAGCCATCTTGCCGAAAGCTTTCTCATACCCAAGTGATCGTTCAAAATTGTAACCACTGAGCCATGTAAGATGCCTTTATCTTCCACAATCTATCACACATTCTATCTCCGATCGGCCAACACCATATCGTGAATTTTTTCAATTGTTTTTGGTGTAGAGACCTCAACTGGGCGTCCAGAACGTTTGGCATCTTCCGTGCTTGAGGCCACAACGAAATTCAGTATACCACTTATTAACCATTGAAATCGATGGTGGAGAGTCAAATAAAATATTTAAAATAACTTAAACAATATTGTAAAAAAAAGATTTACAAAATATTCGAAAATCAAGTATTCAAAGCATTTTCATCTCTCAAAGAAATTAAAATAAAAGTATAAAAAAATTTTAGAGTTTAGTATTTTGTGGCATATCCATAATTTTTTATTATTTCAGTGCATCTCTTATGCATTGAGGCTATGAGCTTTTTTATATAATCGTTAGAAATTGCATTTCACTGCTTTTCCAATTCGACGAAAAGTTCGTCGCCATTCCGGAAAACTTAATTGCCTATATTGCGCTCTGCACTCATCCAAAATGTTCTCAATCGAGTTAAGGTCGGGAGAATGGGGCGGCCACAACATGGCATTAATATTATTTGGCGTATTTTTGGGATCCTTATCGTGCTGGTATGTCCATGATAGTGGCATTTCCATTCAGCATAACTGAGCTAACAAGGCCTCTATAGATTGTAACTGACATTGTATCAGTTATGGATCATGAAAACACCCCCCACATCATAATATTTCCGCCTGTTTGCTTTACTGTGTAGGTGGAATACCTGGGATTAAACTTTTCGCCTTAAGTTCAACGAAGGTTAAATTTTGATTCATCTGACCGTAAAATATTATTGATTGCTGTTGTGTCCAATTTAAGTGGGCCCGGGCAAAGTCAAGCCGAGCCTTTCGATTTTTTCTGCCATATAGGGTTTTTGTCGGGCTTTTCTTTTAATAGTGGATAGGCTGGCATCCAGTGACATTTCGGTTTTAGTTTCTCTGTGAACTGCTTTGGGATATTTCGCAAAAAAACTCCTTGATTTTTTCAATCTTCTCTTACAGCTGTTACACAAGGTCTTTCTCTTTTATGAAAGACATTTGCTTTTGAGAAAGACCATTTTGAAAATCATTAAAAATTTTGGACTTAAAAAACAAATTATACTTATTTTCACTTGTACCCTTTAAAAATTAAAATAATATTATTAAAATGCAATAGTTTTAATGATTATTTAATAAAATGCTAAGATAATAATGTTAAATAATTAATTTATTGTTAGGAGTAAGAGAAATGACAGTTCCACATGTTTTGAACACCACTGTATATGCACAGCGAATATCCCCCTAGTACAAATATTTAGAACTAGCTACAAAAATTTTGACATAATGCTCTACACATGGTTAAAACCATTAATTGGCAAAAAGTAATTTTTGAAAAAATTGGGGTAAGAATTAAGGAGATAAAGAGTTTTTTACAAGCAATGAATCCACTTTCAATCATATCTTTAAACCGCTGCATATTTTAAATGCATACTACAACTTTTAAAATAGTTACGAGATATAGAGGTTTAAAGATGAGGGGAACTCTTAAATTAGCCCTACGATATTCTTAAATAATTTTATTTGACAGTGGGAATAAGGTAGAGTTGTACACGTATTGAATATTTGGATATTAAATACTCAATACCGACCGTTTTTGCGAGAAAGAATCTACTAAAAACTTCGAGTGCTGTATTTATCTGTATAAAAACGTAATATTTTTCCAGAAAATATCATAAAAATACAACTCTTTTTCTGGGTCTTAAAGTACAACCCTATTTTTTTTATTGAAAAGGGTGCGGTCAACGCTTAAAATATATAGAGAGTTAAAAAGTATCAAAATTTTACAACTCTATATACCCTCTACCATATATCGACAGCTCAATTCCAAACACACTCTTAAAGTTTACGCTCGATATCTCGAAAACTATATGAGGTGGAACTTTTAGTCTTTCACTGTTGTTATTAAAAATTTAATACAATTCTTTTCGCGATTTCGAATTTTAAAAATTTTAAGACTATTTAAGACTAGCACAAAATTTTACAACTCTATATACCCTCTACCATATATCGACAGCTCAATTCCAAACACACTCTTAAAGTTTACGCTCGATATCACGAAAACTATATGAGGTGGAACTTTGAGTCTTTCACTGTTGTTATTAAAAATTTAATACAATTCTTTTCGCGATTTCGAATTTTAAAAATTTTAAGACTATTTAAGACTAGCACGCACAAAAATTGACCAAGTCGTCGTGTAAGTCGACTTCTTTTTTATGTTTCTTTAAGGTTTTCGTTGGTCATCCAAGTTTGGTTTGACAAAAATCAGGAGTATTAGTTTAATCTGCCTCTCTGTATTTCTTGAGCAATCAATTTTTCTTTCCTCGCTTTCTATTTTTGTAATGTGTTTCTCTTTAACGTCTTCGTCAAATTCATATTTATGTGTATAATACTTTATAATTTTATTTTTTAATTATATATTTTATAATTTATCAGGTTCAAGATCATAATTTAATGTTACTATGGAATAGTAAACACTAATTTATAAATGTACGAGAAGATGGAAAAAATTGTGAGGATCAGCACTTGAGGGAGTGCATACTTTCGACCTGAGCGACCAGGTCATCGTCAGACTCCTTTTGAACAACCATCCACAACAACTCATGATTTAAACCTTATTTATATTAAACACTCTAAGGAAAAACTATGCGAACTACATTATTTTAAATGTATAACTTGTAACCAAACCATTCGAAATTTACACCACTTTTTTAACTGTTCCTTATTATATATTTTCCTTATTATATGTAACTATGCATCATGTTATTAGTTTTCGTTTAAATTAATTTTAACTTCTTACATTAAATATAAATAAATAAAACCTTTACACATATTTTGGGCCAGTTTCAGCGTTTTTCTTGCACAAGAACTCTTTTTATTTGTAAAAAAGAAAATAGTGTCATGTTAAGTAGACATCCAAGTTCAATTTTTTTTTTCAAGTTAGGGGAAAAACACTGCTAACTAAACTTGGAGATGTAAAAACTGTTCATTGATCATGCTAAATACACGTACAAAATACTACACGAAGAAACGTCAATTCCATTTAATTTTAAGTCTACTTAGAATTTCATCAAATTTAAAAAGTTCAAAACCAAAGTATGCTAAGTACATTTGCACCATTTTGGAATTTAAGTTTTTTTAATATTCAGTTGTATGCTAAATACTTTTTTGTTTATAACTTTTGTTTGAATTAGCCCTGTTAATCGGACTAATTTAAACAAACGTAAAAAAATAAAAACATGCTAAGTCGATATAGCATGATTTGGATTTGAGCTGTCGATATGGTGAGAGTATATATTAGTTTGTCATTCCGTTTGTAGCATGTCTACATAAAGGTTTAAGACCCCATCAGGTATATACACGTGATCCTGAAGAAATTATAA
The DNA here is from genome assembly GCA_949748255.1 of Eustalomyia histrio. NCBI lineage: Eukaryota > Metazoa > Arthropoda > Insecta > Diptera > Anthomyiidae > Eustalomyia > Eustalomyia histrio. The sequence continues at coordinate 6,351,359 of OX456528.1, forward strand.
GCCGATCTAACGATGTCCGTCTGTCTGTTGAAATGGCGATTACGGCACGAAGACGCAAGCGGGGTGCTCATTTTTACCTCGATTAATTTACATCCTCCCGAGCAGTTTGGTATTGAAAATAAGCAAAATCGGTCCAGCAGTTAAAAGGTTATGAATGAAGATGTGAAGGTACCTCTAAATTTTCCATACAAATGGGGTGTATTTTAGTAAATACAATTTTATAGTACGGGCAAGTAAAATATTTTCTCATGTTTTTTAACCAGTCCCTTAGAATCGAATAATTTTATTTCTCCATTAAATTTTTTTTCACCACAAAAATTTACAACCACAAAATTTGTTTCAACATCCAAAAAAGTTTTTGAACTCAAAAAATTTTGTTCACCTTTATAAGTTTATTACATTATTATTATAAGTGTTTTACATTATTGTATCAAAAACAGTGAGAATAATTTACTTTAGGACATTGGTGGAGGATATTCAAAGATTCGGCACAGTCGAATTTCAGCCTATTGCTTACTTGTTTTAATTTATTTATCCCAAGAATAAAAAAAAAAACAAATAAAATATAATTTTTACATGCCCATGTGAAAATGTTCATATATGTTCATATATCATATATCATATGGCTTCATATATGATCGTATATGTTTTCATGTATGAGCATATATGAAAATATATGTCATGTATGGAAACATATATGGGCCAATACATTTAAAGATGAAGTTCAAATATGGTAATATATGAATCCATATATGGCAATATATTATTCCATAAATTGGGTAATATATTTAAATTTTTATCAGATATTGCCATATATCAATGAAATTTAAGCCTTTGTTCTACCGAATTAAGATACAGTTTGAATTCTTAAGTGAACATAAAGGCAGAATCGTAATTAGATTAAATGACTTATACTAGGTATTGTATTTCCGTTATAAACAAAATTTTTTTAAATTAAAAATTTGTATTTCCAAAATTTTGTTTGATACCAAAACAAAGCTTAAGTCACTTAAGCCAAATGTAGTTGTGTCTTAAGACTATTAATAAGTTTCAGTCTTTTTTATCCTTCGGCGGAGTAATACGTAACCAAAAAAAAAAAAAAAGGATTGAGATCAATAATACAAATTTCAAAATCTTTTTTATTGAAGAAATAGAAATGAAATTATTATTATTAATAATATTAATTTTATTTTTAGATTGTAGTACAACAACTTTTCATTTAATGTAGCAATTCATACTTTGTTGTTTATTTTTTTATTATTTATTTATTCTATTTTTAATACTGTTTTTTAATAATAACAAGATAGTTTGAATTGCTATATAAAATGAAGATACTATAATCTAAAAATGATATTGGTACTCTTTTCCAAAAATTTATTGCATGTAAATATCCCTTTTTCCCTTGAATTTTAGATATCTCGGTAAAGATATTTTTAGGGAAAAGTTTTTTTAATTATTTCGGTAAAGGTATTTTAGTGATTACGGCATTTCAGTTATTTCGGTAACTGCATTTTGAAGGTAACGGTTTTTCAGTTCTTTCGGTAGCGATATTTTAAGGATAACGTTGTTTTAAGGGTACCGTTATCAAAGTTATTTCGGTATCGGTATTTTGAGGATAACGGTAGTTTCAATGCATATCGATATCTGTAACCCCTTTATGATCAGACTTTAAGAACATAAATATGATAAAATATATGCAACTGAAACCTCATTTTAACATACTCAGGATAAGTTTTTTTATTATTATACCCTCCACCATATATGGTGAGGGTATATATCAGTTTGTCATTCCGTTTGTAATATGTCGAAATATAGGTTTAAGACCCCATAAAGTATATATATATATTTTAGATCCTTATGCAATTTTAAGTCGGTCTGTCTGTCTGTTGAAATGGCGATCACGACGCGAAGACGCAAGCGGGGGTGCCTATTTTTACCCAGATTATTGAACATCCTCCCGAGCAGTTTGGTATTTAAAATGAGCAAAATCGGTTCAGCGGTTCAAAAGTTATGAGTGAAAATGTGAAGGTACCTCTAAATTTTCCATACAAATTTGTAAAATTTTTCTGTATCTATTTTTTTTTCTGTTAAGTAAGTAAAAATGTTATTAAGTCTTCTTATTGTTCGATTACATTTATTCTAACAGAGCAGACCTCTGTAAATAACATTGCCAAAACTAAATAAATAACATTACTTAAACTAAATAACAAAAGTTCGTTACATAAATTGACAAAACATATTTATATTACAGTTCATGCAAAATTTAGTATATACGTATATCATCTTCAGCCCCTATGGTGGAGGGTATTCAAAGATTCGGCACAACCGAATTTAGCCCTTTTTTACTTGTTTTTGTATTAAATTCGTTTATTGCTATTATTTTATAAAAACAAATAAAATATTTAAAATAACTTAAACAATATTGTAAAAAAAAGATTTACAAAATATTCGAAAATCAAGTATTCAAAGCATTTTCATCTCTCAAAGAAATTAAAATAAAAGTATAAAAAAATTTTAGAGTTTAGTATTTTGTGGCATATCCATAATTTTTTATTATTTCAGTGCATCTCTTATGCATTGAGGCTATGAGCTTTTTAATATAATCGTTAGAAATTGCATTTCACTGCTTTTCCAATTCGACGAAAAGTTCGTCGCCATTCCGGAAAACTTAATTGCCTATATTGCGCTCTGCACTCATCCAAAATGTTCTCAATCGAGTTAAGGTCGGGAGAATGGGGCGGCCACAACATGGCATTAATATTATTTGGCGTATTTTTGGGATCCTTATCGTGCTGGTATGTCCATGATAGTGGCATTTCCATTCAGCATAACTGAGCTAACAAGGCCTCTATAGATTGTAACTGACATTGTATCAGTTATGGATCATGAAAACACCCCCCACATCATAATATTTCCGCCTGTTTGCTTTACTGTGTAGGTGGAATACCTGGGATTAAACTTTTCGCCTTAAGTTCAACGAAGGTTAAATTTTGATTCATCTGACCGTAAAATATTATTGATTGCTGTTGTGTCCAATTTAAGTGGGCCCGGGCAAAGTCAAGCCGAGCCTTTCGATTTTTTCTGCCATATAGGGTTTTTGTCGGGCTTTTCTTTTAATAGTGGATAGGCTGGCATCCAGTGACATTTCGGTTTTAGTTTCTCTGTGAACTGCTTTGGGATATTTCGCAAAAAAACTCCTTGATTTTTTCAATCTTCTCTTACAGCTGTTACACAAGGTCTTTCTCTTTTATGAAAGACATTTGCTTTTGAGAAAGACCATTTTGAAAATCATTAAAAATTTTGGACTTAAAAAACAAATTATACTTATTTTCACTTGTACCCTTTAAAAATTAAAACAATATTATTAAAATGCAATAGTTTTAATGATTATTTAATAAAATGCTAAGATAATAATGTTAAATAATTAATTTATTGTTAGGAGTAAGAGAAATGACAGTTCCACATGTTTTGAACACCACTGTATATGCACAGCGAATATCCCCCTAGTACAAATATTTAGAACTAGCTACAAAAATTTTGACATAATGCTCTACACATGGTTAAAACCATTAATTGGCAAAAAGTAATTTTTGAAAAAATTGGGGTAAGAATTAAGGAGATAAAGAGTTTTTTACAAGCAATGAATCCACTTTCAATCATATCTTTAAACCGCTGCATATTTTAAATGCATACTACAACTTTTAAAATAGTTACGAGATATAGAGGTTTAAAGATGAGGGGAACTCTTAAATTAGCCCTACGATATTCTTAAATAATTTTATTTGACAGTGGGAATAAGGTAGAGTTGTACACGTATTGAATATTTGGATATTAAATACTCAATACCGACCGTTTTTGCGAGAAAGAATCTACTAAAAACTTCGAGTGCTGTATTTATCTGTATAAAAACGTAATATTTTTCCAGAAAATATCATAAAAATACAACTCTTTTTCTGGGTCTTAAAGTACAACCCTATTTTTTTTATTGAAAAGGGTGCGGTCAACGCTTAAAATATATAGAGAGTTAAAAAGTATCAAAATTTTACAACTCTATATACCCTCTACCATATATCGACAGCTCAATTCCAAACACACTCTTAAAGTTTACGCTCGATATCTCGAAAACTATATGAGGTGGAACTTTTAGTCTTTCACTGTTGTTATTAAAAATTTAATACAATTCTTTTCGCGATTTCGAATTTTAAAAATTTTAAGACTATTTAAGACTAGCACAAAATTTTACAACTCTATATACCCTCTACCATATATCGACAGCTCAATTCCAAACACACTCTTAAAGTTTACGCTCGATATCACGAAAACTATATGAGGTGGAACTTTGAGTCTTTCACTGTTGTTATTAAAAATTTAATACAATTCTTTTCGCGATTTCGAATTTTAAAAATTTTAAGACTATTTAAGACTAGCACGCACAAAAATTGACCAAGTCGTCGTGTAAGTCGACTTCTTTTTTATGTTTCTTTAAGGTTTTCGTTGGTCATCCAAGTTTGGTTTGACAAAAATCAGGAGTATTAGTTTAATCTGCCTCTCTGTATTTCTTGAGCAATCAATTTTTCTTTCCTCGCTTTCTATTTTTGTAATGTGTTTCTCTTTAACGTCTTCGTCAAATTCATATTTATGTGTATAATACTTTATAATTTTATTCTTTAATTATATATTTTATAATTTATCAGGTTCAAGATCATAATTTAATGTTACTATGGAATAGTAAACACTAATTTATAAATGTACGAGAAGATGGAAAAAATTGTGAGGATCAGCACTTGAGGGAGTGCATACTTTCGACCTGAGCGACCAGGTCATCGTCAGACTCCTTTTGAACAACCATCCACAACAACTCATGATTTAAACCTTATTTATATTAAACACTCTAAGGAAAAACTATGCGAACTACATTATTTTAAATGTATAACTTGTAACCAAACCATTCGAAATTTACACCACTTTTTTAACTGTTCCTTATTATATATTTTCCTTATTATATGTAACTATGCATCATGTTATTAGTTTTCGTTTAAATTAATTTTAACTTCTTACATTAAATATAAATAAATAAAACCTTTACACATATTTTGGGCCAGTTTCAGCGTTTTTCTTGCACAAGAACTCTTTTTATTTGTAAAAAAGAAAATAGTGTCATGTTAAGTAGACATCCAAGTTCAATTTTTTTTTTCAAGTTAGGGGAAAAACACTGCTAACTAAACTTGGAGATGTAAAAACTGTTCATTGATCATGCTAAATACACGTACAAAATACTACACGAAGAAACGTCAATTCCATTTAATTTTAAGTCTACTTAGAATTTCATCAAATTTAAAAAGTTCAAAACCAAAGTATGCTAAGTACATTTGCACCATTTTGGAATTTAAGTTTTTTTAATATTCAGTTGTATGCTAAATACTTTTTTGTTTATAACTTTTGTTTGAATTAGCCCTGTTAATCGGACTAATTTAAACAAACGTAAAAAAATAAAAACATGCTAAGTCGATATAGCATGATTTGGATTTGAGCTGTCGATATGGTGAGAGTATATATTAGTTTGTCATTCCGTTTGTAGCATGTCTACATAAAGGTTTAAGACCCCATCAGGTATATACACGTGATCCTGAAGAAATTATAAGCCGATCTAACGATGTCCGTCTGTCTGTTGAAATGGCGATTACGGCACGAAGACGCAAGCGGGGTGCTCATTTTTACCTCGATTAATTTACATCCTCCCGAGCAGTTTGGTATTGAAAATAAGCAAAATCGGTCCAGCAGTTAAAAGGTTATGAATGAAGATGTGAAGGTACCTCTAAATTTTCCATACAAATGGGGTGTATTTTAGTAAATACAATTTTATAGTACGGGCAAGTAAAATATTTTCTCATGTTTTTTAACCAGTCCCTTAGAATCGAATAATTTTATTTCTCCATTAAATTTTTTTTCACCACAAAAATTTACAACCACAAAATTTGTTTCAACATCCAAAAAAGTTTTTGAACTCAAAAAATTTTGTTCACCTTTATAAGTTTATTACATTATTATTATAAGTGTTTTACATTATTGTATCAAAAACAGTGAGAATAATTTACTTTAGGACATTGGTGGAGGATATTCAAAGATTCGGCACAGTCGAATTTCAGCCTATTGCTTACTTGTTTTAATTTATTTATCCCAAGAATAAAAAAAAAAAACAAATAAAATATAATTTTTACATGCCCATGTGAAAATGTTCATATATGTTCATATATCATATATCATATGGCTTCATATATGATCGTATATGTTTTCATGTATGAGCATATATGAAAATATATGTCATGTATGGAAACATATATGGGCCAATACATTTAAAGATGAAGTTCAAATATGGTAATATATGAATCCATATATGGCAATATATTATTCCATAAATTGGGTAATATATTTAAATTTTTATCAGATATTGCCATATATCAATGAAATTTAAGCCTTTGTTCTACCGAATTAAGATACAGTTTGAATTCTTAAGTGAACATAAAGGCAGAATCGTAATTAGATTAAATGACTTATACTAGGTATTGTATTTCCGTTATAAACAAAATTTTTTTAAATTAAAAATTTGTATTTCCAAAATTTTGTTTGATACCAAAACAAAGCTTAAGTCACTTAAGCCAAATGTAGTTGTGTCTTAAGACTATTAATAAGTTTCAGTCTTTTTTATCCTTCGGCGGAGTAATACGTAACCAAAAAAAAAAAAAAAGGATTGAGATCAATAATACAAATTTCAAAATCTTTTTTATTGAAGAAATAGAAATGAAATTATTATTATTAATAATATTAATTTTATTTTTAGATTGTAGTACAACAACTTTTCATTTAATGTAGCAATTCATACTTTGTTGTTTATTTTTTTATTATTTATTTATTCTATTTTTAATACTGTTTTTTAATAATAACAAGATAGTTTGAATTGCTATATAAAATGAAGATACTATAATCTAAAAATGATATTGGTACTCTTTTCCAAAAATTTATTGCATGTAAATATCCCTTTTTCCCTTGAATTTAATGTTGATTTAATTTTACTTCATTTAATTTTAATAAAAAAATCAATATTTTTATTTAAAAATAAAAAAAAAGGATTTTTAATATACCGGCATATAGAAAAAGTACTTATATATGACCATATATGAACACTCATATATGTCCATATATGACCATATACGGCCATATACCCTCAAATTTCGGATCCGAGCATATATTGAATAATATCTTATTTTTAAAAATAATAAAATAAAAACAAAATTATACATATATCACGTTAATTCCTTAAGTTTAAAACTATTTTAAAATAAATTGAATGTATTGTTCAATCACTGAATTTATAAATTGTTGCGTATACTCACCAACAATTGATATTTTTTTAAACATTAATTTTTTGCCGTTTGGCGCTCTTGGCCTTGGGATTTCGGAGACTGGCCGCTATTGGCAAAATGGCTTCTTTTTTGAAAATTAATATTTCTTCAATAACAAACATTTTGAAATCTGCTCAAACACCAATTTTCGCTTAGGAGTTTGAATTGGATCTTAATTCGGTAGAAAAAGAGTTTAAATTAAAAAAAAATTTTGACCATGTCTGATAAAAAAAACTTATTACCCATATATGGAATAGAATATGCATTCATATATGAACATATATGGCTTATATGAATCAATATATGACCAATATATGCAATATATTATCATATATTGCCATATATGGTATCATATATTACCATATATGGTATCATATATAACAATATATGCTCTTTTTCTTTGAATGTATTTGCCCATGTATGCTCATACATGAAACTATATATGCTCATACACGACATCATCTATGACGATATATGAACATATATGATAATTTTCACCTGGGTAGTCGATAACATAAGTGAGTTAAAAATAAAAAATGTTATCATATATGATTTCAACGAATTTCCAAGTCGATGAGTTAAAAACATGGATGACATTTAATACCTTTTCATAATAACGGTAGATAGCTACCTCAGCTATTTTAAGACCAATATGAAAATTTTAAAATGGCGTTTCCATTAAAGGCAAGTGTCTTTTTGTATAACCGGGTTTATTGCGATATTTTACCGGTTCAATTTTGAAATATCTTAAACTACCGTTATAATAACGCTAAACTACCGAAACTCCGATTTATAAAGGTATTTTGCAGATATAACAAAATTCAACAGGTATTATTATGAAATAAACCCCGTGATATTTAAAGGCACATGTCACTATTGTATCCCCAGTTTTAAAATTATCGCATTGGTATTAATCAGAGCGCGATAGACAACTACCGTTATAATGAAAAGGTATTGCTTGCCAACCATGGTTAAAAATTACAAATAGTATTATATATATGTAATGAATGTATGTTAAGTAATAAAATAAATCTAAGTAATAACATAATGAATAACTATTACATAGAGAACTAAATATACATATATAACATATGTCTAAATACATGGTATTATAAATTACTACATATGAACTTTTTATTCGAATGTATGATTTCATATATGTTTTCATGCCATACACATGCCACATTCATGCTTATACATGAAATTAGCTATGTTCATATATTACCATATATTATCATTTTTACATGGGTATCTATTAAATTTTGTAATTATTTACCAATTTATATACAAATATTACCACAAGTCAATTTTAAACCATTAAAATTTCGGACCAAACTCTCGTAAGCGATTTTCTATAGGTGGCGTGCCCTACTTTAACTTTTACTCGTTACATATTAAATCTGTTATTCGGCCTATTAGAAAACTAGCTGATATTATACTGACCACTATCGCATATCCCATTAACTGTGAAATTTGATTTCTACCCCTGTTACTCTTTAAAGGGATATTTTCTAACATAATTTAAGTAATATACCAAAAATATTTTTGAAAAATTGCGGATATTGTGGTATAATTGTATATTTACTACCTAGAACTACAAATGGCAATTTTTTCAATAATTTAATATTCTTGTAAATATGTAATTTAAAATTTTTTATTTTTTTTTTTCAAACCTATGTATTTGTTAAATTTTAATTAATATATGTATACATAATAACCATATATTTTTCTTATATTTTTTTAAATAAGTTTGTTTAAATAATAAATTTTAATAGCATCAAAATGCAAAAACGCTTTTTATCATCAATACAAATAACTTACCACGTAATATATTTCTCCTTATTAATAAAAATGTCTGCATTTTATGTATATAAAGGGTGACCCAGAACCAGTCAAGAAATAAAAAACAGTTTGACAGCTGATAGCTTAGTGTTGGTATAAATGGATCATTTCAAAAATAAAGAAAGTTTGGCAATTTCTTTGAGTTTTGAGGCTGATCAAGCAGTGACTGTTACTGGTGATACATATCACGACGTGATATAAGAGTTCTCTCTCCGAAATTTGGATTATATTGATGTGGATGACGTGTGGTTTCAACAAAACGGTGACACATGCTATACAGCCCGTGCAAAAATTTAATTACTGAATTTCCCGCTCGTGTAATCTCCCGATTTGTTGATCAGAAAGAGTGCTTCATTTTATAATTTAATAAAAAAAATAATAATGTAAGGAAAAAACTGTCATTTTATTTAATTCTTGCGCTAATTTTGGGACACCCTTTATAAATTTAGAGATTGGGGCTTGGTCAAGTTTGCTTAAGATTGAAACAAAAATAGACAAATTACAATAAATCGTAAAACAAAATTTTTAAATTTATTATTAAACTTATTTTTTTTTATTGAATAACAATTTGAATTAAAAACCTTAAATATATCGGATATTCCACGATAGATCGTCCAAAATCTGACTTGGATATTCCTTCTTTAATAATATGTATTTTGCACGCAAAAACTCTATATACCCTCTTAAAGTTTTAAGAATTTTTTGGATATCTTATTTATTTATTTTTTAGATTTATTTACATTTATTTTAAAACTTTAATGTTAAGGTGTTTATTTAAATGCCTGAGTGCTTAAATACTATTTTTATAATTTTTGAGATTTTTCTTTGTGTGAAAAATAAATGTATATTATAATAAAATATACTGCTCTATTTAAATTTTGAATTTAACCCCTTCAACATCATGTTTGCTAGAAAAATAAAGTTCTTTTAGCAGGAGAATATTTTAGTAGACATAATTTTCTTTCACCTTCAAATAGGTGACATGCCTAGAATTTTTCAAGTTCGTGCTACGATTTCCTTAAATGATAATGAGTGTTTTCCAGATTTAGCTATTTTTGTATACGTTTAAATTATACGCAACTCAAATTCTATTTTACCGCACTTTAGTCTTTGTTGGGTAATTTATTGATCGTGTAAGGTGTACGTATAAAAAATACGAATGAAATAAAATTTGAGTTGCAGATCAATTAAATAAATATAAAATTATGAAGCATTATAAATGGAGAGATGATAGGTCCTGTAAGAATATTCAATATGTAGCACACCTTTAACATTTTTGAGATTGTTTCTTTCTGTGAAATATAATTCGGTCTACTGAAATATTCTGTAGTTAAAAATTTTCGTTTAACTCTTTAAAGTGCATTTTTTACTGCAAAAAGTTTGAATTTTAACAGCAAAACACAGCAGCACACAGTACGAGTTTAAACAAGTTAAAAACAGCTGTTCACACATAAAGTTGAAGTGTTTCAAGTTAAACATTTCGAAAAGCCAATATTTTCGGGTTTCACGTGGAAATACTCAAATGAAAAATGATTTTTCACGATGATGAATTTCACATACAAATTGTTTTCACACAAATTTAATATACAAGACTATTATTTTTTCAGTAAAAGTAACATTTTGGATTTTTTGAGATTGTGTCTTTCTTAAAAAAAAATTAATTTTACAATTAAAATTACGATTAATATACAAAACTTTTTTTGTCTTTGAAGAAGTAACATTTTGACTTTATTATGATTGTGTTGACTTAGTCAAATTTATATGTTAATTACATCGCGAGTAATAATATATTATTAGAACTATATATTACATTAATTTTTTTAAAATTACCTTATATTTTGTCATGTATAACCGCATATAATTATACACTGATCTTTATAAAATTAGATATGATCTCAGCAAAATAAGAGCTGAGGAAGAAGTAGTTAAACACTACATCCGCTGAACCCAAAGTTGTGAAAATTTCGGTGTATCATTAATGATTTTAACATTGGCGTGTGTGTCATTGATCAGATGGACTTTTTCATTAGTTTACGGAAGTTTTAAAAATAGGGACTACAAAATTAATATAGGGAGCGGCTTTGTTTTAAATTAAAATTGTGATTTTGAACACGCCAAGAATTATTATTTCGACCAGGACAAAGTGATTAAGTAATTATAATAATGGAATTTCGTAAAAACAAAACTCTTTTTTGATTTTAAGAACTAAAATATTTTTGGAACATAAACACTAAAACCTTACGAATTCAGGAACACCGTTTTTGCAATTAGGTGAATTTAAAAATTTTTACGTGTGAATTCGTCACAATTTTTTTTTATTTTTATAAATGAGAAAATGACTTTTTTTTTATAGTAATGATTTCGTTTTTAACTGTCAACAATTTAACTTAAGAATACGTAAATATAAATGATATTTCGTTTTTTTTTATTAATTTCATAAAAATTAGCTATAGTCTGTAAAAATAAACAACTTTTTTGTTTATTTTGTTATTTAAACGATCAGCTCATTAACCATTAAAAATATATTTTTTTAACAATGCAAATAGTAACAGTAATTTGTAATTTATTCTTAAATAAATTTTAAATAGGGTTGAAAAATATATTTCCTTTAATCATTCAAAAAAAAAAATGTACGAATAACTTTATAAATAAACTGTAGTCAGTTACTGAAAAAATATTATGAGAGTATATAATAAAATACTAATACTAAAAACCAAAATTTATTTTAAATAGATGTTTTTTCAATGCAAAACAAGTGAATGTCATATAAATATAAGGTAAAAAACCATTTTTGTGGTGAACAAAATTGAGGTGACCCATTTAGAAACATTCCTTAAACAATTACTCAACTAAAAATTTAAAATATCTTACTCTTCATATCAATAATATCGCGAGTAAAAAAAATTATGGTGCACAATTTTTAATTATATCCAATTTGATATTCTTTAATATATGCTGTAATATCTAGCTGATCTTATTTGATCTGAAAAATGGGGGATCAATTGGAAGATAAAGCTACAGTTTTGAATGAATTTTGCTATTTGCAAACAACTAATAATGGTAGTTGTGATTTTAATATTTTTCGTACTTTGATACCAGAGAGAACTACATTTAACTTACAAAAACTAAATAATACGCATGTCGGATATATTTTGGATAATTAAAAAAAAAGAGACCGTGTAGTTCTAACAAACATATTTAATACAATCGTTGAAGAAGGAAGTTATCCTAAATATACTAAAAATACACAAGGTAATTCCAATACCAAAAATTGCTGGATCAAGTAAAATTGATATCTTTTGTCCAATATCTTTGTTGTCAATTGTGGATAAAGTTTTTAAACGACTCATTTTTGAGCAAATCTCCAATTATCTAGACGTTAATAATATTTTATTTGAACGGCAATTTGGTTTCAGAAAAGGTGCTGGTACGGAAGAAGCTGTAATTAATGTTACTGACTCTGTTTGTGGTGAGCTTGATGCAGGTTTCAACTGTGTAGCAGGAGTATTTTTTGATTACTAAAAAGCTTTTGGCCTGGTTAGCCATGATATTTTAATTAAAAAAACTTTAAGTAATTGGAATATTGACAAAAACTCTGGATGTTTTTCGTAATTACCTAGTACTTTCATAATTACTGACACACTGTTAGTCGCCCCCACTGTAAGAAATCCACTGAACATACTCTCGTTACGTTGACAGTTTTTTGACAACTAGCATTTAAACTTCATTTTTGTGTAAAAAGTTTTTGTCGTGCGTTACTTTAAATTATGTAATGGGGAGATATTGAAAACCGTATTGTCGTAATTGGCCTAAAAAAAAGTGGAATGGAAACTGGAGACATTTATCGAACATTGCAGCAGCTTGTAGCGGTGGATGGATTTATATCTCGGTACATTATTTTCATATACAATATTTTTTTATTTTCTTAAACATCCGGGATATGGCTGTCACCCTACTATTCAATAACTGTTATGCAGTTGAGTGAAGTGTTTGAGCATTTCACAGATAGTAGGGTGCAGTGTTCTGTGTATTAGTAAGTGAGAAAATAGATAAATGTAGATTAAAGAAAACGGCTTAGCTGATATGAAAATTTAGCGGAGAAAGGGATTGCTGCTAGAACCTTCGATCACGGCGGTGCGTTTTTGTGTGAAGATTTTTTGTAGAACGGTTTTTTGGTTTTTAAAGTAAAAAGGAACGGATTATCTGCTAAGCCGTTTGGAGGCCATTTTTATTCTTGAGGTCCAATCTCTAATAGGCAGGAAGGCTCAGAAAAAGATTTGGATTTGTGGTCCACGTCCCTTTCGTGTGGTTGTCGGAGCCAATATTTATCCCTGACAGACTTGGATGTTTGGTGGTATAGGAGATTTTGATTTACACCAGTGTCTCTCTTGATTTAGTCAGCTGGTTGGTAAATTTTGTCCAATGCGAATCAGCAATTGGTTGGGTAGAAGGAGACAAAATACGCCGGGAATATATTGGTGAGTCCGTTCTTGTTTTTTGAAAAACTAGTTCGTGGAAACCCGGGGAAAGTGCCGCCGACTCCAGAGGGAGGTGTGTTTGAAATAATATATAAATAAATATAAGGGAAAAAAAATCAGCAATTATTAGGTTTTAAGAAAAATTTATTAGTTTTAGCCATTTTTTGTTGTTATTGTGAGCCCGAAACTTCTGAGGAAAGAAAAACCCCGTAGAGTAGAGATTGTAGCTTAACTTGGCTACCAGGAATATTTAATATAAAACGGTTTAGAGAGCTCTCTCATAAGTTTATTAGGTAGTTCCTTAGTTTTATTGTGACCGATAAATTGGGTCAAGGGTTTTAGTTTAGGAATTTTTGGGAGGTTTAATTTGTTAGTTTTTTTTGTAGTCTTTTAGTTATTTTCCATTTATACTTACCTTGGCGTTTATATTTACATTTATTCATTTTTTTTAAAGTTTAGTTTCCAATTAAGTTTTGTTTTATTTTCACCGTTTGGTTTTTTTGTTGTATTCAATTTAAATTTCTCATTTATTAGAATAAAGTTTGATACATTGTAATTTTTTTTATTGGAATTTGAAATGTTATTTTTATTTGGCTGAACGTTAGGTATACAATGTCTGGCTAAAGTGTTAGTATCTGTGTTAACGTAAGTATGTAGGGTGACCCGTGTTTATGCGTGTTTGTGGGGTAATCTCGTAAATTTTTAATGTTGATTACCATGGCAGGGTGGGCAGCTAGAGGGGAATGTTACATCTTTTTTTTTTCCCCCAAAAATCTATTAGTATCGACAAATATTGCCTGTATATACGTTTTTGTCCGTCTGTTTTATAGAGTGTGTGCACCCAGTACGCTGTGGTGTGGTTTAAGTTTTTTTTTGTGATTTTGTTTTTTTTTATATTATCAAATAGAAAATTTTATTGTTCTGCCTCTTCCTAGGTGACCGGTCGTTCCCCCCCTGACATCCCTGAGCTAGGCGGTCAGAGTTGGTCACACTGGGAACGTTAAGTCCGGGGTTTTGTAACAATATGGCGCCCAAAGAAATTTATTAACGGTTATCAAGTGATCCATTTTGTGAAATATCGACATAGTGGCTTGACAAATATCATGCATATTATGTCAATAGCATGAAACCGTATACTCAACAAAATGGTGATCTTAGCATTAAATTCAAAGGAGTCTTGATTTTATTTATAGTCTGAGATTTTTTTTTGTTCTTTTGAATAATATTTTTAAATAATCTACGAAATTTTTTTTATTCTTTTCCATTATTTTTTTTATATCCCTTTGAATATTATAATTATTTTTTTTTAGTCTGTGATATTTTTTTTAGTTTAGGTATAGTTGTTATGAAGGCCGTAGACATCGCAAGAGCTACGTAGCTTCATTGGTAATGAGGTACAGTGACCTTTTGTCCTACATTATACGAATGTTCGCACTGTCAAATTAGTTAGGAATTTTTTTTATGCAATATTAGGTTAAATTATAGGGTTAGAGGCAATATTTGGACTGTGATAATAGATTTAGGTAACTAGTATTATAAATAGGTTCGCGAGAACTTATAGTTTTTTGGGTCACCCGAAACGTATTATGTTAACACATTTAAATGTTTATGAAAATTATACAGCTATTTATATTTTAATCAAAGTATACATAATAAGATTTTTTTTTTGTTTAAACAATTATGGAAAATACAGATAATATAACAGTTTCTAATAGTAAGGGTAAACGATCCTCACAATATGATCAGAATCGTAGTTTAAACACGGGACCTGTACAACATACACCTCAAGGTGCAGGGATTTTTCAAGATCCTAGTGTTAGGGATTTATCTAATACTATAAGAAGGCAGATTCCAGAAAATTTAGGCAATATGGATGCAAATTCAGGTGGAGGTGCTATACCGAAAACACCTAGACCTAATGCGGCTATAAATCTCATAGATGTTTATGAGGAGGATTTGCCGGAACAGGGGGCCATGAATTTGCAGTCCACAGTAGAAAATAAGTTAAGAAGATCCCTTAAGGCAGAAATTTCTAGGCTGATGAAGGAAGGATTGAACAATATAATGAAGCAGATTAATCAGGTCATAGAACCATTGAAAAATAACCAAAACACTGCTGCAAATCCTTTCGATGCTGGATCAAATAGGAGTAGTTTAGGCGGTAGGGAAAAATTATGCGAGCTGCGTAGGGAACCAGCGCCAGGAGTTGGAATTTCCAATTTACGGCCATACAACAGCCAGCCTAATAATCCAATGAGGCAGTTTAATATTATTAACACTGAAAGACAATATGATTTAGAAAATCCACCGGATAAGCCAACTTCTTATACTTACAGAAATAGAGGTTTTGATGAGGGTCAGCGATTCTCAAACATTTTATCAAATGCCCCAAGATTTTCCTCATATGAGACAAATTTTAATGTTAAGCCTGTAGAAGGTAAAATTCGAATTGATAAGTGGGATATTTTCTTTGAAGGGTCTGGTAACGTGTCAATAGAAGATTTTGTTTTTCGTGTAGAACTCTTACAAGCACAATATGCTATACCATGGGAGGAAGTTTTAAGAGACTTTCATCGGCTTTTGAAAGGCCACGCCAAGGAATGGTTTTGGCTGTATTTGAAAACACAGAATGGTATTACGGATTGGCCAACTCTGCGTTTTAGCCTCTTAAAACAATTTCAATCGAATCGAAGTGATTTTGAAATCATGCAGGAAATAGTTGAGAAACGACAACAGTCTAATGAATCATTGGATAATTATTTTCACTCTATGCTTGTTCTTCGTTCCAAACTCCGTACCCCAATCCCAGAATATGAGATGATAAAGGTATTAAAGCGAAATGTTAGGGAACATATAGCCAGATTAGTTTATCCCATGGCTATTTATAATATTGAACAATTAAGAGAAGAATGCAAAGAGATTGAAAAGCGATTCCCAAGGCGTGAATTTAAGAGCACAACACCTCCTATAACTTCCATGCGTTTTCCACACCGTCCAAAAGTGAATGAACTTTATGAAGATGATGAGCAAACCAGATATTACGAAGAAAATCAAAATTCTTTTGCGGTTGAGGCATTTAAACCAAACGATAGAAAAGAAATTAAATGCTGGAACTGTAAAATGACAGGACATACGTATATGGATTGCGAATCAGAGATTCAAAATATATTTTGTTTTAAATGTGGTTTAGAGCGTACAGTGACACCCAAATGCCCAAACTGCAATAAGCAGGAAAACCGCAGGAGGGGCATGACGAAAGCGGGCGAGTCACGCTCTACCCAAACGTCCGCACTACCGGAACAGTAACAAAGTTTTTCAAACTGAAAGAAAATAGAAATTTTAGTCATAGTATAAAAGAACATAATTCAGATACATCACCCAATACTAAATCGAGGCATCTCAAATCATATGAGGAGAGATTGCAAAATTATATTAAAGTTAGAAACCGTATTTTTGCCAATGTTGATTCTAAATTGCCAGATGTGGTCTCAAAGAGAGTTAGAAAAGCCAGGAATCGTTACAATATCCGAAAAGCAATCCGGGGAAGCGTAATGGAATCTGTAGAAGCTATCTCAGAAGGTGATCCTAGAGTGTTTGCCAACGTGATTTTAAAGGACAAACCAATTAAAGGTTTGTTAGACACCGGCGCCTCAGTGAGCATACTGGGCAGGGGTTGTAACGAACTTTTAAAAGAATTAGGTGTTACTGCAAATAGATATAGGTCCAATGTTAGAACAGCAGCAGGTAGTTCGCACCTAATTAATGGCAAGATTGTTCTCCCGGTGAAATATCGTGATATGGATCGTGAGATTAAGTTTTATTTATGCCCATCGTTAGAGCAAAAAGTTTACCTGGGTATTGATTTTTGGAGGAGTTTCAATTTAGCATCAGACGTGTTGAATGTCGATGAAATCGATATGGCAAAATTAATACAGAATCTGAAACCTTCACAAAATCAAAACCCAGAACCACACAAATTAACAAAACGGCAAGAAGAAGAGCTAGAAATAGTAAAAAGGTTATTCAAAACGTTTGAAACAGATGGATTAGGTAAAACTCACCTTGAGAAACACAACATTCAGCTAATTTCTGGTTCAGTTCCTTTTAAGGAACGACATTATCCTGTCTCGCCGAAAATGCAGGAACTATTATATGAGGAAGTAGACAGTATGTTGAGGTTAGGAGTAATTGAGGAAAGCGAGAGTCCTTGGAACAATAGAGTCACCCTTGTAATGAAACCCGGCAAGAATCGATTGTGCTTAGATGCCCGAAAGTTAAATAACCTCACAATTAAGGACGCGTATCCAATTCAGAATATTGAAGGTATACTTAGCAGAATCGATGAGACCATTTATATTAGCAGCGTTGATCTTAAATACGCATTTTGGCAAATTGATCTTGAACCAAAGTGTCGGGAATATACAGCTTTTACCATACCTGGCAGGCCACATTACCAGTATAAGGTGATGCCATTCGGTCTCTGTAATGCGGCCCAACGACTGTGTCGATTGATGGATAGGGTCATTCCTCAAAAATTGAAGAATAATGTTTTTATATACCTCGATGACTTGCTCATAATTTCCAAAGATTTCGAAACCCATATGTCTTTGTTGCGTGAGGTGGCCAACTGTTTATCCAAAGCAAACCTAACTATAGGAATGAAAAAGAGCGTTTTTTGTTTTAAAGAGTTGAAATATTTAGGTTTTGTTATAGGAGGTGGTCAACTTAGAACTGACCCAAGCAAGATAGAAGCCATAGAAAAAATTCCGATACCTAGAACTCCACGGCAAGTTAGAAGCTTTTTAGGCACTGCCGGCTGGTATCGGCTTTTTATAAAAGATTTTGCTATTATAGCCGCGCCTCTAAGTGACACTCTTAAGAAAGGAACTAAATTTGTTATGCCTGAGGAAGCATCTCAAGCATTTAATGAATTGAAAAGGGCTTTAACAACGGCACCGGTATTAGTTCACCCGGATTTTAAACGTCCATTTTATATTCAATGTGATGCCTCACAAGTAGGAATTGGTGCCGTCCTTTTTCAAAAGGACGATGATAAGAACGACCGACCAATTGCTTTTTATTCACAGAAATTAAGTGGGGCACAATTGAATTATACGGTGACTGAAAAAGAATGTTTGGCTGCAGTTCTAGCAGTGAAACGTTTTAGACCATATGTCGAGCTAATGGAATTCACGATTATTACCGATCACGCCAGCTTAAAATGGCTTATGAGCTTAAAAGATTTAAGTGGTCGTTTAGTTCGCTGGTCGTTGCAGCTTCAAACATTCAAATTCAAAATTGAACATCGTAAAGGCTCCGAGAATATAGTTGCCGACATGCTTTCTAGATCCGTTGAAGATTTAAATGTAGAAGCGATTGAGTTATTGGATTTTGAAACAACTGAGTTTGAGTCACCTGAATATATCGAGATTTTAAAAACCGTTGAAGAAAATAAGGATAGATTACCAGATTTGAAAATAGAAGACGGTATGATTTTTAAAAAAACATCATTTTCAAGGGATGACAGCGGTCTAGTATGGAAACTTTGGGTTCCCGAAAATTTAATTTCCACTTTAATTTCAAAAGCCCATGATTCTGAAATATCGTCTCATGGTGGGGTAGGCAAAACATTGCACCGTTTAAGGCAATTTTATTATTGGCCCAAGATGGTCGTTCATGTAAAGAATTACATTAGAAATTGTAGCATTTGTAAAGAGTCAAAACCGTCCAATTATCAAATGAGACCAAAATTAGGAGAAGAAGTAGTTACTAATCGACCATTTCAGAAGCTGTACATAGACTTCTTAGGTAAATATCCTCGGTCCAAGTGTGGTAATGCGTATGTCTTCGTAGTCTTAGATCACTTCTCGAAGTTTGTATTTTTGAAACCCATGAAAGAAGCAACGTCCAAACAGGTGATTGATTATTTAGTACGTTACATTTTTCATACGTTTGGCACGCCAGAGATAATCCATTCAGATAATGGAAAACAATTCATTTCGCAAGAGTTTCAACAAATGGTCAAAAGTTATAAAATCAACCATATAAGAACTGCCGTATATGCACCCCAATCGAATGCTTCGGAAAGGGTGAATCAATCGGTTTTAGCAGGCATAAGAGCTTATTTAAAAGGTGATCATCGAGACTGGGATGCTCATATAGATGAAATTGAGTGTGCTCAGCGTTCTGGCATACATGAATCTATTGGAACCAGTCCTTATATGGCACTTTTTGGTCAACCAATGTTCAGCAGCGGTACCGATTATGCTTTGGCAAGAAAGTTGAACTCGTTAAGCGAAAATGAAATTGAAATCCTTGAAAGAAAAGATAATCTACAAATTCTTAGGGAAGCTATAAGTGATAACTTACATAAGGCTTACGAGAAAAGTGAAAAACAGTATAATAAAAGATGCAGGGATATAAAATTTACGGTTGGACAAGAAGTTTTTCTTAGAAATTTTGTTCAGAGCAATTTTAAGACAAATTTTAATGCAAAGTTTGCACCGAAATTTAAGAAATGCAGAATATTTAAAGCTATAGGAAACAATATGTATGAGGTGGAAACTCTTCAAGGAAAAAGTCTAGGAATTTTTCATGCCAAAGACATCAAACAATAATCTGTGATATTAGTTTATAAGGGATGCAATATTTATTATAATTTATTTTCAAACATTTATTTACCTGTTCGTGTTGTCCCTTATTTACAAATTTATTAAGCCAATTATACATTTAAGTGTCCTTGTGGAATGTCCTGTTTACACTCTATATTCGGCGATTTCTGCCAACAAAATCGTTCACTACTTCATGAGTTAATTTGTTAGTAGAACAAAGTTTGTTTTTTTTTATATGGTAAAGGATTTATAATTTGATGAAAATCCGTTACCAAAATTTTTGCTTGTGCAGTCTTCCACTTGTTTTTCGAAACGGCCAATTTGAACACTTACCATACCTGAAATAAGAAAATGGGAAACTAATTTTAAACAAAGTACCGGATTTTTGAACCGAATCAAACAATTGTACTTCCCGTAATTCTCAGAACTCCAGTTATCGGTCATCCTCAGAGCGAGTTTTTTGGCTAGCATTTTGCAAAATCGTCTCTTCTCTTTATTCTTTATTCCCCGTCAGTTTACAAAGTATCTGGAACTGAATATTCTAAGAAAAAAAAAATGTTTAGATTAATTTTACATTTTGTGAGTTTGTTTATGTGTTTATATGGCTATATAAAATTTTAAGTTTACGTCACACAGAAAAATTTTAAATTTTACAAAGTGCAATATTTTAATAGTTTTAAAAAAATTAGAGTTTAAAACAACAGTGAAAGTTACTTTTGTGACTTATGCTCTTAGATGAAGCAAAATGATTTTCCATTTTTAAATTTATTTTTATTTTTTTTCCTATATTTTATGTATAGGCGAAAATAAAGCAACCATATCTCTTTTACTGGATTAGAAGATTTATTGGTTGTACTGTCTTTTATCTACAGATTCATCAACTAATATTGGAATGCAATATTGGCTTGAAATGAATCTGTAGGTTCATGATTGTATGACCTTTGGTTTTATTGTCCGTGGAGATGAGTGCGTTGCGTTTGCACACAAGTGCGGTCGTAAATATATTGTGAACGAGTAGTTCATTTTAAATATACCCGATGAAAAAGTTCCAATGTTTATTTATATAAGGTATATTATTTATGGTGCTACATCAGAAGTAAATTGGAGAAAGATTATGAAATACAAATATGGATTGTTTTAGTTTCCCCTTTGCATACATCTTTTTCGTCGGGTATTGAAACCTTTAATGGTAAACAAATATTGCACAGATTTTTTGCATCTGTTGTGTGACGTCATAATTTTTTTGTATTTGTAAAGTAAAAGTATTTTCTTTTAAGGAAAAGTTTGCAGCGGCAAGAGGCCGGTGTTTCGCAACGCGGCTGGTACCTTTGAGTTGTTTGTACATGATAAATCCCAAAGTATTTTGACGAAAGGTTTTAGGGGTCAAGCTAATTATTTTTTTTTATATATCTTGCTAGATAATCAGATGACGAATTTTTACACATTTTGACGCGAACCGGTAAGCGGAAAATTCGTAATTGTCAAGTAAATTTCTGTTTTCAACATTTTTGTTTATTTTTTACGATTTTACTTGACAACGCAAAGGAAGATAGCATAAATATTTTTTTTTTTTTTTTTTTTTTTGAAACCTTTAATGGCCATAGAACATTATTAAAACAATAGATAGAACAATTTGTTTGTTTCTCACAACGCGGCAATGTTTCGAATGGCGGCGACAAGACGGCTTGACGCCGCGCGACTATGTACTCTTTGTTTATCATATATAGCCAGTTCCATTAAAAGCTGACCACGAATTATGAAAAACAATAATCTTTTTTATGTAACACCAAATGATAATTAAAGGTTTTTTTTTTGTTTTGACGCGAATCGGAAAAGGAAAGTTTTACGGATTAAGTTGATTTGAGGGATAACTTATCATTCCTCTGTGTTTTTTTATTACCGCGTACACATGCATGTTAGGCCATGTGAGAGATGGCTAATTAATATCTAAACTAAATACAAATTTACC
Organism: Eustalomyia histrio; assembly: GCA_949748255.1. NCBI lineage: Eukaryota > Metazoa > Arthropoda > Insecta > Diptera > Anthomyiidae > Eustalomyia > Eustalomyia histrio. The sequence goes on from OX456528.1 coordinate 6,373,659, forward strand.
ATGAAACATACTGTGTACCATTTAACACATACCCAGAATGGTTGAAAATGTATTGTAAATTTTATAGGATTTGGGAACCTGAATTTAGTTTAGATTCTTTTTTTTTAGCCAGTTCGCACTCAACCTTTAAGAAGAAAAACAAAAATAACTTACCTATATTCGTCTTAAACGACACCCTTGCTTCCTGTGGGTTATGGTTGTCGAAAAACTAGTCGCATCATCTGAACAGCTGCACAGCTTCACACACATTTGGTTGTTTTTTTTTGCAATATTATTTGCACACAATTGGTGCGCTATACACACATTTTTTGTATCGTTTTTTTTTACATTTATTTAGTTTTGTTTTATACATATGAACTTATTTTTTTTTGTAGTATAAGATTTTGTTGCACGCGTTCCAGAGGAAGTTTTTTTTTAGTTAATGACAGCTTATGGGTGACAATTACTGTTGTAAGAATGTTGGGTATTTGGTTACCAGTTACTTGATACCGAGTTTATTGGCGGGGATGCCAGATCTGATTTTCACAGATAAAGTAGCGATTTTGGTACTGCCATTTGAAAGCTCCGCTATCGAACGTTTTGAGAATACCAGACTGCGGGATTGTGTTTTGGGAGTTTGTTGCCCGGCTAGTTTGTCGGTAGTGCATGCTTTATCTCAGGGTGTGGGCGTTTGCCTGCGTTGGGCATCGAATGTTTGAGTAGCGACCGCTCTTCCACTTTTCTGCAGACAGGCCTTGAAAATCGAAAGATTTGTAGCGGTGGATGGATTTATATCTCGGTACATTATTTTCATATACAATATTTTTTTATTTTCTTAAACATCCGGGATATGGCTGTCACCCTACTATTCAATAACTGTTATGCAGTTGAGTGAAGTGTTTGAGCATTTCACAGATAGAAGGGTGCAGTGTTCTGTGTATTAGTAAGTGAGAAAATAGATAAATGTAGATTAAAGAAAACGGCTTAGCTGATATGAAAATTTAGCGGAGAAAGGGATTGCTGCTAGAACCTTCGATCACGGCGGTGCGTTTTTGTGTGAAGATTTTTTGTAGAACGGTTTTTTGGTTTTTAAAGTAAAAAGGAACGGATTATCTGCTAAGCCGTTTGGAGGCCATTTTTATTCTTGAGGTCCAATCTCTAATAGGCAGGAAGGCTCAGAAAAAGATTTGGATTTGTGGTCCACGTCCCTTTCGTGTGGTTGTCGGAGCCAATATTTATCCCTGACAGACTTGGATGTTTGGTGGTATAGGAGATTTTGATTTACACCAGTGTCTCTCTTGATTTAGTCAGCTGGTTGGTAAATTTTGTCCAATGCGAATCAGCAATTGGTTGGGTAGAAGGAGACAAAATACGCCGGGAATATATTGGTGAGTCCGTTCTTGTTTTTTGAAAAACTAGTTCGTGGAAGCCCGGGGAAAGTGCCGCCGACTCCAGAGGGAGGTGTGTTTGAAATAATATATAAATAAATATAAGGGAAAAAAAATCAGCAATTATTAGGTTTTAAGAAAAATTTATTAGTTTTAGCCATTTTTTTTTGTTATTGTGAGCCCGAAACTTCTGAGGAAAGAAAAACCCCGTAGAGTAGAGATTGTAGCTTAACTTGGCTACCAGGAATATTTAATATAAAACGGTTTAGAGAGCTCTCTCATAAGTTTATTAGGTAGTTCCTTAGTTTTATTGTGACCGATAAATTGGGTCAAGGGTTTTAGTTTAGGAATTTTTGGGAGGTTTAATTTGTTAGTTTTTTTTGTAGTCTTTTAGTTATTTTCCATTTATACTTACCTTGGCGTTTATATTTACATTTATTCATTTTTTTTAAAGTTTAGTTTCCAATTAAGTTTTGTTTTATTTTCACCGTTTGGTTTTTTTGTTGTATTCAATTTAAATTTCTCATTTATTAGAATAAAGTTTGATACATTGTAATTTTTTTTATTGGAATTTGAAATGTTATTTTTATTTGGCTGAACGTTAGGTATACAATGTCTGGCTAAAGTGTTAGTATCTGTGTTAACGTAAGTATGTAGGGTGACCCGTGTTTATGCGTGTTTGTGGGGTAATCTCGTAAATTTTTAATGTTGATTACCATGGCAGGGTGGGCAGCTAGAGGGGAATGTTACATCTTTTTTTTTCCCCCAAAAATCTATTAGTATCGACAAATATTGCCTGTATATACGTTTTTGTCCGTCTGTTTTATAGAGTGTGTGCACCCAGTACGCTGTGGTGTGGTTTAAGTTTTTTTTTGTGATTTAGTTTTTTTTCTATTATCAAATAGAAAATTTTATTGTTCTGCCTCTTCCTAGGTGACCGGTCGTTCCCCCCCTGACATCCCTGAGCTAGGCGGTCAGAGTTGGTCACACTGGGAACGTTAAGTCCGGGGTTTTGTAACAAGCTCGGGGTTAGTCGTAGTTTTGTTTATCGTGCTGTGAAACTGTTTGGGGATACTGGTGGAGTAGCAGACCGTCCGAGATCTGGCCGTCCGCGCTCTGTGCGAACTCCCAGAGCCGTTAAAGCTGTACAGAATCGAATTTATCGAAATCCAATCCGAAAGCAGCAAATAATGTCGCGGGATATGAATATATCGAAGGTATCCATTTCTCGCATCATTAAATATGACTTGGGACTTCGGGCTTACAAAAGACACACGGGGCATCTAATTACGGCGGCGTTAAAGCTGAAACGGAAGCAAAAATCAAAATCATTGATTCGTCAGTACGCCAAAAACCGCCACAGAAAAATTATGTTTACTGACGAGAAAATTTTTACTGTGGAGGAGTCGTTCAATAAACAAAATGATAGAGTATATGCTAAGTCATCTCTGCAAGCAAATGAATTGGTTCCTAGAGTTCAGAGAGGTCACCATCCTGCTTCTGTGATGGTATGGTGGAGATTCGCCTATGATGGGGTCACCAAGCTTCATTTCTGCGAAAAAGGTGTTAAAACTTCGGCAAAGGTGTACCAATCTGACGTTTTAGAAAAGGTTGTGAAGCCATTAAATAGCAAATTGTTCAAAAACGAGCCGTGGACCTTTCAACAGGACTCTGCCCCAGCCCATAAGGCAAAAACCACTCAAGACTGGTTAAAAAACAATCTACCAAACTTTATTTCTACGGATGATTGGCCATCGGCTAGTCCAGACCTGAATCCTGTAGACTATAAATTGTGGTCCGTTTTAGAAGGCATGGTCTGCACTACTCACCACAAAAATTTGGAATCGCTTAAGCGTGTACTTATCCGCGCAGTGGACAATTTCCCCATGGAGGTCGTGCGTACTGCAATAGACGATTGGCCGGTCAGACTTCGGTCGTATTGGAAGGCAAATGGCGGCCATTTTGAATAATTTTTTTTGTTATATTCTTCAATATTTAAAAAACCAAAATAAAAAGAAAAATTATAAAACATCTTGTTGTTTGTTTTTTATCAAGAAAAAACCGTGTGTCAGAATATTTGAAAGTACTAGGTACTTATCCAATAGGATGCAATTTGTTCAAGTTGGGGTTTCGAGAAGTACAAAGCTTCCTGTAAACTGTGGGGTTCCTATTGTTTAAAATTTTTATAAATGATGGTAAAAATATCAACTTTTATGGAAAGTTATTCATGTATGCAAGATGATGTATGCTTTACCCATATAAGCACTCACAAGTATTGAAAACACAAATTGAGTATGATGCAGCTATTGTGAATATTCAAGATGTAATAGACTTATTTTAAATCCATCAAAAACGAAGTTTGTAAGATTTAGACCATACAATTTTGCCAATAAAGAAAACATTGCAGTTCATAGAGGTGGTACTGTAATAACCGAATCGGATGTGGTTAAATATAGTTACTTTGAGCCACAATTTACTCTGAGATGAACACATAAATTATATAAGATCGAAAATTTCTTCCGGAATTCGAGTGCTTTATAAATTCAAAGGCAAGCTACATACCAATGCAAAGTTACTCATTTATCAGTCACTTGTGCATTCTTAAGGTGGTTTTACACACTATGTATTTTACAGTGGCTTTGTCAGCTGCACGATCCATCTGTAATTGCGCATGTCTGTCAAAATTGTCAATTTACAAACGGTTTATATTTTTTGCTTTCACACTTACGTTTTTAGTTTCATCTGAAATAACCTACAATAGTTCATAACAGCTGTTTTTGTTATCACTTTTTTTTTTATTTTTCGCGGGAGTTTTGTATTCTTGAAAATAAAGTTTAAAAAATTGCAATTTGCAGCATTATTTTAATAATAGCTGCCATAAAATTGAAAAATAAAAAAATAAAGCAAGAAAAAAAGAAAAAACGTGCTTTATATTTAATATTACTATTATTGCCGCCACAAACAATTGACTTGCAAAACAGCTGATGTCAGGTGCTTTGTCAGATGAAAATAGAACCCACTCTAATTTAAAATTTTAACACTGTAAATGCAGGCTGACATTTACAGAAGCAAATTTTCTTTGCTTTTACACACCATGTATATATTTTACAGTGGGAAATTTGAAAAGCACATTGTAAAATACATAGGGCCGTATGCAAAAATATAAATTACTTAGCTTTAACTTTCACATTAGTTTACAAACACATTAAGGCTAACAAACGTTTGTTAAAAATTCGTATGCAAAAACCCAACTTTAACAAATAAATGTTTTAATGAATTTTATAGTTTGTTATGGCAATGCCATCATATTCAGTTGTCACTTTATGGTTAGCGATGCATTAAAACGAATACTAATTCAGCCGGGTAATCAAATCTATAAAAAGTTTCTTATTATTTTAACATAAAATAATATGTTTTGTACGCAATCTCTTTCTATTTACTTATTCAATAAAATAAAAACATAAAATGAACTAAGTTAGGGAAATTGAGAAGAATTAACCAGATTTTTTATGTTAAAAATGTTTTAAGTATTCGAATAACGAGCTGTATTGATTTGTTTTGATTGTAAGTATATCACTAAAACAGTTCTTACATTAACATTGTTTTGTGATGTGTTTTAATGAGTTCTATTATTTTTTTTTTGCTATAAAACGATATTTTTTTAAATTGGTCATCAGGAAGAGAGAAGCCATCCTCGGCTTGTAAATTTTTGGCCGATAATAATTTCCGATTTGCATAATAGTATTACTTATAAAAGCATTACACAATTAACACTAATTTTTCAACAATCACAATTAATTTTACCAATTCTTCTTATGAAATTAAAAGTATCCATTTCACAATTTATTATTTTTATTAAAAGTTTTCACAAAATTTTAATTTACAAACACGAATAACGAAAACAAAACAAAAAATGTCACTAACATACGTTAAAGATACGTTGCTTTCTACTTCAAAATATTTAAAGTTACCAAACGTTTACCAAAGGTATTGTTACAGAAATTCCATTTAATCGTAGAAATGCAAATTCCCATATGTTAGCCCTGAAATGTAAAACAATTAAATGGCAACCCTTCACCATAACTAATGTTTCTTATGTCAAACTGTAAAAGAACATTCTCAAAGTTGCTAGTATGCAGCTTCTAGACGGTGCTGCCATATTCTAGTTATTTTAACCCGCATATATAAAAACGCCAGCAAGGTGGCAAAGTAGTTCAGTTCATAAGTAAAACGCAAAGTGTGGCTAACGTTTAGTTTATCTAAATCGTGTAAATAAAGTGTGATATTAAAGTGTATTTCTGTAATTTTTAGTGACGGTTATAAATAAATAGAGCTATAAATAATTTCAAACAGTGTTTATTATTTGCAATATAGAAAGAACTCGATTTATTTAAAAGGTAAATAAATCAACGATTTTATAGAGGGTAAAATCGTAACAGTATGTTAAGCTAATAATCGTTTTTGTATACAACTTATGCAATTTTGCTTAAAAATGGTTTACCAAACTTTGTTAATTTTTTTTTTAATTCGGCCCTTAATCTATGGTTTTAAGGTGCTATTAGAGAATACAGATCGCCCAATACAATTTTCTGAAAACATTGTGCATACGCGAAAGAAACACGAGACAAGCTTTGAACTTGAGCTTTGTGAGATATCGTCTTGAGTTGACAAAACAACGCATTGCCTATACTGGATCACAAGAATACAATAAACTACCAATAATTTAAGAAATATACAAGTTATTTCAAGTTTTAAAAAACATACGAAGAATTATTTTTTTCAAAATGTAAAAACACTTCTAATATAAAGTTTAACTTTCATAAGATCATATTTGCTTTTCTTTTTTATATACTAACAGCGGTATTCAAAAAAATTTTAAACAGTATTTCAAACCAATTTTAACCAAAATTTGCTAAAATTGAATTCATAAACGAATTTTAGCTTGAAATACCTTTTTTAAACCTTTTGTAAATAAACGAATTTTAAAATTGGTTCGACCCTATTTTAAACCTATTTTATTTATTTTATTTATTAATCATATAATTACAAATTATATGTTAATACCCTAACCGAGCACTAGCAACAAAGGCCTTCGGCTCGTTGTAGCGAAAACAGACCAGAGCCTCTGGTGGGAATTGAACCCACGACCCCCGCAGTGATAAGCTAGCACGCTACCAATTAGCCTACCGGGGGGCTCTAAACCTATTTTAAAATGACATTTTTGGTTTGTGTTTATTTTCATTTTAAACATTTTTGCAAAAAAAATTGTCATGTAATCAAATGAATTTATTTGTTTTTGTTTAATAAATAATGGACATTCTATATGTTTAGTATCAGATATATTTCAATATTTATTATTGTAATATTAATTTAAATTCCTAATGGTATTTCTATGTAGTGTAGCTAGTGTTGCATTTTATGGTAATATTTATTATTAGTTATATGAAAGCCTGTCTGCTAGATAAATTACATAAATATAAATGAGAGTAAGCTCAGTGACTGTAGAAGTCCGTTTTTTCAGTCGTCGTCATCGAGTAGTAGCAGCAGCAGGCAGCCATATTTTTTGGTTAAATAAATTATACATTAAATTAAAACTGAATCGTGATTTTTCATTGTCCGTAAAATAACGTGACAACACTATATTTGATTAAAAGAATTGGTAAGAACCATTTTTATTTGAAAAATGTGATATTTTTAATTGTATTTTGTTCATAATAGAAAGTATGGCCCAAATTTAAAAAAATCGTCGGACGAAAATTTACAAAAAGAGGATCGACCCGTTTTCAATTCCGGATAAAGAATTTAATCAGAAATAATAATATTTTGTGATATTATTTATTGAAAGTAAACAAGTGGTGTGTTGTTTAATCAAAACAAAGAAAATAAAACCGGTTATTTGAATACTTATTTATCTACAATAAAATCATTATCTATGTAACACTTTTTCTGACTCTTTTTCTCTTTTATTTAATAAACAAGTTTTCATAAATTTTTTATTTTATAAAAACAATATGACAAAAAAACATACCTAGAAACGAGTACCGTATGGTTTAGTAATCATTGATTTGCATCATTACGATTAATGTGACAAAAAAAAATGACAGTATTGCCATCCTCAAGTTAAAATAACATTAAATCGTTTTTAGTTAAAATACTGATTATGAATAAGAATTTTTGATAAACCTTTTTTAGGCTTAAAATGTTTTATAACTAAAATGTATTTAAACTTGAATTAAGATTTTTTTATGAATACCGCTGTAAATATATGTTCCCGTCGTTCGGGCCTCAGCGCTGTAAATAATTGAGAAATAATGAAATTATTGCTATAAAGCCATAAAGGCGCTGAGGCATAAATTTGTTATATATTATTAAATAAATAAACAATTAAAAATATAAAATCGATCCAGCAAGTATTCGGGAATTTAGAAGGATCTCAATTGATTCGACAAATAGCAGATCAAATTAGATCCAGCAACACATTTTCAATTTTCAAGAAAATAAATGCAATAAAAATAATTCCAATCGTTCCCCGTTTCATTCTATTTCGTATCCCTTTTCTAGTGTTTCAAATTTACTCGTACCCTTTCCATTTCTGTCCCCTTTAATTTTACAATCTCACCTTGCAAATATTTCCCCATATACACCATGGCACGCAAAGCCCGTTACGTTGTTAGCGTAGAAAATGATTAACGGGCTAACGCCCGGTGGTATATGGAGTTCCCAGATAATTACCCGAAGTCCTTAATTTTTACCACGTCCCAGACCAAAATTCTAAGATGTACCTAAATAATGAGTTATCCCATACTCCAGGTAACACATATTTCAAATTTCGGATTTTTCCATTTGAACCCCCATTTTTACCATGTACCTAACTAAAATTTTAAAATGTAGCTGATCAATGAGTTAGCACTTCATCGGTGTTAGCACATACTCCAACAAAAGCATATTTCAAATTTCAGGTTTCTAGCTATAGGAGTTTGGACATACCGTGAAAGGGGGTTTTCCCGAAGGAATTTCCAAGAACCTCGTATTAGCGAATGTCTACGCCGCAGGGGGAACCTTCATACCAAATTTCAGCGTCCTACCTCTTGCGGTTTGGGCTGGACGACGTTGAATGAAATAAATATTTACATATTTATACATTTACACATTTGCATATTTGCACATTTGCACATTTACCCATTTGCACATTAGTACATGTACACATTACCATCAAACCATCAATCCATCAAACCACCAAACAATTAAATTTTTACATTTGCACTTTTGCGCATTTGCACTTTTGCAAATTCGCACATTTGCACTTTTGCAAAATTGCACATATGTACATCTGCCAATTTTCACTTTTGAAAATTTGCTCATTTTAACTTCCCAGCTCAAACGGTTTTGGCAAGCCGTCAAGGGGGAGTGTTTTCGCTTTTTTGCCCCTCCGCGTTAGATATTCCAAAAGTCACCAAACTTTAACTTCCCAGCTCTAGCAGTTTTGGCAAGTCGTCAAGGGGGAGAATTTTCTCCCTTATTGTCCTCCCCGTTGGATTTTTCAAAATTGATACCTTAGCTGTTATCTACATTGGAGAAGGAGCCTGCATACCAAATTTAAACTTCCTAGGTCCAGCGGTTTCGCCAAGCTGTTAAAAGGGAGACATTTGATCCTTTTAAACCCCATTTTTACCACGTCCCTGGCTAAAATTCTAAAATGAAGCTTATAAGTGAGTTAGTCTATACTCCAGGTAAAACATGTTTAAAATTTCAGGTTTATTGCTATTTCGGTGTGGGCAGGCCGTGAAGGGGAAGATTTTTCCCCTTTTTGCCCTCCTCGTAGGAATTTACAAAAATCCCACCTGGGTGGATGTCATTACCTCAGGTGGAACCAATATACACAATTTCAACCTTCCAGCTCTAACGGTTTTGGCAGGCCGTCGAGGGGGAGAATTTCACACTTTTCTGCCCCTCCCCGTTTGATTTTTCAAAACTCACGTCTTATCTATTATTTACACTGGAGAAGGAGCCTGTATACCAAATATCAACTTTCCATTTCCAACAGTTTTGGAAGGCCGTCGAGAGGGAGAATTTTACCCTTTTCTGTCACTCCCCGTTGGATTTTTCAAACATCACGTCTTAGCTGTTATCTACACTGGAGAAGGAGTCTGCATACCAAATTTCAACTTCCGATGTTCAACGGTAAAGGGGGAGACTTACGCCCTTTTCGCTATGTAGGTTCCCCCTCGGCGTAGACATCCGCTAAGACGGGGTTTTTGGAAATTCCTTCGAGGAAGGGCGAAAAGGGGGGTAAACTCCCCTCTTACAGTCTGCCTAAACCACTTTAGCTAGAAACCTTAAATTTGAAAAACGCCTTCTTGGGAGTATGTGCTAACTCCTTGATAAGGTACATTTAAGAATTTTGACCGGGGATGTGGTAAAAATGGGAGTTTAAAGTTTCGGATCAAATAAGATCAGCTAGATATAACAGCAGATATTAAAGAATATCAAATTGGATATGATTAAAAATTGTGCACCATAATTTTTTTTTACTCGGTATATTACTGATATGAAAAGTAAGATATTTAAGAAATGTTCCTAAATTGTTCACCTCAATTTTGTTCACTACAAAAATGGTTTTTTACCTTATATACAGGTTGGTTGAAAAGTTCCTGCGCTCACCAAGAGATGGCACTGCTAGCTTCAAACTTTTTTTTCTGAAGTTGGTATAACTGTCCTGAGAACACATGCAAAGTTGCAAGTCATTCTGTCAAGTTTTTCTTTGTTTACAAGCCATTTGAAGTTGACGTGTCATTGATTTTTTTTAATATGGAAAAAATTTAATATCGTGCAGTCATTAGATTTTTTGTTTTGAGGGGTTTAAAAGCAAAGGAAATTTATGAACAATTACTAGAAGTGTATAAGGAGTCCTCACCTTCAAAACGCACCGTTGAATTTTGGGCTGGTGAATTTAAACGGGGTCTTAAAGACGATCCACGCGAAGGACGACGAAAAACTGTAACCACAGCAGATATCATTGAGCAGGTACATAATATGGTTAGTGAAGATCCAAGTTTGACTAAGCGTGAAATTGCTAATGCCATAGGCATCTCAGACGAACGAGTACTCCATATTTTAGTGCCGCACACATTAACAATTCAACAAAAACTGGATCGAAAACAAATTTCTCAGCGTAATTTGGAGCGTTTTAAGCCGAATAAAACCGACTTCTTGCGTCGTTTTATAACTATAGATAAGACTTGGATCTACCACCATGATCCTAAATTGACACAAGAAGCTGGTTGTTCAGCTCCAAAGCAGGTGAAGTCACAACGATCAGCAAAGAAGGTTATGGCATCAGTTTTATGGGATGCAAAAGGAATTTCGTTGATTGATTATCTTCAGAAAAGTAAAACAATCAACTCTGAATATTATTGCAGCCTTTTGGATCAGCTGGATGAAAAAATTCGTGAGAAAAAATCATTTTTCATCAAGACAATGCACCTGCTCACAACAGTGTTTTGAAGATGGCTAAATTCAAAGAATTAAAGTACGAATTGCTTGAACATCCACCGTATTCTCCAGATTGGGCTCGTAGAAAGAATTTTTCGTCGAATGAAGAGGCCATAGCAGCCGTATACGGTTATTTTGAAGAGCTTCCGGAAGATCATTGGAGATTATACTGAATAAAAAAATATATTTCGTAACAAAAACAGTATTCTTTCATTTCGAGCGCAGGAACCTTTCAACCAACCTGTATATATGACATTCACTTGTTTTGCATTGAAAAAACATTTATTTAAAATAAATTTATAATATTTTTTCAGTAACCGACTGCAGTTTATTTATAAAGTTATTAGTACATTTTTTTTTAATGATTTGAAAACTTTTTAAAATTTATTTAATAATAAATTACGAATTACAGTTACTATTTGCATTGTTAAAAAAAAATATTTTGTATAGTTAATGGGCTGATCGTTTAAATAAACAAAATAAACAAAAAAGTTGTTTATTTTTACAGACTGTAGCTATTTTTTATGAAATTAAAAAAAAAACTAAATATCATTTATATTTACGTATTCTTAAGTTAAATTGTTGACAGTTAAAAACGAAATCATTACTATAAAAAAAAAATCATTTTCCCATTTATAAAAATAAAAAAAATTGTGACGAATTCAAACGTAAAATTTTTTAAATTCACCTAATTGTAAAAACGGAGTTCCTGAATTCGTAAGGTTTTAGTGTTTATGTTCCAAAAATATTTTAGTTCTTAAAATCAAAAAAGAGTTTTTTTTTTACGGAATTCCATTATTATAATTACTTAATCCCTAAATATATTGCTGGATCTAATTTGATCTTCCATTTTTGGGATCAAAGCAGGGGCCCCAGCCCCCCCTATCACCATATAAAAAAAAAAATTATTTTTAAATTCCCGAGAGGTCTTATATATATATTTATTTTTAGGGTTCCCCGAAAAAGTAAACTTTTGCCAAAAAAATACATATTTAGATGTTATTTAAAACCTTTTTTTGGTGTTAATAAATGTAAAAATGGTAAAAATACGCTTGAAATAAATAAAAATAATTCCAAATAATATTACCGAAGTGTTTTTTCTTCTCACAACATATGTTTAATAATAAAATACAACATAATAATTGATTTCGCCTGCTAACCATCTGGCGAATTCAATTAGTAAAAAAATTATGTGAAAGTGAATTAAAGAACGCCAAAGTATTTAAATTCATTTAATTTTTTCCCATCCAGAACATATTAATTAAAAAACCATGTTTCAAATTTTAGCATTTTTAAACTTTTTTAGAATTTCGCTGCAACATTTTTTTTAATCTCATCACACTGGTGACCTTAATTTTAACGAAACCCATCAACAAATGTTCAAAATTAGTATGAAATTGTACATCATATGTAGACGTTTGTGGCATAGTAAATTTATGTAAATATTTTTCGCGTGGTGAATTTAGAACATTTTATATATGCATACAACAAAAAATATATATACGTATGTAGTCGGTCTATATTTACTCTTCCTACAGAAACTGACACAAACACACATACAAAGATGTTTGGCGCTACTCAGCCAGCTTTAGTTTTTTTTTTACTGTTTGTATATTTTTGTGGGGGGCAGTGATACCTGTTGTTGGTGGTAGTAGTTGCTGGCCATTGTTATTCTCGAGACGAGTGCCGTTGCAGCGTCTCCCCCAAATAATTTAAAACATAAAATATATATTTTTGTGTACATATATTTTAACAAAATAGACGCAGCGTTGTTCATGCATCTTAATGGCTTTGCCACAATTTGTAATAAAATAATCATAAAAAATTATTTAAAAATTTACCTTAAAGTATATCTCATGGAGTAAATACACAAAATACATAATTTGAAATGTTCAAAAGTACAAGTACGTTAAATGTAAGCGGCGAGGGTCAAGCAAGCGGCGGCAATTATGACGGTATTACGGCGGGGAGCATACAGAAGTCACATACTGTTGCCAATTGCGTTGTGGAAAAAGAACGTGGTTTTAAACCTAGCGATCGTCATGATCCTAACAAAAAACAGTTTCTAACCCAGTTGAGTCAGCAAATATGGCAAAAACGAAATGTAAGTTTAGTTACTAAACGGATACAAAAAATATTATAAAATTGTATAATAACACTGGAAAAATTGGCGAAATTTTAAACAAAAGCAACTTCATAATATATCGTTTTTAATATAAACAATTCAAAAAAGGAAACATTTAAATACATATAAATACGTGCATTTCAATATAATATATTCTCAGTGAGCACAACAAATTAAATACAGTAAAAGCGTTTTAAAAATAAATGTATTTTCTAAGCAAAAAAACAACATAACATACAATTGCAAATATATTTTTGGTTTTACATAAACAAAAAAATCTAGTGATTGTTTTATAAAAATTTATTGAATCAACAATAGGTATTACATCCTTTTCGGTCAAACTTTTGGATTATCTGAGATCTTTGGTGTTGATTTTAATTCGAATCATAGAAATCCACAGGAAATCAAATAAGTTACGAGATTTATGAAAAATCTCTTAATGGATATCAATCACTCAGTACAAAATTTAGTAAGAAATTCTTAAATCACTCTCCTACAAAAAAAAACTCTCTGCATCTGGGAAATGTGTACATAATAGCCATACAAAAAATTAGATTATATAAACTTTTGTAAAAACTTCAAAGATCCTTTTTATTAGGAAATCCTTCAGATTTTGATGACTTTTGTCGTCAGATTCGAGAAACTTTTTTTTCCCACATATTACGTACAGGATTGCCAAATGATTTATACTGTTAGTCATAATATTTTAGATGTTTCAAGAATATTTCGTTAGGATTTTTAAGGGTAACGGTGTGTTAAATTAATTTTACGGTTACCGGTAAAATTAAGTTAAACGATAGTCACTTTTGTAATATTTAACAACCTCATGTGTGTGTGTGTTTATGTGCCAACAATAACAATTGATGTCCAATAAACAATCGCTGTCAAAAGAATTGTTAAACGTATTGCATGAGGCGAAACTTATTTAAGTTGTACATATAAGAAAAAAAATTAGATTCAAATGATATTCTTATGTTAAATTTGCTAAGAATTTTGTTTTTTTTTTAATTTAAGTATCATCATTGTGCCTTTTGGGAATTTTACTTAACCACGTGTTTGATAACTAAGAAGATAAAAATGGAGCAAAATAAACGTTTTAATAGGTTTTTTGTTCAGGCTCTGCCTTCTTTTAGAAACTGTTAAAACCTATAGTTGAATTCTTTATTTCTGATGGTTTTGAGAAAAAGAAACAACCATTTTTAAGTTTCTTTGAGCGCCCCGGTAGGCTGGTTGGTAGCGTGCTAGCTTATCAGTGCGGGGTTGTGATTTCGATTCCCACTAGAGGCTCCGGTCTGTTTTCGCTACATCGAGCCGATGGCCTTTGTTGCTTAGTGCTCGGTTAGGGTATTAATAATATTATTTGTAATTAATTGATTAATATAAATATAAATAAATAAATAAATAAATAAATAAATAAATAAATAAATACATTTTTAAGTTTTTTCGTTAGGATATTTTAAGATTAACAGCGTCTTAGGTTATGTCGTTAGATTATTTTTGGGTTAACGGTATTCTAAAAAACTTCATTAGGGTATTTTAAGGTAAGCGGTATTTTAAAGATAAGCATAGTAAATTATTTTTCACGAGGAAAAATTTTACTCGAACTTTAAATACTTCAAATCATTATTCATATTAAAAAACTGAACATTTTTTTATTTTATAAGAATGACACAATCACAATAAACCCTACATATCACTTTTTTTTATCGACGAATATCAGTATTTTGTGTTACATTTGAGTGAAAACACTATTTTTACGCACAGTTTGGGCGACACAGCACTCAATTTAGAAATAAGTTTGCAATATTTCACAACGTTGTTAAAGTGTAAAGCGAGTTATTTTAAACCACAGATATTGACTGATAGTCAATATTTCGAACCATTGGCGTGCTCTGGATTTGTTTTGGTGAGAGAGGGGGGATGGCCAATATATCTTTTATATAATATTTGTTTAAAAAGCTGGTTATTTCTAAACCTTCGACCTTGACGACGATTCCGGCATAAATTTTGTCTGGGTCTACCTCTTCAAGATACACAGATATTAGAGCCAATGTAGAAAGACTTACTTCACTCATCTCTCCCCTTTTAAATCATTTTGAACAAATTCGATGAGGCTACTAAATTCTTTTGACGAAAATCGGAAATTCTATTTATCATAACTGAGATTATTTCATCTAAATATGGAATGAATAAGACTGATCAGTAATATTCCTTTGGATCATATGTTTGTATAAAAATAACTTCAACTTCCTCCTTCGGTGTTCCCATAGCCAGTGTTGCTACGGACAACAATTTGTTGTAACCAAAATTTAAAAAAAAAAGATTTTCAAATGAAAAAAAAATATAACCAAAATTAAAAGTTTTTCATAATTGTTAAAATATATACAAATATTTATTATTTAAATTTGTATTGGAAATATTATTTTATAGCAAAAATTTATGAAACATTAAATTACCTACTTTCATTGTCGCTTTCAGATGATAAATTTTCGGATTCACTATTTGCATTAACTGCAGTCTTTTTCAATGAAAATCTAAAACCGTTTTCAGGACGTCATAAACGGAATCCAACTCCGGTTACGTACCATTTTCTGGATCCGTATACGGACCAGAAAATGGGTTTTATGGAACATCGAAACTGATTCGAATCCGTCGAAAGTCCGTCAAAGACGGAAGGTTTACGTACCGTTGTGCGGTTTAAAAACCGGAGTTGAGTTCGTAGAAAGCCAGTTGTGTCGTGTAAAATACGGAATGACTCCGTTTTCAGAATGCAGATACGTTTTTCACGGACGTAAAAGTGTCGCACAATCCGGATTCATGATTCCGTATGTGTCGGAGAGTCCGTTAAATGTTAATGTTTTTTGTTTTTTTTTTACCACCAACACTTAAGTTTACTTAGAAATTGTTTGTTTTTGGTCAATTTTGATACATATATGGGTAATTTTAAATCTTTATTATGGCAACACTGACTGTAATATTTCATTTAAAAACGCTTTGTTTTTCGAATTTTATCTCTATAACATACTTGTAAAGAAATCGATTATCCCTACTTACCTGACTTCTTTATTATTTGTGAACAAATACAATTTAAACATTAGGGACCGCCTTTGGACGAAAGCTTTTTTTTTGGCAAAACAACAAAATAATAAAAATGTTAGAAAAAAATATATATGTGGTTTATTGTTTTTAAATATTGTATTTCGTGTGGGTGCAGCTAGCTAAATAAATCCAAAAAAAAATTCAAGTTTCCAAATTTTAAATATTTTTCCAAAAAATTTCAAAACTTTTCAGTTTGTATTTAATTTATAATTTATTTAACTACACAGGTTCTTAATGGAATTATTTTTTAATTTATTGTGACTTTGCAACAACAAACACATGGGGAATACAGTCACAACTAGAGTTACCAAAATTTCAGAATTATGATTTTATTTTTATATCAAAACATATGAAAATATTTAATTAATAACTTCAAGTATTGTTATATGGAATACCTATTATTACACTTTCACGTTTTATTTTTGAGTGTTGTAAATATAGCTGTTTAAGAATTTATAATTTATAAAAATGCTGCCAAGTATTTGAAATTCTTGGCTTTTCTCTTTTAAATGCAAACAAAAATATTTGAGATTTTTGTATTTGTAATTTAGTAAAATGTCAAAAACAACAAAAACTTACACATGAATTATGTGTTTGTTAGTAAAGGTAGTAAAGAGCATACAATATAATTGCTTCGTTTCGCGTTCCAACGGAACGTTCAAATTATATTTGTTTAAAAAAATTAAGAAAATAAGTTAGATATAAAATTTGAAAAAACAAAGCTTTTTTTATAAAAAGAAAATATTTAATAATTATATATATAAAATTACCCATATTGAAATTCCCAAAAAAAAATTCGAAATAAAAGAAAATGCAATTTAACTTCAAAGAATTAAGATCAATTTAAATTAAAAAATACCAAACGCTATTAAAAAAACTTGGAATTCAACAAATATTGCTTTAATTTCATTTGGTGTTTTTGATTTTCAATTGATATTTTACAAATTACATTTGGAGTCATTCCAAAGATTTTTGAAACAATCTAAACTTTTTTAAAATAGTTATCTTTGGATTTGACTAAAAGTTTGCACGCGGTTATTCTGCGGGTTTTTTCTTTTTCAAACTTCTATGTAGTTCACGTACGCGGCTCAAAATTTTTAAATAAAGAAACTGTTTATTTTCGAAACAATTGTCTAATAGTAGAAGATCAAAGCTTTCATATGAGATACGATTTGCACAAATGATTTCATAAAAAGTTAGATTAGTTTAAACATGAGGTATTTATCGAACTTTGAGTCATATCGATACCCCGTGAATTTTGAAAAACCAAAAGAGCACAGATATCACTGGAACATGGAGTATCCGTGTCCAAATTTTCATTGATATCCATAGCATTTCATATTTTAAAATTTAAATTGATATTTTTTGAATTATAAATGGAGTTTTTTTAATTGAAATTAAATTTCAAATATGATCTTTTGATTTTCAAATGCTGTTTTTTTAATAAATGTTCTAATTAAAATTACTTTTTAATTAATAATTAATTATTAACTAGCATGTTGAGCATATCAATTTAGTAATTGTGTATTGAATTCGATGCGGAGAAATGCTGAGAAGCAGTTTATTATTTTTATATGACGACTACTGTATGGTATAGAACCAGAATTACCAAGACGGATAGGAACACAAAAATACCGTTAAAATTTACAGACAGATGATCCAACGGAATATTAAAGATCAATCTTATTAATTCCATATTTAGATAAAATAATCTCAAGTATGGCAAATAGATTTTCCGGTCATGAAAATGTGTTAAAGAATATTGTATCCTTGGGATAAATGCCTAGCATTGGGTAGTTTTCCATAGTTAAGTTAAAGTTAACTGCTCGAGAAAGTGAATGGTCTTTAATGGCAAAAAAGTGTTGTCTTAAAAAGTTTTATTTGGGATGTATATAAAATATAATTTATGGAAATACTGATAAAAAAGATAAGATGCTTTAAAGTTCTGATTGATTTCATTTGCAAAGAGAAATATTGCCGGCTAAGGCCATTTGGTATTATATTGGTATTATATTAAATGTGTTTTACAATTTTGCTGTTAAAGTCTGTCGTCTGACTTTTCTTTTTTATTTTCATACTTTTTTAAATATGTTAAGCCACTCAAACACAACTTATATGTACTTAATTGTATGATAAATACATATTTGTGTCAAAGTCTATTTAAAAGTGTTTTTTTTTTTTGTTTTTTTAATTCTTCACAAATTTTAATAATTGTTTTTTATCCGTTTTTCAAATCCCTTGTAAGCAATTTTTGTAATAAAAAAAAACACACAATACTAAAGTCACGTTTACATCTGGCCCCTAAGATTTTGATACTCGACACTGTGAAAACACCATGAAGAGAAGCTTATGGACTTTAAATCTTAGAGAAGTGTGTACCAATACTTCTATAAGCTTTTTTTCATTGTTTTTTTACAGTGGTGTATACAAAAATCTCGGGATTTCGATACAGAGGTAAATGCGAATTAAGGTAGAGTTCTTTTTATTTATATTTAAAAAAATAATAACGATTTACACAGAATATAACATACAAAATTATGTTTTTATTTACAAATGTTAGGAGTCAACCAATGTTTCGAAGAAAATTGATTTACACAAAATCTTTACACCAGCTACTGATGCTGAGGAAATTTTACCAAAAAATCGTAAGTATTTTTTATGCCATTACATCGCCGAATAGTGATACGATTGTGCTGCGTTTATGACTGGTTACGAATTCGGTTACTTAGAATTATTAAATTATGGCTTGTCTGCAGAATTTTGTCGGCAAATTTAAAAGTGTACACTGCAATCTCATTTAAAATTAATTTATTATTTAAATGTTCGTGTAGTTAAAATAAGTGCAATATGCAATTGCAGTGTACACTTTTATTTATCTACAATTACAATTAATTTTACCGGCATAATTGAGAAAATTAAAACTCAATTGTTTTTATTTTTTTAATTGAGATTAATTTCAAATTACTTGTTTGAAAAGTTATCAAATTATTATCGATTTATCAATTGGAAATGGTATATATAATAAATTTTATATGTTTTTCGCGGGAAATAATCGTTGTTTAAATATGTAATTTTCTCTCTAAGTATATTTAATAGTTTAAAAGTATCCGATATTCTTAAAACATAAACACAATCCGCACCATGTAAATGGTTATAACGAAGGTGATTTTGATAATAAACCAAATCCTAAAATAACGTGTTACCACTAAGTAAATGAACCTGAAAAATATTTAGCAAGTTGATTTTTTCAATTTTAGCAAATAAAAGTATTATGTTAGTAAATAAAAGTATTTTTTGTTTTAAAAATTGTTTTAAAATTGAAACTGA
The DNA here is from genome assembly GCA_949748255.1 of Eustalomyia histrio. Classification (NCBI taxonomy): domain Eukaryota; kingdom Metazoa; phylum Arthropoda; class Insecta; order Diptera; family Anthomyiidae; genus Eustalomyia; species Eustalomyia histrio. The sequence continues at coordinate 6,393,069 of OX456528.1, forward strand.
AATAGAACAAAATCTTTATAAATTTGAAAAATTATTTTTTATGAAAGATATCAATTGTTAAAACCCAGTTTTTAGTGAAATATTAAAAAAAATATGCTTAAACATATGAATTATAAGTAAAATATGAAAATATGCATTTAGTGCAATATATGTGAAAATATCCACTAAAAAATCGATACCATTTTCTTGCAAATTTGTTGATACCAAAAAATATTTTGTAAATTTGGTTCTCCAGCTATCGATAACAATTATGTACATAATAACATGAACTTCCAAGCCCTATTCATCATATTTTTGAAGCTTTTAAAATATATGATGAAACGTTCAATCATATATGTTTAGTAATTTGTGTCCTAAATTAAACAAAATTTTAATGAATTAAATGAATTAAATTTAAATTTTTTAAATTAATTTTATGAGTTTAATGAAAAATAATTGATGTCAGCTTCATAAATATGATAAACAATTTTCCATTGAGCGTTCGGTATCTTGACATCTTACACAAAGATTCGCTGTGTATTTTTGTTTTACACTTTTCAATTCATATGACTTTTATACATATTTTTTCTATTTAATAGCGAACTTACATTAGAGCTTTTTTTAGTCGATTTCAATTTGAAATCTATTTTAAAATCAATATCATTTTCATTATATTTTTCGGGTTTTCGATTTGACAATATAAAAACCAGCTGATTAAATATGAATATACAAAACAATAATATGAAAATTTTAAACAAAAAAAGATCTTATTGGAATATTATGCACCCGGTATTAACAAATAAATTCTGTCACAAAGAAAAAGGTTCAACATCGATTTAACAACAACACAAAAAATGTATTATAATAATACTTTTACACATACAAATGTATTGTGCACACATATACCAATGTATTATGTACGTGGCTACGTGTTTTTGCGCTTTTATTAAACGTCAAACAATTGTCTAAATACTAGCGTTGCCAATCACAATTACGATTTATTGACAAATTATAGCTGTATTCGACAAAGTCGATATAAAGACTCCAAAAATTATTAGATTTCGGTTTGATTTCAGCGAAATCTAACTTTAAACTGGATTTCATTTTGTATCGGAAGTCTTTTTGAAATCCCAAATTTTTATTATATATCCGTCGAGCATAATGTAAATTCGCTATAACTAAATAATTTATCTAAAAAGATTATGGGAACTATATGCTTTAAGTATTTTTATACAAATATCTTTTTTTTTAATCACCTAAAATATTAATTTAAAATTTTTAATTAATAAATTGAACATTTAATTAATTTTTAATATTGTTAAATAAAAATGAATTGAATCATTTTATTAAAGCCAAATTGTAGAAATTTTTAGACAACTGATTGCAACTCCCGATGGAGAGCAATGAAAACTTCTCAAAAGTTTGCTGATGGCTAACTACTCAACTGTATTTGAGCAGGACGTAAATAAGTTATACGCAACAGAATATAGTATTGTATATAACATATGTCTTCAGCAGCTGAGAGGTTAAAATCATTAAATATAACGTGCGTTTGAAAAACGATCACACATAAAATTATTTGTTTTATATATTAATTATGTGTTATTGGTGTCAAGAAATTCATAAATAGTACGTTGACTTTTTGGTACACGTTATTCAAAGATATAGAAACAAAAATGATGATACGTAATATATTTTAGTTTAATTTTAAAAACTGATTAAAAAATTTTAAAAATGTTCAAACAAACTTAAGACTACCCAATTTTTTGTTAAGATATAGAAACTAAAGCAAACGATAAAAATTATAAAAAACTAAGCTCATTTTTTCTTGAGGCAGCATTTTAAAGCTCAACATTTGCGTTATTTGCCAAGCTATGTAGCAAAATGCTTCACAAATACCAACCCGCATGCGTTAAAAGTTCACATTGTGTTATAATATACTAATACATTTTACTAATGAAATAACTCGAATTAACATTTACCCGAAATCCAGCTTTAAATTTTGTTAAATTCGGTTTAAAATCAACTGCGTTTAAATTATACTCTTTGACACCTAATTTGGATTGCGATTGAATATGTTTCTGGAGTAAAGCGGTGGACTACAATATTTACAGATATTAGGAAGGAAAAAAATGTTAATTTTGCTTTGAATGGTGTGTCTAATTAAGGATATTATGTGCCAGAACATTTACCTGGCAGGGGGGAGGGGTGTTCTATAACTATGTTAGAAGTTTTCTTAAATTTAAACACATGTTACTCTTCCCTCATTTGCAAATGACAGTTTTTATCACTTCGCAGTGGCAAAACCATTCAGAATCTGTGGAATTATTCGAATTCAGCGTAAAATATTAATATCATGAAGGACTATGTAATTAAAATTTATATTTTTTTACATTTTTACACAAGATGATGCCATATGTTTTAAATTGATACTGGAAAAATAAAATGTGGTTTCAAATTTAAAAAGTGCTAATGAATAAATAAAACAACTAGACCGATTGAGAAAAATGTATGGCTTATTAATATTGTAGTAAAGAGGCTTTTTGAAATTTAATTTTGTAGTCACCCTGTTTTATTACAGACTGAGCACCAGCATAGCAAAAATTAACTAGACAGTAAAAAAGCCGATTTCAAAGAATGTTGTGAAAAACAAATAGATTATATTGCATAACTGTAATGCTCCACATGTTTTAATTGTCAATTTGTATGGAAAAATACCGTACGTTGTTATTCTGTTTCTTCACTTACCCGTTTTGTAAAGAACAATGTCCAAATAAAATTTCTTGAAGTTTTTGCAAATCCAAAACTTTTTTTCAAGCTCTTGTTTTCAATTATGTAAACTTTCAATAAGCTTTCAAATCTTTTAACTAAAATTTAATGTTAAGGTCAGCCAGTGTCAGACGAGAATTTAAATTTCTCATAAATTTATATTTGTGGATATGAAAGCAGCTATATATTCTTCCGTCATATAGTTGACAGGTCTGCAGTGTCAAGTAGCCGCTGTAAATGCCTTTAAATGTTGCTTTAGGGTTGTTGATCTGTGCAGTTGCCACTCTCTTCGAGCTCTTCTTGTTCGTGTTTGAGATTTAACACTGAATTTCTTGTCGAGAGGTCAATATCGTCTGTTCTTCTTAGCGGTATATTTTCGGATCAATCTGCATTGAGGAATTTTCTATATTTCGGCCAATCTGTTCACCTGCCTGGCAAGTCTAAGTCCCCAGTGGGTGATACAATCTCTCGGGGGTTCATAATAGTGACAATAGTGGGTGTGTGATCTGAGGATAGTTCCGAGAATTTTTTGCCGATCTGCTGGCCAATAAGTAGGCTCTACAGATGTGATCACATCCATAGCCATTTTAGAAATTGTATCAAAGAAAACACGATCCCTCGGAGTAAACAGCCGTGAGCCTCAAAAGGTATGCTTGGCGTTGTAGTCGACAGCTGTCAGGAAGTGTGCTCCCAAAGATTTGTAGAAATCTGTGCACTTAAACTCCGTCATGAAAAATCTGGGGAGAAAATAAATTAACTAGATCACTATGTTATTATCAAATTCCTCAAAGCATATTGTCGTAACTTCAATATTATTTTCACGAAGATCGCACATTTGAGAATGCTTTAGACGAGATTATATGAGAATAGCAGAGCCTCTACATGATATGTCGCTCGGGTCCTTTGTATCATACATAGTGTATCTACGAATTTAAAGCAAACTTCTTGTGGTTAAGCATTATGTCGATGTTTTTGCTGTTGGCGAATGCCGATTGCGTTCCGGAAACATATTTTCACACTGTTCATGATTTATTTAATATAGCTAGCATTTTTATCATCTCTTGCATCATAAAGTGGGTGAAATTGTTAATTGTCTGCACTAGTGTCTCGAGTGTAGACTCCAACCTACTAAAATTAGCATTTGGAATAGGGGGTTGAATCTGGGAAGCCGCTGCATTAGCATATGTTCGATTGAAGGTATTAAGCTGTAAATTCTGAGGGAAGTATGGTAATGGGGATTGTTTTTGGAGTCCAGAAGCATTAATCCCCGTGTTTTGAGAATTTCGACTTTGGACTGGAGTCAATCTTCTACTAGAGAGAATCATACGCTTCTCTGACGAATAAACTTTGCAACCTCCGTAGTAAGCTGTATGTTTTAAACTGCAGTTGCTACAGTTTTGAACATACTTATCGGATCTAGGCTGACTACAGTTAGATAGATTAGATTCAAACGGCACTATGCACCGCGACCAGCAAAGGTCTTTTGTGCTGCCTAGAGCTCCCCGATAAAGCTAAGAATCCTACCAGGGGAAATATTCCAAACGTCCGAAGGCAACACGAGACGGTCAACCAGAAATCTAAGTCTCCTACCACAAAGCCTGGGACATTCGCATAAAATATGCTCCGACGTCTCCGATCCCAACTCGCAAAATCTACAAATATCAGTGTCCGATTGACCTTTTTTGTATCGTTGGTACCGGAGGTCCAGTAAAGTACCCCGTTATGATCCGTAAGTCCTTTCTACCAAGGGCCAATGGTTGCCCCGATCCCCCACTGGGGAGAGAAATAAATCTCTTGGCCTGGAGTTGGCCAGAAAATTCCGACTCTCTTCGCAACCTAATCTTCCCCCCAATGTAGCCCATGAGCACCCCACAAAAAAGTTTAGGACCGATGAAGGTAGGACGGGCCCCACAGACAGTCCGCCCTTTCGTTGCCCTTGTGCCCCTCATGGCCAGAAATCCACCCCAGGGTGAGGGAGTTGTTTCGACAAAGTCTATCGAGAGCCTGAATGCACTCCATCACCAGCCCAGAAGACACCTCGTAGGCCATAAGAGCCCTGAATGCCGCTTGACTGTCAGATAAAATGTAGATACGAGATCTAACTGTACGCCTTCGCAGGCATTCCCCCGCACAAATACATATGGCGAAGATTTAAGCCTGAAAAATGGAGGGATATTTGCCCATAGGAAGAGCACGCTGCAACCCGAGTCCGAAAACGCCCGCACCCATGTCCATGTTCGCCTGCTTTGAGCTGAAGTTCAGCAAAAACCACTCAAACTTACACTAAGTTTTATTATGTCCAAATTCTTGGCAGTTCAAGCATTGGACAGAACCATTTCTTCTTTGAGGTTTTTCAACTACTATTTTGAGATAAATCCAAAACTGTTTTTAATTTTTTCCAGCACGAAAAAAGCAATATTGGGCGACTTTCTGAATATATTTATTAATAAGACTCAATGTTATTTTATTTATTTTCCCGAATCGTTTTTCTTTTTCAAAGAATAATGCTTGGTAGTTTTTTTTTAATTTAGAAATAAAATACCATTTCATAATTATTTAATTTTATTAAGTTATAATGGAAACAACAGACATCTTTCAAAAGTTATAAATTATTTATAAGGCCGTTTTTATAAACCTTCATGTGCCCCAATTTCTCTCTGGGGATTATGACCGAAACGCGATTATTACCTGTCACCGAAATAAATTTTATTATATTTTCAATTTTGTGTTTCTGAAAAATTCAAGTTCTGATTTTAATAATATACCTACACAGAAAAAAGTATCACAAAATTTTACTCAAAACAACGTCAATTTGCTGTGGCAACATCTCTGACCTAGAGTTAATTAATTGTGAAAAGTAGATAACAATTGAATTAAAAAAATTAAGCATTTTAATTGAAAAATAAATTGTTCATACATACAAAATATATATTGTGTAGGCTGTGGTTGATATAACATCAATTAGCCACACTCATCGCTGGGCTGATCGTGGTGTATCTCGTTTAGAGGTGATGCTACACGTAACGACATACTCTTTGTAGTAAAAAGTTTTTTTTCCATATAGAAAGAATTTTAGACACATAAACTAACCAATAACCAGTCCATGGCTGGGACGAAACTGCTGTAGACTCCCTTTTGTCTTTTAGCTTTTTTAATAAAAATATTTTCTTCTACTTTCTGTAAATGAGCACTTTAAAATATAATGTTTCGTGCTTTTAAATAATTTAAAAAATTTTAATGGCCAAAAACTCCGTACGGCAATTTTTTAAATATTTTTTCCTTTACGATTTTGGGGTAAATCTTAATTTATTGAATAGGTTTAAAAATCCAATAAAAAGTAGCCTTTTGAAACGGCTGGCTTGAAAACGGAACACTGTGTTCAACATTAATCGCGTTTCTTTTAAATTGTGACAATATAAAAATAAACCTTTAAAAATTAGTGTCAATATTTTAACTTTAGCTAAATAAAATAATTATGAACCTCTCCATTAAATTAAATAAATTTTTCATCTACTTTTTAAAGAAACCATCATGAAACAATCTCGTCCAATAATATATTCTCTGTCTTTAGATGAACTTTAATTTAAATGAGAATAAGTGTTTTTTTTTTAATTTTGCATGTGGATAGTAACCATTTGATCAGTATATCTTTTTAAAGTATTTTATTAAATAACCGACAATGAATTAAAAAAAAATAAATTAATTTCATATAAATAAGGATAACATCAAGTTTGACGCTAATGGGAAAGGGTCGGTAGTTAAAGCAAGCAGATTTCTTCTTATCGAAGAGACATTTTTGGTACAGTTCACAAATTCTTACTCATTTGACAGTTACACATGTAGATAAAACTTAAAACTATATTCGCATTAAATACATATGAACGAGCACGTTTATAACATTTTGTGCGTTTTTAATTTAAATGGAAATAGTAATCACGTAAAAATATTGGTTATAACAAGAGACTAAATTATGTTTCTCATATAAAGTTTGTTGTAACGTACGTAACTAACATGCCTTTGTTATATGTATTAAACTAAGAATAATTATAATGATGTAAATATAATAAATTACGTATCGTCAGTTTTTTTCTATATATACAACGTATTTTTATAAATAACTATTTTTATTGGCAAATAGGTTTGCCGAATATATGAAAAATGATGTATTTTATTTTAGGAAAACTTTATGCTTCATCAGCATTTTATTCACCAACATTACATCCGACAGTGGAGGATCAAGTAAAACTTGCTCGCAAAATATCACATTCGTTAAGCGACATAACGAATCAACAATCGAAGGGACAATCAATGTATGTGAATCGTAAAAAACGTTCCGTGAAATGGGTACATGAGGGCTGCGGACAAGGTAATAACAACAAATTCATTAAAAAAAATCCCGAGACCATTATTCGTAAAGACAATGACTTGTTTATTCATTAACATATTTCATTAGTCCGTCGAAAAAATTTTTATGGGTATTCAGTAGTGTTTATAATTATTCGACCCTGCCGCCCTAACCAACCGGGCCAAATGACAAAAATTCATTAATCGGTTATTCGGATCGATTGATCGGAAAAGCCGGTGATTAATCGTAACAAAAAGATTAGTTTTTTTTTGGTTTATAAAACGTTTGGTCAGGGTAATTCAAAGCATCCTTAGACTTTTTAACGCATTATGCCTTAGAATCTTGGCAGTTTTTGGAAGGAATCTGAGGACTTTTTAAAAGGAAAATGGCAGAAACATTCGGTGGCAGTATCGACAGTGTTTTACAGAAGTGCGACATTTTGCCGATAAATCTGGTTTTTTATTTTCTTCGAAAATTTAAAAAAAAAAAAATTTAATTCACAATAGCTGTCTTGAAACAAAATTTAGTAAGAAATTCTTAAAACATAGTATGTTATTTAGCGATTTTTTATGTGAAATTATAAAATAAGCGAATTCCTTAATATTCCTGAATATTTTTGGCGAAACCACTCGTTCCTTATAAGAAAATAAAATTTTTCAATTCAAAGCAATTTTCTATTATTATTTTTTTTAAAATGTCAAAGTGCTTGTTAGAAAAATTCCTAGCCACGCGTTTTGTTGCTAACGAGCAAAATACACGTTGTAAAGGTTTTTGTCAAGCTCTGCATATTCTGGCTTCTCTATTACTTCAAGTTCTGATGAGATCTTTTGCGTGAACAAAATACATGTATCAATGTAGCTAAAAATTAATAATTTCCTTTTTTTTTGTAAATACATATACGGAGGTCTGCAAAATGTGTGTTTCTTAAACAAGAGCTTTTATAAAAAGGCAACAGATACGTAAATTAAAAACAAATAATTTGATGGAAGATGTAAAAAAAAAGAATTCCTACAGAATTAAAATGTCAATAGAAGGGCCTAAAATATAACTTATAGTAACCAGACTTTTTAAAGGAATTGGAACAAACTAAACTTTATTAAAACAAACACAAATATACATTTATTACATGTTTGGTAATAAAAATAAACAAAAACCAATTAATTTTTTAAATATCTTAAACATAGTATAGGAATATTTATAGATCACATATTTAAGATATTTTACAAAAAAATCAAAAAAATAATAATAATCAGTTCGAGATCAAAAAAACTTATAGACCTTAGATCTAATAAACATGTTAAAAAATAAAATAAAGCTTATATCCTAAAAACAATGTTGCACACCAAAATAAAGTTTGTGGTTTTTTCACCTTCTTTTTGACGTGACATTGCTAACAGTTTGGTGATCTGTGCTCTAAACAATACGTTTTTTAACATTTTGCCCAGAAATATATGATCATACGCTTCAATTACGGAGGACAGAAATCGCATTCTGATCTTTTGCCCCTTTTTTATAATTGGATCGTCTGAAACTCAAATATCATCTGAAAAAAATATAAAAATTTTTGATACAAGGGAGCGATTGGGAAATATCACATTCTAGGGTTAAGGACCTCTTTCGATCGATTTTAAAAAATTTCATTGTTTTGGTTATTAGATACCTAATGATTTTTCAAAATCATCTCATAAATATGATCAACATGATCGAAAGTATCTAACAACTTCTAAAATCCCCAATCAAATGGTTTACAATTTTGGATCTATTCTGCTAAAACTACCGTATTTAATCATTATAAATATATAAATTCGAGGCTAAATAAACAAATTAAACCTTGATTAAAGTAATCAATTCCAGTTTGAAAAACAAATTTTTAAAAATTTGAATTTTCACATAAAATAAATACAAAAAAATATTTTTTGAATTCAAAATGGATATAAAACAGTAAAACGTCATTGAGACTATCGTTAAAATCAATTAATTTATTTGGTAGTTTTTGTTTGGTATTTATTTTAGAAATTTTGCAGTGTCCAAGTTTTTTTTTAGTATTTTTGAGGTTTTGTTAACAATTCACAACTTTAATTAATAAATTACATAAGCTTTTATTTACTTTTTGTTTGACTGTGCTACGAGTAGCTTAAGGTGTTACAGAAATTATATGGTTTAAAATCTGTTAATATAAGTGTGCAAGTTTAATTTGTTGACTGTATATCCGTAAATCTTATTTACCGCGGTCGTGAACGAGTTTTTTCGTTCGAAATTATTATGATATTTAACAACTTGTAATATTAAAAAGGTATAAATTTAATAAGGTTGTTGCATTTCGGTCCCACATTCCATATATGTTAAGCTGACGTTTTATTTATTGGTTTTATCAAAAATAAATATCATTCATATTTAAAAAGTTTTAATTTATCAATAAAATAAAATAAAAATAAATAAAACGAGCATGTAATTTGACCCCACTAAAAATTGCTTCATCCTTGAACCATATTTTTGATTTTCTCATAATTACACCTAAAACCGGTAAAAATAAAAAGATCTTAATGAAATCTTTGTTTATCAATTATTATGCTTCTTTGGACCAAGTTCAAATGGGTATAAGTCTTGGACCCAAAACTTGATTGACTGGTGTATATTATCAAATGGTCGATCTTGACCGACTATAATTTGAATCTCTACAACAGCGTATAATAAGTGTGTTCAGATGATTGTAACAAAAACAATATTGGACCTAAATCCAAGTTTTAGTATACCGATCGTCTTAGAATCCCTTTTTTTTAACGATTTAGCAATGTCCGCCTGTCTGTCCATGTATTTTTATTAAGATATTTTGATATACTGACTCATATCAGCCCACATTTTTATAAAATATTGGAATGGTATTGGTCGATCTTTAGGCATAGGTAATATGGTCCATATTTTAGATTTCCTCATAAATAGACCTAACATCATGAAAATCAAAATTTCTAACGGATTTTTGATTTATTTACACAGTTATAGACACAATTTCATTTTAACCCATTAAAATTTCTGACCTAACACTAGATGTCTTTCAATCCCACTGGTGTAGTTAAAGTCGGTCATGCCGACTATAGGATTAGTCGGCATGATCGACTTAAACTTTTGTACTCGGTTTCCATTCAAGTTTGTTTTTTTTTTTTTTTTGTAAAAAGGTTTGCGGTATGTCTCAAAATAACTGGCTGCAGTTATCCTTACCGGAAAACTGAATTACCGTTATCTCAAAAATAGCAATACATAAAATCATAAATTATATATACTAACGATTAAGCATTATTTGATTGATCGAAAAATTTTGTCAGATAATTGTTCGAAAAATTATTAATTCGAATAATTTTATACGATTAATCAAAATTAGTTAAAAAAATTACAGAAATGTTAAAAAATATGCTTTTTGATGTAACACAAAACATTTAACATTTTAAACACAACATTTTTTAGAACCGGTTATCTCTAAAACAGAGTCTTTTATCACCGGTTCCATAATTAGGAAGTCAAATTGCAAGGTTCTTTCGTATTTCAACTGTACACAGTATTATTAAAAATACAACAAAAATTTATATTATTCTGCATACATTTTTTCGATTTATCGATTAATTTTAAAATTTTATTCGTTTAATCGGTTCACAAAAAAACCCAAATATTTATTTAAGTCGAATAATTAAGTACTCCAATAGATACCCTTAACTGTTATACTGATATCGTTAAAGTACCAATATTTAATCTAAAATAGCGTTACCCTTACCGATGACCGAATCGTTTCGGTAACCAACCATGAATGGACAATACTCAAAGATGTAAGCGTTGAAAATCGACAATTTGTAATTTAAGGGACGTTAAGGTGCCTACCCTAAGGCAAATATAACCCTAACAAATAAAATAAATGATAAACACTTTGTATAGCTTTTAGCATACTGCTAATTTTATTAACATTGCTGCAAAAGCCTTTATGTTGTTTTGCCACAGTACAACTTTTTTTTTAAAGAATGCAAAAACCACACCCACCTAATACTGCAGATTACCCAGATAGGGAACAGCTGAGAAAATCAATATGGCGGCCAGAAAATGAATAAAAGGAAATGCCAAGATAGATAAACAAAAATATATACCAAACAATTTAAATGGAGTTTAATTTTGCTATCCTACTCTGCAAATCACTACAGTGTACGCAATAACCTAAAGCTTTTGACATACATTTGTCATTGGTAACCTGTCTGTGTAGTCTGTTCCTAATGCGATCACAATTAAAGCTTTTTTTGCTAGAACACACTCATTTAAACGATTTTTGATTATTTATCGTTAAATATTTTTAGTTGTGATACTGACACCACGCTTATAACCCCATCAACAAATGCTTATACGTTTAAAAATCCTAAATGGAATTTTATTATAGAATTTTTTGTTTTAACATTATTTAAAAGAATCATCAGCATTAATCCTCATCTTCTTCTAAGTCGTAACTATAATTGTCATGCATTCCTATTCAAATTTAGTATATATTCATATTTAAAGAAAAGTTACTTTCTACAAAAAAGTAACAAAATTTTCATTGCAGTTTTGATAGCAAGACAGATTCCAAGCTTAACACTCCGTTTTGTATGAAATTTTGATGTGTAAAAAAAATCGGTAAATTTTTTGGTAATTTTTTATTTGGAAGCATGACGGAAACTTTAGAAATTCAATTAAAAAAAACTGTTCAAAAATAATGCATTCGATATGCTTTAAGCCTATGTATTTGTTTAGGCTTCGGCAATAATTCGATAAGAGCTGAGCAGCACGAATATTAGAAAAAAAAAAATAAAAAATTATAATTGTTAAAATTTATGAAGGTCTCGCCCGAACAAGGACATTATCATAATTGTGCTTACTTAGAGTACAAAATGGTTGGCTGCAGTCTCATCTAGGAATGTACAAAATTACCATATTTTTGCAGCTTCTTCCTTTTAAGTCTAATGAATTTGTCATAAAAAAGTATAGTCAAAAATCATGATTTTTGCATTGAAATTAATTGATATGGTATATCAATGAATTTCATATGACGACTTCTCTGAAAAGGAATAATACTTAAAATGTTAAACCCAAGCAACACATTTTGTAAAGGGATGGATTAATTTTGAGGTCATATTCGGATTCAGTGCATCTCAAACCTTTAGAAAATTATTCTCTAGTCTCAAGGTTTTAACTTTTCTTAAATTTTGTCGGCCTGTGTTATTATTGGTAGTAAATAGTAAATTTCCTCGTTTCCTTGTGTTTACTAAATCAGTGGTACCTATAATTTAGTTCCTTTAAAATATTAAAAAGCAACAAATAGATATCTTTTTGTAACCCATTTTTATCCCCTGAATCTCCGTGTTGGGTGAAAAGCCCAACATCTTAAAAAGCGTTAATTCTTCAAAATTAGCCGTAACTAAAGCTAGGTTTGGATTAAACATTTACACGACAAACCCCACACACACAATGAAGTACCCAAAACATTAAAATTTTCTTGAAATTAGATAGAATAAAATCTAAAGGCAAAACAAAAATTAGCTTAAATGAATAAGCTTTATAATGGTATGAAACGAATATTAAAGTTTTTTAAAATTAAAAATTTTGTATTTCTAAAATTACGTTTCATACTAAAACAAAGCATAAGTCACTTAAGCCAAATGCAATTGAGTCTTAAGAACAGGATCACATTGGAATTTTATGGGGCAACGCGGGGCTCAAAAATTGGTACTTTTGAACTCTTTTTAGCTCTTGAAATTATTTAAACTAAAGAAAACTAATATGCAAGTGTGGTATCGTTGGAAAGGGATTTTTGAGGGTTTTTACTTATAACCTGTTGGGTATTTTTTTCTTTTCTTTTTGGTTTTTGGACTTTTCTGTTCAAGAAATTTCAAAAATTCCAGGTTTAGCTATAACTGCTAAATTCTAATTTTTCTTTGTTTTTTATATTCATGCCACTTTGGATTTTAACAAATTTTTATCAAAGCGCTGTTTTGCTACTTTTTGGGAAAAATTGACAGCCATATGGTAAAACATAGGCTTTATGTACATCAAACATTCTTATTTGACGAACATTTTATTTAAATGCAGCTCTTACGTAGAATTTCGAATTTTCTGACATGCTGTCAAGGAAAAAAGTGCCCAAAAATGTCCGAATTTCTTCTACCTATTTCACATCTTAAATTCTCGAGGTGGGCTTTTGGATTTTTTTTCTACTACATATCCAAATTTCTTCCAAATCGAAGTGTTAAGGATGTCTACTTTCCTTGTTAGATATTTTTAAATCTTTAATTTGTTCAATCGGTCGCTTTAAGGGAGGAGCCAAAAATCTCCGTTTGTAATACTCAACCGATAAGTTTGTAATTTAAAGATTTTTGAGTCAATCATCTGCGAACAACAGTACCTGTTGTTAATTTAAGACATTAAAATTAATTTCTAAGACATTAAAATAAAAAATTCAGTCTGACAGTTTTAAAAAGGAATTTCTTTTTATTTCAAGAAAAACACGTTTCAAAATTTGTGACGAAGTTTATAAAGAAAATTAGTAGAATCAGATTCGAAAGAGTTATTTTCATTAGTTAATTTTAGTTCCATTTACAAATTCAGATTTTCCATTCGCGATTTGTACATTCGGTAGGCCAGAATCTATGAGACATAAATTCCTGCTATGATGATTTAGATAAGCCATTTATGTTGTAAATAATCCCATAAATTATTATAACAAGCGCATGGAATATAAAGTTATTTGATTTAATAAATTTCGAAAATGTAGGAGATACTATTACGAGTTCGTCTGAAAGTCAAAATGTTACAACAGCTCCAGAAGAATTTGTGGAAGACAGCAAAGAGAACGACGATGCACACACGATACTTTATGATAAAGTACCTTTGAAGTTTTTAATGAATCCTCGTGGTCAAATGCGTGATATAAATTCGTTGCGTGAATCTTTAAATACTGAAACTGGTCTTCTATCACCGGACACAAGTGCGGAAGTAGTAACTGCTTTACAAACACAAAAAGGAAAAGGTAAAGTATGAGAGAACAATTATTATAAGTAGGGTAAATTCATGTCAAATCAACCAAATAATATACATTATTGACCCCACCCTTTTCAAAATCGATCAAATTTTAAATGGTAACAGCCTGTTAAATGTTGTAGGTTGATCCCTATCCGGATTTCAATTTTGCCTAAGGAAACCGCCAGCGGATGACTTTTTCAGAATTTCAAAATAAATTTTTTTTGCTTAAGTTACAAATACAATGAGAATTTCTTGTGTTGGTCTAGTAGCGTTATTTAACTTTTTAAATGTGAAAAAAAAATAAAAACAAAAAATTATCACAACTTGCTATCGTGCAAAATACTACTCTTTTGTTTTAGCAGATCCATAAATGTAGTCACACATTTAAATCTCCACAAGCACAGGCATATTCGTTATTTAGAATTATTTTTATTAATGCCATTAAAGTAAATAAATGTGCTAAAATCTGAAAACTTATTTAAAAAATTGGAAATTTTTTTATTATATTCAGAGGGGAATCACTTTGTTGATTTGACAAGGATTTACTTTATAATTAAGAACATATGTAGTGTTTTATCTTAGATACGATTTGAAAAATATTTTAATTGTCTATTTTTGCAGATTTAAAAAGCGTTTTAATATAATCAATAATTTAAAAAACTTATTTTTAATATTTGAAAAAATAAGCTTAAGGTTTATAATTTTCACAAAATGGGACATGCATTTAAGCCAAAAAGTTGGTTTGATGCGCTCTCTCCTGTGTCTGTTGTTCCTATCCCTATTTAAATCATGATGCCCCGTTTAAAAAAAATAAGGTACGACTACACAAGCTGAATATGGGTAGCTTCTGGTTCTACCAAAAACGAATCCTATAAAATTTGGCTAAAATCGGTTCATGTTTAGACCTAGTGCTCTCAAAATAGACTTCAGTTCATATATAGTTAGCTAATTTGTTAAAGCTCCTCAGCTCATAGCCCTGTTATGTTGTATTACTTCGGCGGGATTAAGTGCTATAAAAACACTAAAAGAATTCGCTGCGATATGTATGAGGAATAGAAAACTCATATGTATTATTTTTCTGAAATGATCTTGCCTTCGGTACTATTGTAAAAAACCAGTAATGACAGCATCTAGTCTAGCTTCTCTAAAACTAAAAAAGCTCTTAAACCCTATTATATCCATGTCGCTACTTATTCACATTAATGGTTTGGTTGAGCTCTTTTCCTGGTTGATGTTATTTCTCGTTTGGTGCAACCTTCTTTGTCGAATTTTGCCCAACCTGTGTTCTTTCATTTGCTGAACTCCATTTGGGCCATCTTGTTTTTTCATATTGCCTACATCTTATTGTTCTAGCATTCTTAGCGAAAGCATTAATTAAAATTGTAAGCGATCCCGCCAATAAATCAACCCTGATCGCACTGGTAGGCTAGTTGGTAGAGTGCTTACTTCTCACTGCTTATCGCGAGGGTTCGATTCGCACCAGAGGCTCTGGTCTGTTTACGATACATAGCGCCGATAGCCTTCGTTACTAGTGTTTTGTTAAGGTATTAATATATAATCTGTTAAAAGTACCCTATTTCTGTTTACGAATATCGTCCCCTATATATTAGAACCGCTGCCTTGTTGTATCTTCGAAATTTTTACGCAAATTTTAATTGAGTCAGATGGTAAATACGTCCCACGTCTTGCTGTTGTTAGTAGTATCATGGCATCTTCTGTTGACAGTTCTGGAAACAAAATAAAGTTATTGAGACATAGAATAAAGATCCCGGTCGAGTCCTTCTCTGTTTATAAAAATGTTACTAATTCAACTGGATCATTCCAGTCCAATATCAATAGGATATGTGGAACTTGTTTTCAGAGTTGTTCTATCAGAGTTTTGGTTGGCGATTTGCTTTGATAGAGGTTATACGCAAATCATTGATCAGCTAAAAACGTTTTCTCGTTTGAGGACTTCAGTCTGACCCCTTCGAGTAAAGTAAAATTTGCTATAAGCTGCCTCTTAAAACCGAAGGTTCTATATCCAGTTTTGCTGTGCCACAGGCGTAGATAATAACTTACTTGTAGCTTAATCGTCCAAATTGCAGTCAATTAATAACGATAATTGTGGGACCGGTGCTTATCACACTAAACTGCCAATATTGGGTTATCTATCTAATTGTTAAAACTTTATCCGCGGAAAGTACATTACTACAATGATCTCTAGTAAAGAGGATACAAAGGACCCCATAAATCCCAATTAATTAGAAACATCTTCGAAATTCGTGTAGATACATTCGCACCTCGCATATCTACAGTCCGGGAATGTGGCCAATAGGAGACTGGGAACTACCAATTCAAATTATTTTAATGTAGTTAAGTCCATAATTTTTACTATGTAAATTTGTAGCTTAATGGGTACTTTTAGAATTAATTTTATTAGCCCAATCACATCCACTGTATGTATTATATAACGTAGTGAAAAAACTTAGAGGATAAACGAGGTTAAAACATAATTTAAAAATACAGAAACGTTTCGGTTTCGTTTTTCTATTGCATCACGTTATTCGAAATATTAGTTATTAACAGCCACAAATAGCAATTTATTTAGTTTCACCATCGGTGTACTTAAACTGTACTTAGAAAATCTCTCATATTTGAAGACTTGTTACGTCCAATGAAACCTTCGTCAAAAAATTGTAGGCTTCTAAATCGCCGTGGGTATTAATGGGTTAATTAATTTTTAACAAATTTCTGGTTAAAAACGATTATGCCAAAACTTCTTCGTATAAGGTGAAACCTCCTTATATCGGATATGCCAAAGAGCGAACACCTCTATATAGCAGTTCTCTTTTGAACTTAATTAACATTTTAGTGCAAACTTACCCAATAATGGACTTACCCTCTGGGTATGTTACTGCCCGATATTGGGACGTCTCACTGTACTTAAGTATTCCATGTATTTTAGTATCATTATTGTTTTGTTACTCACTACATTATAATATTTTTCTTCTCTTTTTTTTATTTGTTAAATTGCTAAAAAAAAACATATCATATTAAACTAATTGCTTAATTCAATGCTTGCTGCTCGATGCTCTGTCTTTCTCTCTCTTCAAATGTTGTACAAAATATGCTAAAATTTGCCTACTGTAACATTATGATATCAAACACTAAACACAAAACAAAGAGCAGGTGCTGAGCTTTTTGCTAAACGTCGTAAAGTATCTGAGAAATGGGTAGTCGACGAAAGTAATGTCGCCTCTCAAAGTCCTTCTGGTCTTCCAGATTATCATCAGTATCAACAGCAGCCTAAACCACCAACATCTCCCAGCATTTTGCCAGCTTACACAGATGCCGCAAAGCATCGTGTACAGTTGAATATTCACCAAGAGCAATTGTTGGAGAAATATGCTAAGCCTGGTCTTAAGGTGGTAAAGACTCCTTGGGAAGCGGCTTTGGAATCTGGCTCAGCCAGTGCAGCATTTGTCGAAGAGCAAAAGTTGTCACCTTATCCTACTCCAGCCCGTTCGCCGGCTCCTCAATACTTTGATGCCAACCAAGGAGGTATGTCCTATGAGCCCGCTTCGGTTCCAACCATAGCAGATAGTTATAATAAACCATACTCTACTGAAAGCTACCAGGAATATACACCACAACCCCAACCTCAACATGTAAGTAAAAAAACATATTTGTATTCTTTTACAGCGTACCAATTACTTTGATTTC
Source organism: Eustalomyia histrio (assembly GCA_949748255.1). Classification (NCBI taxonomy): domain Eukaryota; kingdom Metazoa; phylum Arthropoda; class Insecta; order Diptera; family Anthomyiidae; genus Eustalomyia; species Eustalomyia histrio. Next base: position 6,410,893 of record OX456528.1, read on the forward strand.
AATATATGTAGCTAAATTAGTAAAAATGAATTAAAAAGTCAGTTAATTTGCATTGAACTTCCGGGTTCCATTCCGCAAACTAAAAATAAAAGTAATTTGAGGCTTTATGAACTTAAAAATTTACTCCTCTAAGCTAAAATTTCTCCTCATTTAAAGCGTAAAACAAATATGATTAAAAAAATCTTACATTTTTCACAAGAGAAATTGTTTTTTTGGCGAAACAATAAATTTATTAGTTGCTAATACTTTTTATAAAAGGTTAAGAACTGGCTAAAGACAACGTCGACACGATCTGCCATTTTTCGACAGGTGGAACATCAACCTGAGATGTTCTAGTTATTAACCCTTCAAGAAGCCTTATATTACTTCTAGAAAGGTCACTATCCTCATGTGGGGATAGAGATTTATGAGAGCCTCAGGGGGTCAATCCTGAGTACGGGTTTGGACCCACCATCGGACCACTCTGCCGCGTCATTGCTCTCATGACCACTGTGCTCGCTATTCAGAAAATAATCACTTTATTACGTGCAGGCAGTTGCTGCAAATTACTATAGCACTCCAAAATAAGGTCTGAAAGGATACTGAAGTGCGCACCCCTATGACGCCTGTTAATATTAAGTCATTTCTTTGTATTCTCAATCCGCTAATTGGGACTTCTTTCAATTTTGTACATTACAGTTGCCTTTATATTAAAACTTAAGTTATTATTCCTAAGTAATACATATTTTTGGATAAATAAGTATTATTTACGCAGGGAACACAAAAACACCAACCAAAAGTGCCAACACTATTTGTAGAATCGTTCCCAACTGGACATGTTTCCCTGCATCTAACTTCACAAAGAAAGTTTAAATCAACACAACTCAATAACTTTTATCAAAGCAACAACTTTCATGTGCATTAAGCAAAGTTTATCTCTTTTTAACGAAATAAAGCAAATATTTCGAACACTAAATAATTAAATTATAAACCCTAAATCAAAAGGTAAAGTCACCACATTAACCACTTCCCTACTCTTGAGCATGACCTACATGTTTTGAAAGCTCGCTCGGTCTATTACCAGCCTTCGGAATTAAGACGATATTCACATTCCTGAACTTTGATGCTGACAAAGTCCTATGAATATGTTTTATACTAGCACAGAATTTTCCACAGGTTCTCTCCCGTCGGTACTACCCGAAACTATATGGTGAGCATTCGCATCACATCCTATTATAAACTGCGAATTATTAGATTGAAAATATCTCAACAGTTCAATGGAGGAGATGTTCTATAACCTATGCCTCTTTATAATAGGACGCAAATATAGGTTCCATGGCACATCTTAATTTTACATCGTACAAGGAAGAAACAAACAAAAAAGTTTTTTTCTATGGAAGCATGTCTGAAACTTAAAAGTTTTAAAACAAAAATAAATATTAATTTGTATTTATCGGAATTGCATTTAAGTATTGAAATGCGCTAAAATCCCACAAAACGATAACAAATTATGAAAATAATTTGTTGTAGGCTTGTAGGATTTCATTCTTGCCTAATAGCATGTTTACACGAACAGCAAAATTCGAAGTTCGCTTTCTCATTCATGGTACGCGCCCCAATCATGAACCATGAAAAATTTATTGTCATCTCCAATTAGCTGTCAAAAAAAATAAATAATAAGGCAAAAACAAAAAATTAATGTGTGCAAAAAATAAATAAAAAATATTTTAAATTAAAAAAAGAAATAGTGAAACTTCAAAACGTCAAAATGAAACAATAAAAATTGTTTAAGCACCTTGGTTCGCAATCCTGATTCAGAGAGCGAACCATGTGGTTCATATTACTGTATGAACAGGCTAAAAGGAAATCATTAGGGGATGACGTTTTTAGAATTACTAAAGATATTTGTTAGATTAAATTACAAGCTTTATGAGAATTTTTTGTTCTCGTCTAGGAGCGTTACTCAAATCCTCAAATATCAAAGAAAAACAACAACAAAATATTATCATATATATTATTATAAATATCAGTTATATTTATTCAATTCACAACGGGTATTGTATCGTTGTATCTGTTGTATAGTGTAAAATTGTTGTTGGTAATTTACACCTAAAAATCTGATACAACTTTACAACTTCATTTGCTGTGTTTATTAAATGTTGTATTGTGTATCATAACATATCAGTCTCAAGTGAATGCCACTTTTTTCACTTTTACCTTTATTTTGCATTTTATTTTTATTTTTTCTTCTTGTTTCTATAAATTTATAAATATTTTTATTTTTCTTCTTGACTATTTGACGTTTTACAACATGAAAATACAACTGACTGTTCACAACAAAATATTTGTATAATGTATTTCAATACAACATACAAAATACAATACCGGCTGTGAATTGCCCAATTGTTGAACACCATATTGCCTATGTTATGGACCCAGAGCTGCCATCTAATTTAATTACTCTAAATATAGGGGGGGGGGGGGGCATTTTAGTACGTTCGGATTCGAAAGATCTTTTTATTTTTGTGATTCATAAGAAACGAAACATTTCAAAAACAAAAATTTTTGTTCATGTTGCCAATCAGCGCATTAAATGAAATTTGTTTCTCAATTCGGTGTTTTTTTTCTTCTTTATAGAAATTACCCCAGGCGCAATATGAGCGCAGACAGCCTGCAGTTACAAACCCTCAACGAGATTTGGCATACAAACCAAGCATTCCACAGGGATGGAGAGCTCCGAGCATGTCATTGCCTAAAGGTATGTTATTATGTATATATATATAGTCTGGGAACTAATTTAGTAAACAAAGCATTTCAAAACATCAAATTTTTTGTAACATATCTCAAAGCTTTTTTGCATACAAGTCATACACATTTGCTACCCCTCAGACATATTTTTTATTATTTATTTTTTATTAAGGAGAAGAAACACTCAGGAAATTCTTCCTATTAATTAACTTGTTGCTTTCTTCGGAATATGAAAGGAGTTGAAATGGCAACATTGTAACTTCGCGAGATTATAAAGCTTTTCGTTGCAGATTATAATGGTCAGAATAATGGATTTGTGGAGTAAAATTTCTTTTATCGAAGTGTTTGGCAAAACTTTTTTACCTTAGCAGTAGCATTTGTTATTATTATTGCTAGTATCTTCTGAACTTTTGGCTTTGATACTTTTAAGTCCTAGGATTGGAATTCTGAATTTAAATGAGAATCTATGAGTGGAATTTTAAAAAATATTAATTTGGTTTATAAACATACTTTCGAATGAGCTGCAATTAACTATATGAGAACTATACATTCTGCTAAACAGAAATTTTTTGCTTTAGTGGAGACATAGAGAATTGATTTGGGTCATAATCCGTACCAAATTTCGGGAAGTGATCTGGTCCTTATTATATAAGCAGGAAAATTAAAAGTGCAGTAAATTAAGTGAAAAGTCCGAATTGCTGAAAACGTTCTGATTTTTTATTAAATTTAGAAACAACCCAAATAACAACCTGGTTTTTTAGATATAGTGTTGTATAATATTTAGGCTCAATTCAGATTGGAACTTTCTATGAGGGATACGTCTAAATATGGAACGTTTCTAAGAAATTTCAACAAGGTTCATCTTTGGGCCAAATTATGTGCCAAATTTCACATGTGATTTAGGTGGGTCTAGGTTCGTTTGTTATACCCTTTCTATATTGTAGTATATGGTATAAAAAGCAGAAAGAATGTTATTTTCAAACAGCCTTTCAGCTCTCTACATCCTTTCGTTTAGTCGCTATCTATGTTTTAACAGACGAACGTAAAAGGCTAGTTTGTGTTCTTTTAAAAAGACCAAGAATATATTCCACAACGACTTTCTTAAAAAAAATAATATAAAAATTACATTTTTGTAACCAAATAATATGGTGTGAAGTTCTAAATTTGGCCCTTCAAACTATTTATGTGCTTATACATAATACATACACTTTGTTGGGTCTCTGAACAATATTTGGACATGTTAAGGCCAGAATCACAAAACGTAAATACCCCTTAATTGTGGTGGAGTGTATAAAAACACATACAATGTAAAAAAAAATTTTTTTGAAGTTTGAAATTATATGAGAAAAGCACTATTGATTTATGCAAAAACAAAGATATCATGAACGTTCTAAATTAGGCTCTTCCCTTAAAACAACTAAAAGTTTAGGATTTTGGATATTCCTAATTTCCAACAATACAATTATGTTACTGCCATTAACGTGTTCCAATTAAATGTCAATTTGGTTACTTATTGTTAGTCTCAAAGCCAAGTAGGGCATAGTCATTTCCGTCCTAAAACGTCAATTATTTTCTTACCTTTGAATATCTCTATATTATAAAGATTTATTAGAATATGATCAGCAGCAACAACAACAAGATACAAGTTTTACCCAAATATTAGAAGAGCATGCAGCAAGGGAAATGAAACGTATTCAGCAACAACAACATATAGCGGTTATAAATGAAGCTGCTAAAACTTGCGAGGCTTTCAATACCAATGACGAGGAGGAAATAATTGACCTTGTAAAAGATGTTAAAGTCGCAACATTCACCTCAACGGCCAAAACCTCGCTGGTAGAAAAAAACACATTGAGTACGGAAATGCACGAATTTGTAAATCATTTGATAAAATCACCAGAATTACGCTTATCACCCATACCTATTAAAACTCAGGTCATGTACGATAATACTGTGCAAGAACTGCAAGAAAAGCAATCGCAAAAGAATAAGCAACTCTATCAACAGAACATTGTCGGGAAAGAGGATGTGGAGGGAAAGGAAGTAAAGAACGAGACCGAAACGAAAGTAAATGTACGCAAACAGCTGCAACAATACGAAGATCTACACCAGCAATATGCTGAACGGCAGCGTAATGAGGAGCTGATAAGAAAAAAACGCGAAGAGCAACAAGTAATAAAACAAAAGGAAAAAGTACAAGGATCACACCAGCAACAACAAAGTAACGACAAATCAACTACCAGTCACAGCAACAAATGCACAGATTCCCAGATTAAAAAATCGGCCACCCAAATTGAACCTGAAGAGGAATATGTTAAAGTGCCAGTACGAGAACTTATAACAAATTTTGAACAGCAAAGTCAACAAGAAGAACGAAAACCTCCGTCTTCTTTGCATAAGAAAACTAATAATATTATGGAATTTGAACAACCGAGTTCTTCTGGCCGACAATTAGAGATGCGTGAAATACGTGAAAACAATGAAGGCAAGATTCGTGTGTAACGTTTTCAACTATGTTTATGTGTACCAAAAAGCCCAAGTCAAAAAAATAAAAACAAATAAAATATGCATGATATTCCATACTACATATACTCGTGTATTATAAGGTCCCCTTTCCCCTTAAGTATTCCATTAAATTTATTCATTCAGCTTGCCAGCCATAACAACTTCCAGACAAAGTTGAACGTTTGGTTGTACCCATAAGATAATCTAATATATTATGAAAGAGAGTCTAAAAATTAAATACTCGTGTCTTCCAATTTTTTTAAATTAATTTGTTTAACCATTTAAACCGCGAATTACTATTTAGTTTATATCACAATGTAGGAAATTGTTACCATACATGTATGTGGTTACATAATCACATATCTGATAATTGTTACTAGTTACTTTTCTTATTACCACATTATGCTCATTACCACATTATGCTGCATACGAAAAATCAAAAAATATGTGGTACAAATTTTATAAACAAATATTTTTTTGTTTGTTGTTAATTTTATTAATTAAATGTACTCCTGCCGTCTGGCAATCTTGGACTCGAGATTGTAAGTCGACAGCTCTACCATCTGAGCTATCTCGACATTTCAAAAAATACAAACAAATCTAGAACATTTATTTATATTTGAAAATATAAATAAATGTATTTATATTTGAAAATAATGACAAAAATTAAGCCGTTATGGGTAACATATTACTTCAGTCCTCATATTTTTAAGACTCCGTCAACGCTGTACATAATTTCCAACAACTCCAATTTTTGAAGTACCATTTTTTCCCATGTAGTGACAACACTGTTTACAAAAGATGGGGAATAAGGGTATGAAAACTTCACATTTTTAAGAGGACTTCAAAGCTATACAAAAGTTTAAAAATTTAGACAGCCTTTCATACAAATATTTTATTTATTAATTCGCGGCTTAAATGGTTAAAAGAATTGAGCCAGAAATGATGAAAACACGTGAATTTTATTTTATATTTTCAGAATATATTGGATTTGTTCATGGGTGCAATATTGTGTCGGAAGGTGTAATAAATTAACAAAATATCACTTGTACTCACACTTTTATGGACTTTTTCATTCTGAATGACTTAATAAATTTTTAAATTTATTTAAATAAAGTTTAAGAAAACTCCAAGTGAAATTGGGAAAATTTCTAATGATATTTAGGGAACTAATAAATTAAATTAGTATTATTTTTAATGTAGTAAGTTGTTTCGATTTCATGTGAAAGAACTGCAATATTCAATAAAAAGTTTCACAAGAAAATTGTGTACAACTTTGCATGCAAATTTTTTTACACAGAGAAAAAACATCATAACTAAATAATTAAGTATGAATCTTTTTAAAGTAAATATGATTCTATTTGAATAAACTTTTTTGTTTTGCAATCAAATAATAAGAAAAAATATATTTTTATTAAAAAGAAAACATACTTACATGCCTATTCCTACTAGTGACGAGATGTGACCGTCATAAGGTTATTTTTTAGACTAAGAATCAAAACTTTTTATACAAAACATCAATAAAATTAAAAAATTCTGATTTTATTTGTCAACGTCACATCTGTGTGTATATGTGGTATCAACTTTAAAACAAATTAGTTTAATTTGAAGACTGTTTCTATTTAATTTAATGTTGTTTCTGTTTGATTTTAAAATATTCTTCTTATAATAATATTATTTGTAATATTAGAGAATGCCCAGAAAAAATTATTAGACATAGAAAAATCAAACTAAGTTTGTTTTCTTTTTAATTTATATACACATGTTTCTACTTCTACAGAAACTAAAAGCATATTAAATTAAATATGAGATAGTTTATTTTAACTAGATACTACTGGATACATACAAATTTAATTAAAAAATGTTCGGAAAAATTAAGATGTTCAATGTGGTATAATTATTGATTTAACTATGATATTTTTGCTCTCTGTAGATACTAGCCGAATGGAAGCAATTTTCTGGTCAGCTACGACTTTTATCAACATTCTTTGTGTTTGTTGGTAGTGTTAATTTTAAATATCTCTTATTTAACTCACAACTTTAATGGGAAAAGTCAAAAAGTATTAAATGGTATAGAGTGTCAGAGGTGATCTTCTAGAAATTCAACATGATCTTAGTTTAGCTGCATCATGTTTATGAAATTGGCCAACATTTTCAAAGTTGCTAAAGTGTTGGAAAACATTAAATTGGGTTGATGCAATGTTGCCATATAAGCAGTTTAATTGTTTATCCTAGTTTTTGGGATTCTTAACAGTTTTCCATGAAAAAACTGTTTCTTAAATTCATGTAACTTTTACAGTTTTTTTTATCATACTTTGCAATATGTTATAGTATATTTGTTCTCTTTATTATATTTTTTGTCCATAGAAATGGGAAATAATGGATATGGATAAACAGAGATGGTCAATGTGTGTTAGACATTAAGGGCGGTATGCAAAAAAATAAATTACTTTAGCTTTAACTTTCACATTTGTCAACAAACACACTAAGGCTAACAAACGTTTGTTAAAAAATCGTATGCAAAAACACCACTTTAACAAATAGAAGTTTTAATGAATTTTATGGTTTGATTCTGGCAATGCCATCATATTCAGTTGTCACTTTATGGTTAGCGATGCATTAAAACGAGTATTAATTCAGCCGGATAATCAAATCTATAAAAAGGTTCTTATTTTTTTAAAATAAAATGATATGTTTTTTTACGCAATCTTCTTCGATTTATTTATTCAATAAAATAAAAACACAAAATGAACTAATTTAAGGAAAGGAACTAACCAGATTTTTTATGTTATAAATGTTTTAAGTGTTCGAATAACGAGCTGTATTGATTTGTTTTGATTGTAAGTACATCACTAAAACATTTCTTATATTTACATTTTTGTGATAAGTTTAAATCAGTTCTTTTTTTTTTTGCGAACAATATTTTTTTAAATTGATTAGGAAGAGAGAACCCATCAGTCCTCGACTTGTAAATTCTTGGCCGATAATAATTTCCGATTTGGATAATAGTATCTACTTCTAAAAAAATGCGCAATTAACACTAATTATTCAACAATCACAATTAATTTTCCCATTCTTTTTATGAAATTTATTATTTTTATTAAAAATGTTCACAAAATTTTAATTTACAAATACGAACAACGAAAACAAATGAAAAAATGTCACTAACATACGCTTAAAGTACGTTGCTTTCTACTTTAAAATGTTAAAACTTAACAAACGTTTACTAAAGTTATGTTAAGCTAATAATAGTTTTTGGATACAACTTTAAGCAATTTTGCTTAACAATGGTTTACCAAACTTTGTTAATTTTTTTGCATACGGACGTAAGACTTTTCGTGTCACAATGTTATGTTTGAATTCGTACCTATTTTTTAACACAGTAGAATGGTTTTGTTGTATATTAAATATGTGCAATTTAAGTAAAAATAAATAACATATTGAAAAAATATCCTGTTTTAATATGAAAAATCTGAAAAACTGCATGAATCAAAAAAAAAAAAACAGTTTTTCATGAAAAAACCTGAAAACCCTTAAACATCCCAAAAAACGCAAAAAACAGTTATAATTTGCTATATGATAGCACTGCTAGACAGTACAAAATTGTTCCGGCCAAAACCCCTTTATTGCAGTTAAACTATGCTCGTGTTCTAAGAGAGTACTAAAAAATTGGTGAGACGGAACTTCTCTATATACTTTGTATACTTTTTGGAAAAGCTTATGAAAGCAAGCCCCCCATTGACTTATTCAGTTAAGAGTATGTGATGTTTAATAATGTCTAATCAGCTACTAGCTGATATTAAAAGACATATGTTTGTTTTTCTGTTTCCTTTTGATATAAATGCAAGTGAAAACGTCAAAAAACAATCTTAGGATTTTTTGTAAAATGAGTATTATTTTGTGATTCTATGCCGATTTTTTTTTTACAAAAATCATCTTGCTCAACAGCTAAAGTTATCATTATTTGGAATTTTCTCAGTTTTAAATCAAAAATTCCATTTTATTATTGTTTTTTTTTTTCTACTAAATGAATGATAAATTTTTTTGTTTTTAGACACATATTGTTTTTATAAAATTTTTAATATAAATTAATTAATTCTTATTTTTATAGATTTGTACGTGCCCAAAGAGATACCATTGCAGAGTTATGCTCCCCCACCAGTTGCAACGATTCCCCTTAATGCTGCAAATTATATGAAAACATCATATGACAGCTATGAACCAAGCTGGAAGCCTTCAATGCAATCCCAGCATATCTACCAACCTCAAGTACCACCAGCAGCAGTAGCTCCATTTGAAACACCTACGCAAATGGTATCCATGCCATTTAGTGGTAATTCTACCTTCCCTCTTGCCAAACCTTCACAAATGGGATTTTCAACAACATATGGTAGTAACAATCAACCACCGAAGCAGCAGTACTTGCCACCACAAAGCTATCAAACGGTACCTCAGACTACCACCCAGAATGCGCCCCAAGTCAACTTCAATCCATCGCCATTGCCATACGACAAATTGGCCAAGTTCGAACAACCATCTGTCGATTCGATTAATGGCAGTGATAGCCGCCGTGTATACTCTCCATCACGCGGTGCCAATTTAAAGGTGCATCGAGGAAAAGTGAGAAATACATCGCCAGCACCATTTGGATCATCCGCTTTTCAACAGCAACAAAGGCCCTACACACCATCCTATGAAAGTACCTCACCACGTCCAACATCATCCTTACAGCAACAACAACAACAATATAGTGGCAATATTACCCCCACCCCACAGTTCACCACAAGCTTCAACAGCAATCAATTGTTGAATGCACCCACCTACAATAGCTCAGCTCGTGGTTGGCGCTGCTCAGGCCCCTCCTCTATTAGCTACCAAGGCCCCCAACGTCACATGGCTACTCCCAATCCACATATCGTTAGCGCTGGTAGTATGCCCTACACTGACTTTTAGACCTCGGTCCGCATGCGGATTAAAAGCCTTCTCAAAACCTTAAAAATCCAAAACAAATATTGTGTCTACTTCTTTTAATTCTTTAATATTTTTATAAAATGTATCACTAAAATATATTTTTTGAATAATATTGTGTTTTGTAAATAAGTTAACAACATTATCAAAAAAAAAAACGGATTAAATACTCCCGATGTAGAAAAATCCAGCAAAAAACTGAAATATGTTTATGTCTTTTAAATAATTGTTATGATATAGGTTTACATATATATTCTTTTTTTCTTGTCAAGATTGTTGTTGTGGATAATTATGTTGTTGCTGTTGTATATTCTCGGTAATTTTTTAACTCGTACCTCAGAATGATTCAGTTTCTCTCTAAGATTATACCAAAGTTTGTATTTACACAATGTTGTGTCTTTATATCGGTAATTATAAAAATATAATAAAATATAATGTAATGTAATAGAATAAAACCAATAAAACAGTAATTAAATATTATATACTATATTTTTTATATTTTATTTTTTAAATTACAAATTCAATGTTTTAAATGAAAATTTAATTCGATCAACTAATTAATATATATATATATATATATATATATATATATATATATATATATATATATATATATATGCATTTCACATACTTTGAAGACATCTGTATATACAGCCAAAAAAGTCCCTGTAATATGCGCTATATCCAGTAAAATGTCTTTAGTGTTTACAGCAGATTAATGATATATATTTATCTATAATATATATATATAAATTCGCATCGAATCAACAGGAAAAAATGTTGTGCGGTAAGTACTGAACATTTAGTTAAGTAAATCATAATATAACCTTGGCGATGTCATTGGCGGTCATATATTTCTATGTATAACTGGTAAAGACCGTATGACACTAGCTTTATTTTCTATTGGATTGATGATATTGGTAATGTAAATTAAATGGAAGCACTTCCTTATCGACATCCATTTGACAGATATTGATTTATTCTATATAGTTAAATCACAGTATTGAAAGTCTTAAAGTTTTTTTTATTAAATATGACAACTCTATTTTAACACTAAAATGCATTTGTAAATTAAGATATAGGGCACAATATTAATTTTATGTTAAAACAGAATAAATAATATACAACTAAGTTTTTTGCAACCTGATTAAACCCAGAAAAAATTAGTTTTTAATAAATTAACAGTAAAAGAAATTTATAATTATTATTTTTCTTCAAATATTGCCTAAATTTTGATGAACAATTTCAATTGTTTAACACCTATTAAAACTATGGAAATAATTAGAGAACAAAGATCTTAATTAATTAATTTTATTACCTTCGAAATCTGCTTGTACAGCAAAAGCAGATGGCTCATCAACATGTAATTTAAATACAAAAAACAAGAAAAGAGTTTAAAAAGGCAGCCAACAATTCTTTAATGGTATCGTTGCGGTTTTATTCGTTAGATTTAGTGTAATAACTTTCACAACATTGGTGTAGGAGGGGAATAAAAACTGAAAGTATTAACCCAACAAAGGATGACGGTTAACCAAGAGATACTTATATACAAATAAATAAAAACTAAAGTCAAATCAACGAAAAGTCTGTCAAATGCTTAAGCAAGTTATTGAAGACTTTTGGATAGCTACATTGTACTTTTTGAACTTAAATACTTATTTATTTATTTATTTATTTATTTATTTATTTGTATTCACATAACCTGTACAACAAGATTAAATCTTATAATTAAAGTACGGGAAAGCAGTTTGTGGAAAATAATATAAATATACATTTATATTCTAAAAAATTTAATTAGATTCCAATATTGTCAACATTGTCAAAACACAAATAAAATCAAATAAAATCATCTAAAAAATTAAAAGAAATTGCTTGTTGCGTTGCTGTTGAGCTGCTGGTTTGCAGGAAGTTATATTCAAAGACGTGCAGCATTTATATAAAAGTGCCATTCAGATACATGATAATGATGTTTAGGTATTATTGTCTTTTTACCACATGGGGATATGGCAACTCTATAAATGCATAAAGATATAGGGGATTCTTTGAATAAATAATTTTGTGATAAAACAAAAGTACTCGTATCTTAAGCAGGTTCTCAAAAGATACTCCATGGAGTTTTATCGCAAATGATGAAACACGATCTAGTCTTCTCAATCCATAGACATATCTGATTATAATGTTGTACAAACTGTTAACTTGGGTTTACTGATAGTGTAACAAATTTCAAAAAGTTCACAACCATAAATTAAACTGGGGATTAGGTATGTCTTTGCGAGCAGTATTCTCACATTTAAAGGAGTAAAAAACTGTGTTGCCCAAAGTGGCCTTAACTTAGCGTAAGTTTGACCAACAAGTGAATTGATATGGTTTGTTTAAGTTGTTAAAAATGATGCCGAGATTTTTAGCCGCCTTCACTACCTCAATTCTTTCCCCATTTATAACAATATCATTTTCAATAGTTGGCACAATTCGTTGCCTGTGAATTACCACACATTTCGATTTCTGCGGATTGAGGCAAAGCCCGTTTGCTGTAGCTCATAGATATATTTTATTTAAGTCATGATTCATTTTCGAAATATTTTTTCTATTGATTGTATTGGACTGCTCAAATATAATTGAACATCATCCGCATACATATGTATTTTGCAGAACGTAAGCTGATCTGGCAAATCATTTGCATATATAGAAAAAAGAAGAGGTCCAAAATCGACAATTTGCGTGTTTCCATTTCAATGGAAAAGTGCTAGACATGATGATTGTATTAAAAAGATAAGTTATATAAGGCAAAAGTAATGGCAAAAGTAGCTTTAAAAATTTCGGATGCATATTATCAATCCTACTGCTTCTGATTTTATTAAAGGAAAAGTTGAACTGACATCAAACTGAGTTATGCAAGAAAACTCAAATGGAGAGTTGTAAATATCTGATGGAAAATTGTAAAATTTATCGTTGATTTTAACTGTTGGTAAGTTTGTAAATATTATATTTAAATCACTAGCATTGACATGGCAGTTGTTCGATTTATCAGCCCTGCCAATTCCGATTTCGCGAATGGTATTCCAAGTTTTTTTTTTATTCAATAGGAAAACCAAAGCGTTTGGAATAATATTCCCTTTTAAAATTCTGATTTTATTATTAACCTGACTTCTAGCAATGCGATATTCGACTTTCAGTTCGGGAGTTTTAAATCTCATCAATTGTTTAATAGCTGCTGAGAACCATGGTATAGATTTCCCAAAATACTTTTCGATTTTAGTGGGACAGTATCATCAAAAAGCTGCTGAATATTATTCTCCAAAAATAACAATTGTTCATCCACAGAAGACATAAAATACATACTTTGCCATTCGATTTTCAAAAAATTTTCATTTAACAAACAATAGTTCATAAACTTGAAGTCCCGATAGTACCAAGTCTGATCTGCTCGTTGAATTTGAAAATCATATGTTAAAAATATCAGATCATGCTTTGAGAAACATGAAGCCGAAGCTGTATAGTGTTTTGGAATAGTTATATTGACGGGCGTGAGTCCTAATGACGACATTTCATCAGATAAAATTGATTCCGTTAGAATATTGGAATTAAAATCACCAGATAACACAATATCGTCATAGGCAACGGTTAATATTTCCAATTTTAATATAAAATCAGCAAAAGGTTTTCTATTGTGTGGCCTGTAGACGCATCCAATAAGCATTTTTCTTCCAAAAGATACGATTTCAACAAAAAAAAACTCAACTCTTTGTTCTTTACGCGACTGCATATAAAATTTATAAGATACATTATCCTTCACGAAGATAGCAACCTTGCCTGCGTGACCATCTCTGTCAGTTCTGAAGGTTTTGTAACCATTAAGACAAATATGACTGTTGGGCATTTTCTCCGAAAACCAGGTCTCGGAAACACAAATAATATCAATATTCGAATTTTCGAAAACCAGTCTGAACTCGTCGATCTTGTTATTTAGACCTTGAGCGTTTATGTGAGCGATTGTGGCACCGTTTCTTTGTTTAGCAAATATTTTAACCATATTCATAGTTATGTCTTTGGATCTTCCAGTAATCATCGCTAACAACAACGCAATAAATATTAGCAGAAAAATACGTTAGTTCTTTAAAATTCATTAATAAAAATCAAAAATACAAATATAATATATTAGATAAAATTTTCAAGTTTAAATATAGAAAAATAAATATAAATATATACATAGGTAATGATGGGACTTTTCCCTTAGGCAGAAATAATATAATATGTAAGATGTCATAAAATGCTTAACTTGAAGACCGAAAAAACTTATTTAATTCATCAAGGAAATCTACTTTCAAAGGCTCATCATCTGCGTTTTGTTTTACGTATACGATCCCACGCTGTGTATAAGCAGTTGCTAGAAGTTCATCATTCTTGAGAAGAAGTGCACTTTTAAATATATTATAATTGTGCGGAGTTAGATTTTCATTTATATAGAAGGGTTCATCGCTATCAAAGCCAGCATGATAAAATCAAAATTATGTTTTATATTTACTACGGAAAGCTGATACAGTTTTAAGGAAATAGTTCTTTTCATAGGGCGAGTTAAGTTTAACAACGATAGGAGCATTGTCCACATCACGGTTGTTTTTCAAGTGTTTCACGCGAAAAATTGACTTAAAAAATGGCATGGCAATGCCATCGAAAAACAGTAATAAAAACCATACCTTTTGTCATACAGGCACGTTTGTTTTTTTAACATTTTCAATTAAATTTTCTATAAATATATTTTCCGTGTCCATTGCAACTTGTTTTTTTATAAACAGTTTTTCTAATAACAGCTGTTTCCTTATGTAAAGTATGGTCAGTTTCGCTGTTTGCTTAAGCAAATGAAACTTTGCTTAAGCCAGCATAAGCATACCCAGCAAAATAAAATGGATGTTATTTTTTACGAATCTCTTTTTCAGAACATCCAAAGAAGTTGATAGTGCAAATTTTTCGATTTGTAAGAAGTCATTTTAAACAACTACCAAAATGTTGATATTAACTCCTACTAGTAAAAAAAAACAATTATTTAGTTGGTCCATAAATTGTTAATTCCTGCAGTCATTAAATGCCTTATTGAAAACATACCAGTGATAACCACTTAGTCCTGGTCGGAATAATAATTCTTGGCGTGTTCAAAATCATATTTTTAACTTTAAAACAAAGCCACTTCCTATATTTATTTTGTAGTCCCTATATTTAACAACTTCCGTAAACTAATGAAAAAGTCCATCTGCTCATCAATTTTTCATAGCACCGAAACAAACTACTTCCTGCCAATGACCCGCCAATGTTAAAATCATTAATGATTCACCGAAATTTTCACAACTTCGTGTTCAGTAGATGTAGTGTTTAACTACTTCTTCCTCAGCTCTTATTTTGCTGGGATAATATAGTTAATGCAACTCGAATGTAAAATTTGTTGATAGTACACTTTAAAAATGGCAATTTTTTATTTCACCTCTATTAATTTTGCCAACTTATTCTAAACTGACAACAAATATGTTAGCAAAGAGAGAACAAGAAAGAGATATGCACATATAAATCAATTAAAATTAAAAACTTCCGAGCTAATAATTTTAACAAAAAAATAAAACATAAACTTTTTAGATTCTTAAAGAGACAAAAGTGTTTGATAAATTTTATTCCCTGATTGAAAAACTATATGCTCTGAATCAAAGATTTCTTCCAATAAACACAAAAATCTTTAGAATCAAAGCTTTCTGATTCACTCTTTTGAAGAATCTAATGTTTTTTTTTTTTGGAAAAAGTCTAAGAAATTTGTGTTTTTCTATTTAATGAATTTAGAGAATCAGTAGGGTTTTAAACAAAAAAAACATGTTTTTCTATTAACTTATAAAGGGTGTCCCAAGAAGAACGCAATTTTTAAATTTTAAATAAAACACAGATATTTAAAAAAAATCGTGAAACTTTATTATATCGTAAAGTAGACAGAATGAGGTTATGTATGGAACAATATATCGTGCAGATGGCCGCCGCGGCTTTGCTGGCATGCACGCGATCTTTTAATGAAATTTTCAATGACCGTTTTGCATGAATGCTGCGGTATTTCATTAATGCAGCGTCCAATTTCCTCTTTTAAGGCTTGAGTCGTCGTCGGCTTATTCGCGTAAACCATCGACTTCAAAAAACCCCAAAGAAAAAAATCGAATGGTGTTAAATCGCACGATCTAGACGGCCAATTCTGATCTCCAAAACGCGAAATAACACGACAGGGAAATGACTGATGCAGCAATTGCATTGTTTCTCTGGCTGTATGACATGTGGCGCCGTCTTGTTGGAACCACATGCCCTCCACATTCATTTTTTCAATTCTAGGCAAGAAAAAACTGGTTATCATTTCACGATACCGAACACCATTGACTGTTTGCGCTTGACCTGCCTCATTTTCATAAAAAAAAGGTCCAATGATTCCTCCAGCCCAAAAACCACACCACACAGTGACACGTTGAGGATGCATTTGCTTCTCGTGAATCACTCGAGGATTTTCCTCACCCCAAATGCGACAATTCTGCCTATTGACGAAGCCATCAAGATGAAAATGGGCCTCGTCACTGAAGATGATTTTATCGGCAAAATCAGCATTTTCATGTTGTCTCTCCAATACCCAATTAACGAACTCCCTTCGCTGTCCATGGTCAGCTGGCTTCAGTTCCTGAGTCAATTGAACTTTGAATGCATGAAGATGCAAATTCGCTGCAAAGTGGATTTGGACACACCAATTTGCTGAGCTCGGTGTCGAATTGAGGTGGATGGAGTTTGAGCGACATCATCACGTACAGCTGCGACATTTTCGGTCGATCGACCTGGTCGATGGCGCGTTGTTGTCTTCACATCACTAACAGACCCAGTTTCGGCAAATTTATCCATTAATCTCTTTACAGTTGACTCTTTTGGAGCATTATTGATCGCAATTTGCGAACTGTAGCCGCAAAACTTTCACCGTTTTGGTAAAACAATTTCACAATGAGAATGCGTTGTTCATTCGTGTAGCGCTCCATTTTTACTAACCTCGTACCTTCTACTAGCAAACAATAACAATTGTTCAAATGTCAAACAATGACACTTCGAATGTTGCCAGATTTAAAAATTGCGTTCTTCTTGGGACACCCTTTAAATTTATTTATTAATATTAATTATTTAATTACAAATTATATCCTAATATAACCGCACTGATAAGCTAGCACGCTACCAACTAGCCTCTGGGGGGCTATTTAAAAATAAGAAAAGTCCACAAGATCTTGAGATTTTTTGGAATCGGTAAAAAGTGTTCCGATTTCCAATAATTTAATTTTGAGGCATGATTTGTGGTTGTATGTAACCTTCACAACATACTAAATAAATACCGGGTTAGCCAATTCAGTTAGGACCTTTCTATGGGATGTACGTATAAAATATGGACTGATTCTAACCAATTTAAATTAAACAAATATAAAATTTCTTCAAATAAGTTGTTAATTAAAAAAATTGCGTGGCTTCTGGCTACTTGATAAGTTTTAAAGAGATTTACAAAAATTTAATGTTAACAATATTTTGTCTACAACCAAAGGCTGAATTTATTTAGCTATTTTTGCTTTGCAAAAAAAGTACTCAAAATTGGTGGTTTAGCCAAACGAATTGCACTATTAATATATTTGAATTATATAACTATTTAATAAGTCACGATATATCAGAAATTTTTGAACCATTTTTCTCAGCTCAAAGGATTTTTCTATTAAGTGTATTCAAGTTCAAGTTATATTTATTGAGCCTTTTTTATGAACAACATAAGCATTTTTTTAAAAGTAAATAACTAGTTTTAATTTAAGATTTTAATGTAATGTCTTAAAATAGGTGATAAAGAATGTTACAGTGTCAGACTTAACATTAAGGAATTCATTTATGTGATTAAAGTTAAGAAAGAAAATGCCGCCCTTGCTCCCGAGGCTAACAATATCATGAGAGTTGTTCCCCTAAATTAATAAAATAAACTTAAAACTACAATTACAAACTAAGAAATAACAAAAAAAAAAAAAACAATAAAACTAACCCCTAAAAAATTTGGATGAAAAGCGGACAAATCAAAAACAATATTTTCATTTTGTAATCCCAGAGGACACAAATATAGAGTATTCATCCAATCAAAGTTCCTCTGAGATTCTAAGACTTCCTTTAGAATTACATTTTCATGCATTAATAGTCTGTTAATATAATTATTCATAATGTCAAATACATAAAAGCTTAGTGGAGTTACACCTGATTCTTTGTAAATTACTAAATTTGAAAATCTTTTTGTTTCGGAAGCAAAATTCTTACCAATACAAAATCTTAACACCTTTCCTTCAAAAATTTAAAATTTATTCATTATAGTAGGTGATATAAAAAACCAAATTGGAAATGCGTATAATAAAACTGGTCGCATACAAGTTTTATAAAGAAGTAATTTTGTCTTAGTAGGTAACGATTTATTGGATAAAACTCGGCCAAAACATCCCTTAAGTTTGTAAACTTCATTTAAAACAAATTTTCCGTTCTCATTAAACTTAAAAAGTTTATTAAAATAAATGCCAAATATTTAAAGTTATCTCTGAATGGTATTTCAATACCATTTAAAAACAACTTTAACATTTTACTTTCAGGAACTACAAAGTAAGCACATTTCCCAGATGTATTTCTCAAGCAAATTGCTTCACTTTTAGAAGCATTTATTTTAATACCCCAAAAATCATAAAAATCTTTTACTTTGTATAAATGTCTTGACACAATTTGGAGTGCTTGTTTTGGTGACTCTTGATGGGCATAGAGAAAAAGAGTCATCGGCGTAAAGTATTCCCGTAGAATCCACAAAGTTGTGAGGAAAATCATTAATAAAAATGTATAAATGTGGTGCCAGAATCGAGCCCTGTGGAACTCCACATGATACAGCACCAAATTCAGATTGGTTATCATTTAGTTGAATGCAAAAACGTCTATTATTAAAAAAAAATTTTAAATATTTAATTAATATGAATGTCAAAACCCATACTACCCATTTTGAAAAGAATTCCCCAGTGAAACGCCCGATCAAAGGCTTTTTCAACATTAAGTGAAACAGCAACAGTACAACGGCGTTGTTTTAAGTTACAAATGACATCATTCTGAAACTTTGAAAGTGCATCCACAGTAGAATGACCTTTTTTGAAACCAAATTGTAAATTAGGAATATAATTGTTATTATTTAATCCGAAATCCATTTTTTCATGAATAATTTTCTCAAAAATTTTTCCTAGATTTGATAACAAAGAAATTGGCCTTAAATTATTTATATCTGATGTATTAGCTTTCTTTTTAATAGGAACAATTTTTGAAATTTTCCAGCAGTCCGGAAATAAGCGTTATTTAAACAGTTACTAAAAATTATTACCAATAACTCAAAGGCCTTCATAGGAAATTTCCTTATTAAGAAATTTGAAATTAGATCAATTCCTGCAGACTTTTTATTATTTAGAAATTTTGAATGATCAAGAATGTTTTCCAAGTTTATTAATCTTGTACAATTTTGTATATTTAATGACGAAAAATTTTAATGGAAGTTATATAAAGTTTCCTGATCCAAAGAGTTCACAAAGTTATCAATTTCGGATGCATCTCTTCCCAAAGACCCACCACTATAAATTTTTCCAAAGTGGTCTTTCAAAATATTCAGTTTAAACGTTTCGTTCTCAATAACTAAACCATTAACAGACAAATCACCAATAGATGTACGTCGTTTATATCCTATTAAATTATAAATTTGCTTATGTGCATGAGGTCCAGGTTTTGTGTTCTTTAGGTTTTCATTAAAGTTCTGAATTTGCTCATTACTAACTTGTTCTTTTATCAATATATTGAGAAGTTGAATTTGTTTCGAAATTAATTTATATTGATCATTATTTCTATTTAAAGTTCTATTAAAAATTTTTCTCAATTCTTTTTGCCAATTATATTTAATTTTGAATAACTTCTTCACAAAATCAGAAGCAATGAACTTTTTAGATTTTAACTCAACCTTTTGAGAATGCATGTGCCTATATATATTGACAATAAAGGTAAATTTATCAATATAAAAATCAATTTCTACATTTGACAAATTTCTTGTAAAAGAAGGAAAATGTTGTAAGAGTGCTACTGTAATGTCATTTTTAAATAAATCCCAATTAGTTTCCTTAAAAGAAGAAAATGAATTTTCCTGATATAGAATAAAATCAAAACTTAATAATTTCAAATTTATTTGTAAAGGAAAATGGTCTGAAAAGGAAGGTAAACTATAAATTAAATAATTTGGATTAAAAAAGTCAATAAGAAAATGATCCAAAAAAGATGTTCCGTTAGGAAATGAAGGAAATGAATTGCAAAGTCTTACAAAAGAATGCTAAGGAAGCTGTAACCAATCATAAAATGTATTTTCATTCATGTTACAGAGACTATCCCCCCAAGAAATATTTTTGCGTTGAAATCCCCGCCAATAACAGTACCGTCGTAGTTATGAGAAAAAATGGCTATACTTGAAAGACTCTCCAAATATTGGGTTGGATTAAAATTACAGGGAACATAAATAGATCCAACGATAAACTTCTTTATCATACTATTAACCTATTAACCACAATTTTAATTTCGATAAAGATATTTGGAAACGCCACTCCAGGTATTATAATTTTAGAATAAGAATATTTTTTTTAATAGCAATTCCTACACCTATTAAGTGTATTAAAAAAATATTTTAAAAATTTTGAAAAAAAATTTAATTCTCTGTTCGTTTTAATAGCTTATTGGAAGTATCCGAAAACATCAGTTTTTGCTCTGCGGAAAAAGCCTAAAGGGATGGGAAGAGGTTGAAAATTTTCCAAAATAATGGGTCCATTAATTTTCTTAGTGTAAATAAATCTTAAAATATTATGATACCTAAAATCAAAGTAAAATAATGTTATTTAAAATGTTAACACTTGCAATAGAAATTATTTGGCGAATACTAACTTTAAACACTGTAATGTATAATATTGTGCATGGAAGGTACAGAATGACGTCATTTTAAATTGATATATCATCTTTGTTGTTAATACCGTCGTCTTTTAAGTAGCATAAGCTTCATCATCACAGTAATGATAACGATGCCGCTTATAAAGATATTTAATTAACTCTTTGCAGTTAAGACCAGGGATGGGAACTGAGCATTTTATAAACAAAAGCTTAAAGAGTTCTTTCTTGACCCTCAGAGTACGAAAAAAGATTTTGCCTTCTATTACTACACTCAGAATATTATGTAGTTAACTGTTTGTAGTTTAATAAAAAAGTTTTCCGTTCCATTTAAAAATAAAGGAAGATACATTTATTTTTCAAAGAAATATCTATATTAACTTTTTTATACATTTATTCGAAATAATTTACTATCATTTACCGATTTTTTCAGTTTCATTTATTTTTTTCATTTGTTTGAAATTTAATAAAAATTTACCCACAAAACGGAAACTTGTGGTTTATTTGTGTCCGTAACAGTTATTACAAATTTAAATTTTGTTTGCTGTCTGTTTCAAAAAAAAATATTCAAAAAATTTCAATTTGTTTTTTTATTTAAATTGGTTGTATATATACAAAATTTTTCAATACAAATTACAAGAACTTCATAAACACACATACATACACAAATACATTCACACAAAAAGTATTTATAGCTTCATATGCATACATACATTTTGTATTGTACGAGTATATTAAAAAAAAACAAAAACAAAAAATACAGAAACGGAAATAATTTCAAATAAATGAAAAAAACATTTATTTTTTAAGGATTGGTAGGTAAAATTTTGACATTTATTTTAACTGATTATATCATTTGTTTCTTACGGATGTGTCAGTTGATTAATCAACATTTAAAAATAAATAACAAATGGCATTTATTTTAAATGAAAATTGAGTAGACCGGTTTTTAAATGAAATATCATTTCTTTTAAATGATATTTTCAGTTATTTTCACTTACAAACTTTTTTAAGTGTATATGTGGTAAAACCTACTCAATGCTGAGCAATCTTTGGATGAAACAGCATTTTACACAAATTAATATCCGCATGCTACTCGCTAAGGCATAGTTAATACCCACTCTAATGTATGGATGTGAATTATTCTATAGTTGTGACTCCACAATATTGGCAGATATATTTATGGACGTACAAGATATAGTAGTATATCTCAGTTTGCAAATCAAATTTTTAGTATATCTTTTGAAAATCTGTTGAAATAACGTACACTAATATTTCTATATAAACTAATTTATACTAGACAACCTGTTTATCCCTACAAAAAAAAAAAAATTTTTTTAAAATAAAGTAGAGACTATAGAATAAATTCCATTCGATACCGTATACAACTATCTGAAAGACTTTATATGTAAATACCATTCGTCTGTGAAACGAACTTCCACCTAATATCCAGGTATAAATCAAAGCAGTTCCGATGCGCAATATTTTCACACTTGGATCACATATGCAACAGACAACTTAAATTATTTTTTTTTTATTAAATTTAATTTGTAATTGTTTGACATAAAATTTTTAAAATTGTTTAACATTTTTAGTACTATTAGATAAGATTAAATCTTGTTGAAATGTATTTTGCAATAAATAAATAATTTAAGAGTTTGGAGTGGCAGTTGGCACTCTTGGACTGACAGATCACCATCGGTGAACCAGTTTTAGCTGCTCACGAAACTAAAAAGTTGCAAAATATAATAATAATATCAGTGAGGGCAACCTACCCCTCTACAGTACCACAATATTAATCACAATATGAGCTATATTTTAATTCATAATCAGCAGAAAAAAGTTTTATAAAGTGCATTACCTGCAATCTCCAATATTCTTTATTGAGTGCCTTAAAAAAGTGTTTGATGCGCCCACTTGAAAAAAAATTATGTTTTTTTTTGTATAAAAGAATACAGCTTTTTGTCAAATTTAAAATGGGCTCTCATTAAAAAATTATGAAAATTCTGCCTAAAGACTAGAGATAAGGAAAGGATTTTAATGCAATTTTCCTGACAATTTATATAACTATATGCCACTGACATTTGACAAATCGAGTAAAAAAATTGATAATCTTTAATAAATTTGATATTCTTTAATAACTGCCTTATTATCTAGCTGATCTTATTGGATCCGAAATATGGTTGATTGAATTAGATCTAGCAATAATTGATACAAAAAATGGCAGATACATATATATTTTTTTAAGGGAAGCAAAACTCTGGAAATTCTTCCAACTAAAGGGGATAGAGGAGAGGTGAAAGGTGGCTTCAAATATGGTAGTTGCGCGAGATAACAAATCTTAGAACAGTTGGTGCCCGCTATTTTTACTTCGGTGTGGTTAAGCGCTATGGAAACACCGAAGGACGACGCTGCGATATGTACGTATGTTGTTGTCGCTAGGAATCGAATCCGCAACGCTCCGTGTAACAGCCCAACGCGCTAATCATTACACCACAGTGGACAGATCGATAATGAATCAAGTTTATTAACAACACGTGAAGAAATTAAAATCTGTCATTTAACATTTAAAAAAGGGTCTCAGATAAATAAACAAAATATATTTTTGAAATCCACACAAAAGCACAATTTGAAAAAAATAAAGGGACGTTTGTAATGCAGGAACATAACAAAAATAATATTTAAACTGTTGTAAAACAATCCAAATAAGAATATTTTTAAAATTGTATGCTTTGTTTAAAAGACATTTAAGTGTTTAAGAAAAAAGTACGATATTGTCAATTTTTCCATCCCTGATTCAATAGCAGATCCAGCCCTTGCTTTGGGGGAAAATAATTTTTAGTTTTTATACCAACAAGATTTTAATTTTTTTTCTAAAACTTACCTTAAACCCATTTTTCCTTGACTACTTTATATTTTAATAACTACACTTAAACAATGTTTTTCTTAATTTTTTTCATTGTAACTAAACTATAGGCTTGTATATTGTTATTGCATCTTAATATAATAAGTTAAAAAAAAAGAATTGTAAATAAATTATAAAATACGTTAGAGAGTTTGATTTTGAACCTGTGTGTAAGAAGAAAAAAAATATTGAACTATTTGTTTATTTGTAGTCGAATTGCTTTAATAAATAAACTGAATTAAAAAAAGAACTTAGATTAAACCTCTATTTCTATTAATTCAGCTTTTTGCTCCTTTGGTTCGAAATCAATAAAAAAAACACTAAACAGCTAATTTCCAAATCATTTTTACTATTTTTTGTTTATTTTCGGGAATAAATGTCAATAATAAGTGTAGAAGGAAAATCGAACAATAGAAAAATTAAGATCCCATTTGTCTTTAATAGGAAGTTTTCAAACTAGAAGCTCGACATTTTAATTATCTTTGAAGCTTTAAAATTTCACTTCTAGATGACAGTAAGAGATTAACGCATTCCTAAATCAAATCGTAGTCTTATTGAGAGTTGTCACTATTACCATTTAAATGACACTATACAAATTAAATAACTTAATTAGTTTTAAAGCATTTCACGTCATTTTAGATTGTTTTTTTTTTTTTGGGGGGGGGGGGGGGTTATATCATCTTCATCCCCCCTGTATCCGCGCCTGCCTGATTAAAATCATCTTTTTATGACGAAGTTGCGTTTTTGTTTTCTTGTCATTAATGTTGATGTTCAAGATAATTAATGTTAGTTAATGCTAGCATAAATTTTATTAAAAAGGCTTTGTAAATTTTATGAAATTAGTTTTAATGACACTTTTTCATTGAGTGTATGAAATTTGCATTAATTATATGAAAAGTTTCAGTGAAACTTCATTGATTATATGCAAAAAAAAAATAAATATCATGCAGATAATTCCCTCAGTGTAGTTATCTGAGCTAGATGGCTGACATTACGTTGAAAATTTTACTCAAAAGTGTACAAACTACACACATATGATTAAAAATTAATGACTACCTGACCCACCAAACTGTTATGTAACTAATGAGTAATTCTTTTATATTCTAGTACCGAATTTTATATACACTTCTCCCTTTATAGCCGTAATATTTTATACAGCAAAGTGATCCATAACTAAGAATAAAACGAATCTGTAATAAAACATATTTTATTTATTTATTTATTGCATAACTATATAATAATAAATTGTTACATAATTTGAGAGGGTAGAGCACTAGCTTCTATGGCCATCAGCTCTAAAACATATATAAAAACAACATTAGAAATAAACGATTGGTACTCACGAAATTTTAATAAAAATGTAAAAATAAAAAAATGTGAATAATTTCATAATTTAAATAAATCCATTTCGTTGTTGCTTTGTGTGTTTTCAAATCTTGAAGGGATTAGGATATGAAAGCTATTTTAAGAAAGCATTTTTACGTGTCTGAGAACTCTAGTTAAAATTATATTAAATAACATTTAAAAATGTCTTTCATTTGAAACCGTAATTACTTATGAGGCTAATATACAGGTTGGTTGAAAAGTTCCTGCGCTCGAAATAAAAGAATACTGTTTTTGTTACGAAATATATTTTTTTTATTCAATATAATCTCCTAGAAGCTCAATATACTTGTTCCAATGATCTTCCAATAATTTTATCCTTATAATGGTTTTCCGGAAGCTCTGCAAAATAACCGTCTACGGCTGCTATGGCCTCTTCATTCGACGAAAAATGCTTTCCATGAAGGAATTGTTTGAGATGTCTGAAGAGATAGTAGTCACTGGGAACCAAATCTGGTGAATACGGTGGATGTTCAAGCAATTCGTACTTTAATTCTTTGAATTTAGCCATAGTCAAAACACTTTTGTGAGCAGGTGCATTGTCTTGATTTTTTCTCACGAATTTTTTTCATCCAGCTAATCCAAAAGGCTGCAATAATATTCCGAGTTGATTGTTTTACCTTTCTGAAGATAATCAATCATCAAAATTCCTTTTGCATCCCAAAAAACTGATGCCATAACCTTCTTTGCATCTTCAGTCCACTTTAAACGTTCTTGTTTCAATTTAGGATCATGGTGGTAGATTCAAGTGTCATCCATAGTTATAAAACGACGCAAGAAGTCGGTTTTATTCGGCTTAAAACGCTCCAAATTACGCTGAGAAGTTTGTTTTGAAACAGTTTTTGTTGAATTGTTAATGTGTGCGGCACTAACTTTCCAAACAGTTTTTTCATACGTAATTCTTCATGTAAAATATGGAGTACTTGTTCGTCTGAGATGCTCTTCATGATCTTCACTAACCATATTATGTACCTGCTCAATGATTTCTGCTGTGGTTGCAGTTTTTGGTCGTCCTTAAGGCTGGTACGACCACTTTAAATTCACCTGCCCAAAATTCAACGGTGCGTTTTGAAGGTGAGGACTCCTTATACACTTCTAAAGTTGTTCATAAATTTCCTTTGCTTTTAAACCCTTCAAAACAAAGAATCTAATGACTGCACGATATTTAATTTTTTCCATATTAAAAAAAATCAATGACACGTCAACTTCAAATGGCTTGTAAACAAAGAAAGAATTGACAGAATAACTTGCAACTTTGCATGTGTTCTCAGGACAGTT
Organism: Eustalomyia histrio; assembly: GCA_949748255.1. Classification (NCBI taxonomy): domain Eukaryota; kingdom Metazoa; phylum Arthropoda; class Insecta; order Diptera; family Anthomyiidae; genus Eustalomyia; species Eustalomyia histrio. The sequence goes on from OX456528.1 coordinate 6,437,663, forward strand.
ATACCAACTTGAGAAAAAAAAGTTTGGAGCTAGCAGTGCCATCTCTTGGTGAGCGCAGGAACTTTTCAACCAACCTGTACTATACAAATCTCCTGCGCAACTTTACAGACACAACAAAAAAAGTTTGTTTTTAATTTTTTTCAGGGTTGGCAGACACTATCGCTAAAATACCGTTATCTATTCAATACGCTTTCAACTGACTATCGTTACCCCTAAAATATCGTTACCGAAATAACTGAAAAAATCGTTAACCTTAAAATACCGTCACCGAAATAATAAAAAATACCGTTACCGCTAAAATACCGATACCCAAATAACTGAAAAAATCGTTATCCTTAAAATAACGTTACCGAAATAATAGAAAATAGCGTTACCCTTAAAATAACGTTACCTAAATAATAGAAAATAACCACCCTTAAAATACCGATAAATTTTTTTTATTACTTTAAGTCGTATTGTTAACTGCGAATGCTTTTTGTATAGTAAACACTGTGGCAACACTTTTTTTTGAGTAATGTCTACACAACCCAGCAAAACATGGTAAAAAACTACTTACCAGCCTATTTACGCGCTAAATTACTTTTGTCCGCAATGTCCAAAAAGTAATGGGTACTCATTATTTTTCGGCTGTTCGTAAGCGAGAGGTTAATGACCACCCATTACTTTGTGTTTTTTGTAAGTGAGACGGTAATGACCACTAATTACATTTGGTACATCACGAACAAAAGTAATTAAGCGAGTAAATAGGCTGGTAAGTGGTTGAAACCCTGTTTTTACTGGGAAGCTATGGTCTTGTTTACCAGGTGGCTTCAAATACAATAAAATTTGCCATGATATTTGAAAATTACACAAAAAACAACAATAAAATTCGTTGTGCTTTTGTGTGTAATTTTAAGATTTCATGGCATATTATACAGAATGTGAAGACAAGGGGTTGGTTAAACTAAAAAAAACATATACGCATGTACTTGAAATAAGTTTAAAAATTTATTTTAATTATTTGAAAAAAAAGGAGTTTTTAGTTTTTTGAAATTGTTTTATTAAGAAATTCCAAGAAATTCCAAGTTATATAAAATCTCACCGATCAGTTCAAAAACATACAGATATGTGGATATTTTTTAATCTTATTATACATTTTAGTATGTTTTCTGTACAATACTACTGCTGAAAAAAATACCTAACCAGGATTGGAGCATTCTCAAGTTTTTATACCCTTCACCACAGGTGGAAGGGTATATATAAGTTTGTCATTCCGATTGTAATTTCTATAATATTGATCTTAGACCCTATAAAGTATATATATTCTGGGTCCTTATGAAGAGCGAAGTTGATTTTACGATGTCCGTCTGTCCGTCTGTGTGTTGAAATGGGTTTACCGAAGAACCCAGACATGATGAGGACTTGATTGTTATTTATTTCTGTTACATGTGATCCATTTCTGTTTGCTATTGAAAATCAGACAGATCGGTTAATAAATGTCTGAGATATTAGCAAAAAACCAGGACTACCTCTAATTTGTTCCGTAAAATCCCTTTGTTTAATATGTATGTAGAATTTTACGCATAACAAACACATCCATATGTTGAAATTCTTTTCTTTTATCTCCGCCTTTTATACACAAACAACAAACACATACAAAGATTTGTCATTTAAATAAAAACCAAACAAATCTCTAATGAACGAAAACTGTTTATTTAATTCTATTAACGATGATTCCGCATGACCTTAATAGCTCAGTTGTCTAAACGCTATGTCACAAATGCCTTTTTTTCTCTAAGGCCGCGGGTTCGAATCCTACACCCGCTCAATTCAACTTTTTTTTGTACAATTTTTTTGTTTATTTTTTGTTTTTTTTTTTAACATTTAATAATTAATTTAAATAAAATTTTATATTAATAATTAAATAATCTATAAATAGGCCAAAAACATCAAAATTTTTATAAAAACCCTCTGATACAAACAAAATACAAACGGTTTTATTTCTATTTTTTGCTCCGATTTAAAAGAATTTATAAACAGATTTTTAAACCATTTTATTTCTCATATATTAAGAAAATTTTATACATAATTTCCATTTGAGTGCAACTATTTTAGGTCATAACTTATAATGATTTATAAAAAAAAAAAATTATAAACTATTTTTCTTAAAATTTTTAAAATAAAGCTAAAGAAATTAAAAATATTTTTTAATAAAAAAGCGAAATAAAATCCTAAATGCAAATTTTCCAGCTAAATCAAACGTTTTTGTAGAAATAAAACACATGCAGTTCTAGTGATTTCTTTTAACGATTTGTTGAAACTCTTTTCTTTCACCTCTACACCTTTTATACATAAACAACAAACACTATTCTAGAGCTGCAATATGACCTATGCATGGTTACGTCTTATATATCAAAAGATCGAAAATCTTTAGTATAACATATTTGCTGAAAAAACTCGGAAATATCGGTTCAGATACAAAAAAGTTATGCCCAAAACATAAATTTTTTTTAAATACCTGTTTTCAGGAACCATAAATCTTCCCGAGTCCAAGTTTTATCGCCAAGCTAAATGGTTAATTTACTCTTAAAGGCGTCCGTATATAAATCTGTCCATTCCATATATAAACTTCAGTTTTTTCCCAACTATGGTGAAGGGTATATAAGATTCGGCATAGCCGAATTTAGCCGCTCTTACTTGTTTTTTTTTAATTTTCTCAGAAATGTCTAATATACTTCCTAAATTCATATCACCGAAGAGTATCCCTATTAGGATCCCAGCAAAAATAAATCGAAGTGATTCTTTAGGAATTAATTTTTCATTGATTCCAATGTATCATTTAGATCTGATTTTCCTCTTCTAAGGCAGTTCTTTTTCACAACTTCCAAAAGTGTGATTTTTGAAATTTAACACTTTTCAAATCTATGACGGGTAACTTATTAATTCTAGAAATTAATGTGTGCGGCACTAACTTTCCAAACAGTTTTTTCATACGTAATTCTTCATGTAAAATATGGAGTACTCGTTCGTCTGAGATGCTCTTCATGATCTTCACTAACCATATTATGTACCTGCTCAATGATTTCTGCTGTGGTTGCAGTTTTTGGTCGTCCTTAAGGCTGGTACGACCACTTTAAATTCACCTGCCCAAAATTCAACGGTGCGTTTTGAAGGTGAGGACTCCTTATACACTTCTAAAGTTGTTCATAAATTTCCTTTGCTTTTAAACCCTTCAAAACAAAGAATCTAATGACTGCACGATATTTAATTTTTTCCATATTAAAAAAAATCAATGACACGTCAACTTCAAATGGCTTGTAAACAAAGAAAGAATTGACAGAATAACTTGCAACTTTGCATGTGTTCTCAGGACAGTTATACCAACTTGAGAAAAAAAAGTTTGGAGCTAGCAGTGCCATCTCTTGGTGAGCGCAGGAACTTTTCAACCAACCTGTACTATACAAATCTCCTGCGCAACTTTACAGACACAACAAAAAAAGTTTGTTTTTAATTTTTTTCAGGGTTGGCAGACACTATCGCTAAAATACCGTTATCTATTCAATACGCTTTCAACTGACTATCGTTACCCCTAAAATATCGTTACCGAAATAACTGAAAAAATCGTTAACCTTAAAATACCGTCACCGAAATAATAAAAAATACCGTTACCGCTAAAATACCGATACCCAAATAACTGAAAAAATCGTTATCCTTAAAATAACGTTACCGAAATAATAGAAAATAGCGTTACCCTTAAAATAACGTTACCTAAATAATAGAAAATAACCACCCTTAAAATACCGATAAATTTTTTTTATTACTTTAAGTCGTATTGTTAACTGCGAATGCTTTTTGTATAGTAAACACTGTGGCAACACTTTTTTTTGAGTAATGTCTACACAACCCAGCAAAACATGGTAAAAAACTACTTACCAGCCTATTTACGCGCTAAATTACTTTTGTCCGCAATGTCCAAAAAGTAATGGGTACTCATTATTTTTCGGCTGTTCGTAAGCGAGAGGTTAATGACCACCCATTACTTTGTGTTTTTTGTAAGTGAGACGGTAATGACCACTAATTACATTTGGTACATCACGAACAAAAGTAATTAAGCGAGTAAATAGGCTGGTAAGTGGTTGAAACCCTGTTTTTACTGGGAAGCTATGGTCTTGTTTACCAGGTGGCTTCAAATACAATAAAATTTGCCATGATATTTGAAAATTACACAAAAAACAACAATAAAATTCGTTGTGCTTTTGTGTGTAATTTTAAGATTTCATGGCATATTATACTGAATGTGAAGACAAGGGGTTGGTTAAACTAAAAAAAACATATACGCATGTACTTGAAATAAGTTTAAAAATTTATTTTAATTATTTGAAAAAAAAGGAGTTTTTAGTTTTTTGAAATTGTTTTATTAAGAAATTCCAAGAAATTCCAAGTTATATAAAATCTCACCGATCAGTTCAAAAACATACAGATATGTGGATATTTTTTAATCTTATTATACATTTTAGTATGTTTTCTGTACAATACTACTGCTGAAAAAAATACCTAACCAGGATTGGAGCATTCTCAAGTTTTTATACCCTTCACCACAGGTGGAAGGGTATATATAAGTTTGTCATTCCGATTGTAATTTCTATAATATTGATCTTAGACCCTATAAAGTATATATATTCTGGGTCCTTATGAAGAGCGGAATTGATTTTACGATGTCCGTCTGTCCGTCTGTGTGTTGAAATGGGTTTACCGAAGAACCCAGACATGATGAGGACTTGATTGTTATTTATTTCTGTTACATGTGATCCATTTCTGTTTGCTATTGAAAATCAGACAGATCGGTTAATAAATGTCTGAGATATTAGCAAAAAACCAGGACTACCTCTAATTTGTTCCGTAAAATCCCTTTGTTTAATATGTATGTAGAATTTTACGCATAACAAACACATCCATATGTTGAAATTCTTTTCTTTCATCTCCGCCTTTTATACACAAACAACAAACACATACAAAGATTTGTCATTTAAATAAAAACCAAACAAATCTCTAATGAACGAAAACTGTTTATTTAATTCTATTAACGATGATTCCGCATGACCTTAATAGCTCAGTTGTCTAAACGCTATGTCACAAATGCCTTTTTTTCTCTAAGGCCGCGGGTTCGAATCCTACACCCGCTCAATTCAACTTTTTTTTGTACAATTTTTTTGTTTATTTTTTGTTTTTTTTTAACATTTAATAATTAATTTAAATAAAATTTTATATTAATAATTAAATAATCTATAAATAGGCTAAAAACATCAAAATTTTTATAAAAACCCTCTGATACAAACAAAATACAAACGGTTTTATTTCTATTTCTTGCTCCGATTTAAAAGAATTTATAAACAGATTTTTAAACCATTTTATTTCTCATATATTAAGAAAATTTTATACATAATTTCCATTTGAGTGCAACTATTTTAGGTCATAACTTATAATGATTTATAAAAAAAAAAATTATAAACTATTTTTCTTAAAATTTTTAAAATAAAGCTAAAGAAATTAAAAATATTTTTTAATAAAAAAGCGAAATAAAATCCTAAATGCAAATTTTCCAGCTAAATCAAACGTTTTTGTAGAAATAAAACACATGCAGTTCTAGTGATTTCTTTTAACGATTTGTTGAAACTCTTTTCTTTCACCTCTACACCTTTTATACATAAACAACAAACACTATTCTAGAGCTGCAATATGACCTATGCATGGTTACGTCTTATATATCAAAAGATCGAAAATCTTTAGTATAACATATTTGCTGAAAAAACTCGGAAATATCGGTTCAGATACAAAAAAGTTATGCCCAAAACATAAATTTTTTTTAAAAACCTGTTTTCAGGAACCATAAATCTTCCCGAGTCCAAGTTTTATCGCCAAGCTAAATGGTTAATTTACTCTTAAAGGCGTCCGTATATAAATCTGTCCATTCCATATATAAACTTCAGTTTTTTCCCAACTATGGTGAAGGGTATATAAGATTCGGCATAGCCGAATTTAGCCGCTCTTACTTGTTTTTTTTTTTTAATTTTCTCAGAAATGTCTAATATACTTCCTAAATTCATATCACCAAAGAGTATCCCTATTAGGATCCCAGCAAAAATAAATGGAAGTGATTCTTTAGGAATTAATTTTTCATTGATTCCAATGTATCATTTAGATCTGATTTTCCTCTTCTAAGGCAGTTCTTTTTCACAACTTCCAAAAGTGTGATTTTTGAAATTTAACACTTTTCAAATCTATGACGGGTAACTTATTAATTCTAGAAATTTCTATATGATTTTGACACTTATAACTATGGTTTAAGTTTAAAAGATTTGTTTCAATCTTTAACTTACAATTTACCAGATTTTAATTTTTTAAAATCGTAGTTATTATTGCTACAAAAAGTAAAAAAAACTTATTGTTATAAAAATTGCAATAATTTCGAATAAAGTAATTTAATAAATTAGGTCCGATTACCGAATGTCCCTTTATAATTTCGCAACAGTCTAACTCAAACTTTATATGGGAAAATACAAGAAATGTATCATTAAAATTCTCAGGTAGAAGCTAACGGTAGATTGTGAAAATGAGGCTATGGCCGATTACTGATGTCCTGTTGAAATCTAAATTACAAATTCAAAATTTATTTGGGAACATCAAAAGATCCCATTTTTCACTAAACCATAAGAAGGGCTTTAAATGCAATGAAAAAGGATCATAAAAGAAACTTCCACCCTATGACACCCCTATGTAAAAATCATTGGTTCCGATCCAAATTTTTATAACACCGGAATCGAAATCACAGCTTCTGTTTCTCTTCTTTTGCTACTTTTGTTTTGCTGGGATACTTATAAAAATATTAAAAAAAAATTATTTCAAATATGTTAGAAAAAAATCCAAAAATTTTTTTTTTTAATTTGAGCGATTAATAAAAACAAAAATTATAATCGTATGTAAAGGTTTGAGACGAAAAAACTAATTTAAATTTTAGACAAATCTTAAAATTCTAAACACTCTATTCTTGTACAACTCTACCTTAATCCCACTTTAAAATAAAACTATTTAAAAAAAATTGTAGGATCAATTTAAGGGTTTCCCTTATTTTTAACCTTCGTAACTTTAAAAAAAAATCTTTGTAGAATTTTAAAGAAGACAGTTTAAAGTTACGCGCTTTTAAAAAATATTTAATTCTATGTTTTCTAAATTTTTGACCCAATCCTATACACCCGAGTAAAAAAGTTTGGATAAAATCATATGTGGTCTTATCTAATGATATATTATCATATATAAATACATATCTTAGTATGCATTAGCATATATAATTATGTATTACATACATTTTTTTTAAATTACCTTATATTTTGTCATTGATCTTTATAAAATTATGTATGACTTACATGATATGATATGGTATGGTATATATTATATCATATAAAATTGTATATAACACTATATATACTTATATGGGTTACACGGGACTGTATATATTTATACATGGCTTGTACAAAACCATATATACTTATATATAAATTATACAGAACCAGGGATGCGAAATGAGAATTTCAATTTTGTACAAAGGACATTACCAAATTGTACTTTTTTGAACTCAATTGTACCATTTTTTTGGTATAAAAAAACACAAACTATAGAATATTTTTAATATTTTTAGTTTTCATTATCATAACAAAAAAACTGTACAGAAAATTCAGTTGTACATTAAAAGTATATAATAAAAATATGTGAAATAAGGTACAAAAAACCATGATATTGGTCATAATTAAGTAGGTAACAAACTATTTGTTATTTTAAAATTATAGCAACAAGAATTCGATGAATGTAACAAATCTTTCGTTTGGACTAGACTGGAAACTGTTGACAATTTATACGATGCAATTGATTGCGTGCAATTTTCTTAATTCCCTTTTCAAAGTTGCTTCCATAGTTATGTATATTTATACGGTGACTTTAATTGCACGAAAACTGAACGTGAATTAAGTAACAAAACAAGAGTACATATGAGTGTGAAAGAAAGATAACAAACATGCACGAGAAACGAAAACTGTGCCTTTTTTGTTACCCCGCTTGTTTCACTATCCCGTTCTATAACAAACAAAAATTGCAGGCAATAATTATATGCAACACAGTCGCCGTCTAAATTGACTCTAATATAAAAAATATTCACAAAGATGTGACACAAAAATGAGTTGCCAAGAAAAAAAGATAAGGATAAACTGGGAAAATTTGGAAATTTACCAAATAAACCATGGGAGTACCATCGTACTTTTAAGACCCAAATCGTACCAAAAATTGTACAATTGTACCAACTTTCGCATCCCTGTACAGAACCATTAATAATTATATATGCTGTATAACATTTGAGATATAATAATATATGGGCCATTATTAAAAATATTTTTTAATATGGTATGAGATATAATTATATGTGGTTTTATATATGTTCTAATATAAGAAATATTTTTTGATATAATTATATATGATAAAAAATGTGTAAGAAAATTTGAGATATTGTTTTATATAGTTCCATATCTAGAGTATTTTTGATATGGTAAAAGATATAATTTCATATAATTATATGTGGCCCCATGTCAATGGTTTCGAATCCCAGCCAGTGAGATAAATTTTTTGTGCTTTTAGTTTGTTTTTAATTCCTTATTAATATTTTTTTAAAAAACTTTAAAATTTTAAATCATTTCGGGATAACAAGAACTAAAAATATCGAGCCCTAACCGCCAAAAAAACTTAAGCGACAAAAGCTGAATTTTTCAGGACAAGGTTTTTTTTAGTTTTCTCAGTACTCAGTGCAGGTATTGGCATGAAACTTTCAAATTATGCTTTTCTTTGAGTAATTAACTAATCTTAGTCGTTACATTCATCATTTTTAAATAAGAAGTAGGATTTTTGTGACTTAAGTTTTTTGCGCTGTCATTGTAAAATGCTAAAGTGATGTATTTGTGTCGGTTATGTTTTTATTTTTTAAATTTATTTTCAAAATGTGGACAACTTAAAAGAAAGGAAATTCACATAGTACAACATAACATTTAATGTAATAAAAAAAATTAAATTCATGGTAATATAAGGTTTATTCTTTAGTGTCTTCTTCATCTGTTTCTGGTAATGTATCTTTAATATTATTTCCGTGTTTTAGGCTTAAATATTCATTGTGGAATTTTTTATTTATTGCATTTTTATCACAAAGCTTTTTTAAATCATTGTATTTAGCAGATGAAATTTTTAAGAAATCGTTATATGCAGGAATTGGTCCATTTTTTGTTATGGGCAAATTTCGTTTTGAGCGTGATATTGTACTGAGATCGATTTTTGTTGTTTCGGAATTTTGAAAATAACCATACTTAAGTATGATAATGGAACTGTCTTTTTCAAATATGGCAGAGCGTAGAGTTTTAAATGAAATTTTTATTGAACTAGGAAACAGTACATGTGAAAAAGCTTTCCAGTCTTTAAAATCTCCATTATTCATTAAAACACATTCATAACCAGCTGGTCTAGTTCTTGCATTGGAAATCACAGTATACCATTCACTTGGAGCCCAAACACTTCTGTCACGGATAAACGACTCTATAGTGCTGTGAATGGAGTCCACAGGCATCATTGTATGTCCAGGTAATAAATATGTAATTTTTATTTTCTTTATAAAAACAGCAGTTTCAAGAAAAAATTTCAAAGCTGAAAGCACTGCTCTATTTCGGTTTTGACCCGCACAGCTGTCGCAGTAAAGGCTTATTGAAGAACAGGTTCCTCTCTGGTCAACACGTGTCAAATATTGGAACAATACTGTGGCAATTTCATTGCATCCTCTTTTTCCGTCAGTCTCTCCCCACAAAAAGCAATAACCATTTCTTGTACCATTTTCATAAACACTTTCGTTATAGTATGCGTATTTTCTTGAGTAAAATAATGTGTTTAAAACTTTTCGTGTTTAAAACTTTTCCTAGATCGAAGCTAGCGCATAAAAACTATGAATTTGTTTTGCTTTGTGCCTGTCCCTCCAAAAATATTTCTTTACACTCCTCCTTGTCCTTTATATGATTTTTATATTTTTCGGACTGCTCCATAGTTTTTTTCTTCCTCTTCCAAGTTTTTGTAGCTTTCACATGTAACGCATTTGTCCTTTTTAGGCAAGTGGAAACCAATATTGAAGTTATTTTTAAAAACTGAACGAAAAACTCTTAGGGACAACTGAGACGATTCCTTATGAATACTTATTAAATGTTGTGTAAAGGCCTTATATAAACCAGAAATGTTTCGAAATTCACTTGAAATATACAGCTTATTACTTTTATTTCGGCAATAATGCGACGGAACTGCGGGCAAATTTTCAATAAATGATTTCAATATCAGTATTTTTGATTCATCAGTTTTATTGTGTGGCTTTGCTTTCGTTTTAATATCACCAACAGCACTCATTATGTTTTTTCTATTTCTGACGTTTCGTAGCATTTGTTGGGATATATTTAGTGTTTTAAGTAAAAATTGTTGACAAACTTGAATATGTTTGAAGTTGTAGTTCATGTGGTACTCATAAGTAAATTGTCTTTTTGCACTTTCTGATCTTTTTCTGGCGCAACCATTCTTTTTGTCTATTGCTGTTGCCCATGCCCCAAAAATGCTCGTTTAATAACTCCCTGTCCTTTTCAGTGAAATTGGAGCTGCAGTTTCTTCCACAATTGTTATGGATACAGGGATTCGGCTTAACTGTAGTATTTCGCTGTTTCTTTTTTTTTCAATCGATTAGGAACCGCTTTAGTAGCTTTGTATCCTCTCTTTCCTACACACATTTCTTCGTCAATGTCTAGCTCGGAGTCGCTGCTGCTATACGGAACAAGAACAATTTTCGTTGGCAACTTAAAAAAAAAATGGTTACACTTAAATCACATTTAGGAAAAAGAAGCCAAAAATGATTTGCATTTTTTATATTATTGTACACATCACTAACATGTGTATTGCAAAACTCGATGAAATTTCTATAATCAACAAAAACATAGTTACCTTTCTTTCACCAGATGCCATTTTAATAAATATTATCAAGCAATTAACACAAAAATGTAAACTTTTCCAAAGCCGCACAAAAAATGTAAGACTGAAAATTAAACTTAAACGACACCACGCAGTCAGGAAATTTGTAAACAAAATGTGAATGTCGGTTGAGTTATTTTTGTTTTGACTTTATGTTAGTAACGGCACATCTGTCAGCTGTGAAATTTATACAGGGGTTGGGAATTATGTTTCTTAATCGACTTTCATCAAAAAGTCAAAATCGAAAAAAATGTCGCTTGAGTTTTTTTTGCGGTTAGGGCTCGATATGTTGAAACCACATGTCGTCCAATTCCATTTTTTCAAATCAAGGCCAAAAATAATCAGAAATAATGGCGTTATCGCACCATCGTTATTGTCGACGAAAAAATATGGCCCAATGACGCCGCCGGCATGCAAACCGCACCAAACAGTTATTTTTTGTGGATGAAGTGGTGATTCATGAAGCACATGTGGATTTTCACCAAACCAATATCGCATATTTTGCTTATTGACGAGCCCATTGAGTCACAAATTAGCTTCGTCACTGAAGATGATTTTGCTTTTAAAGTTGCGGTCACCGACTCCGAATTCCGGTAGTACATTTTTATAATTTGTATACGTTGTTCGTTCGTGTACTTTACCATGATGAAAATGTTGAGTTTACTGGAAAAAAAGGAATGTAACAGATAGATGATTAGTGGAATAGTGCGTTCACAGATTACATTCATAGTTGTCAAGTACCTATTGGAAAACCCTTTATTAAATCGGGACCAATTTAGTACCATTAATTCAGCCAAGATTACCCGGCCTAACGCCCGGCAGTATACTGAGTTTCCAGGTACAAATATTTCAAATTTCAGATCTTTCCCTTTGAACCCCCATCAAGGGTGAGGATTTTTCCATTTTCTGCCCCTCCCCGTTGGATTTCAACTTCCTAGGTCCAACGGTTTGTGCAGGCTGTTAAAGGGGAGACTTTTTCGATGAGTTAGCACATATTCCAAGAAAGGCATATTTCAAATTTCTGTTTTCTAGCTTTAGGGGTTTGGGCAGGCCGTGAAAGAGTTTTTCCCCATTTTAGTTTCCAAGAACCTTGTCTTAGCGAATATCTACGCCGCAGGAGGAACCTACATACAAAATTTCAGCGTTCTACCTCCTGCGGCTTGGGCTGGGTGATGCTGAATGAAATAAAGAAATAAATATTTGCAAACGAGGGTGGATCAATAAGTCCGTGACTTTTCGAACTTCCCTCGTAGTTATATGAAATGCAACACTGCTCTCATCAAGACTACTGCCAAATTTTTAGCAAGTTCCGTCATTTACTTTGCGTTTAACAGCTGTTCAAAACATACAACCTCGTGGCTTTTTTTTTTTTAATGGAAAGAAGTGAATTTCGAGTGCTCAAACCAAGGAAAAGCTTGATAAATACTATGGGGACTCTGCACCATCTATTTCAATGGTAAAAAAGTGGTTTACTGACTTTCGTTGTGGCCTTACAAGCACCCAAACAATTGAAAAAATTCACGATATGGTGTTGGCCGATTGGAGATTGAATGTGCGATCGATTGTGGAAGACATAGACATCTCACATGGCTCAGTGGTTTCAATTTTGAACGATCACTTGGGTATGAGTAAGCTTTCCGCAATATGGCTGCCGCGTTTGCTTACAATCGACCACCAACGGAATCGTGTGACAGCTTAGTTTCCAATGCAAAAATTAATGAAGTAGACTACGACTCATTCGCCTTATTCTCCGGATTTAGCCCCAGTGACTGTTTTGCAAACCTAAAGAAATGGCTCGGTGGAAAGAGATTTAGCTCCAACGATGAAATTATTGATCAAACAAATGCCTATTTTATGGACCTCGAAAAATCCTGTTGTTTAACGCGTAGTAAATGAAGAAACTTGCTCAAAATTTGACAGTGGTCTATTAACAGGTGGTACTTGAGGGGAGCAGTGTTGCATTTCATATAACTACAAGGGAAGCTCGAAAAGTCACGGACTTATTGATCCGCCCTCGTATTTACACATTCACACATTTTCATATTTACACATTTGCCCATTTGCTTATGTGTACATTTGCTCATTTGCATATTTGCACATTTACATTACCATCAAACCATCAATCTATCAAACCATCAATCCCCAAAACCATCAAACAATTAATCAAATTTTCACTTTTGAAAATTTGCACATTTTCACATTAGCACATATGCACATTTGAACATTTGCACTTTTGCGAATTTGCACATTTGCACTTTTGCAAATTTGCACTTTTGTTAATTTGCACTTTTGCGATTTCCACATTTGCACTTTTGAAAATTTGTACATGTTCTCATTTGCACTTTTGCACCCTTTCACATTTACAAATTTGCATATTTGGAAATGCACAATTGCATTATTGCACATTTACGTTGGATGATGATTCTATGTACCGTCAAGAAGGATAATTTTCCGCTTTTTGCCCCTCCGCTTTGGATTTTGCAAAAGTCACGCCATAGCTTTTATCTACTCTGGAGAAGGAACCTGCATACCAAATTTCAACTTTAAAGCATTTAAAAATACAAAAATTATTAAAATACAAGACAATAACGAAATTAAATGTAACAATTCCAAAACGTAGGGTGTACTTTTTTTATTTCTAAAATACAATTGACTATTTCTAAAATACAATTAACTATTTCTGAAATACAATTGACTATTCTGAAATACAATTAACTATTTCTGAAATACAATTGACTATTCTGAAATACAATTGACTATTTCTAAAATATAATTAACTATTCTGAAATACAATTGACAATTTCTGAAATACAATTGACTATTTCTGAAATACAATTGGAAAAGGTGTAGTTTTCGTGTATATTATTATTGGATCTAATCTGATACAATTCGATCGGAATTTTTTTGGATAAATTTGGATATTACTTTTTCCAAAAATATATTGTTGGGTCTAATTTGATCTGCCATTTTTCGGATTAAATAAGATATTAAGGAATATAAAATTGGATATGATTAAATATTGTGCCAGATTTATTTTTTTAATCGGACATGCTTACTTTTTGCCAATTAATTTCAAACCATCTGTGGTTCATTATGTAAAAATGTTTGTGTTGGTTATAGATATTACTGCAAATATATTTTCTGTACATACATATATCTATCTTCCAAAAGTCTGATGATGATGGGGTTAAATATATCAGTGTGCATTCATACTAGCGTTATCATTAAAATACCGATACCGCAATAACAAATATAACGTTACCCTTAAAATATCGTAACCGAAATAATAGAAAATACCGATACCGAAATAACTAAAAAATCGTTATCCCTAAAATACCGTTACCGAAATAACTGAAAAAATCGTTATCCCTAAAATACCGTTACCCAAATAACTGAAAAATCTTTATCCTTAAAATAACGTTATCGAAATAATAGATAATAGCGTTACCCTTACCGATAACCGCATTTGTTTCGGTTACCATCCATGGTTTATACACAAACCTTAACACAAACACAATTAAAATTGTGCAAGTCACTTGTGTCATTTATTTGCGGTATTAGTTTATACGGCAAATATCCTGCTAAGTGACTTGCTCAATGTTGTGATAGTATGCGTTAATTTAAATTTAGGGATTTATTTCCAAATTGGGGATTTTATTTCGTTTTTGGTGGTCGCAAGATTTGTTGGGGATGACAGCAATTTAAGGGGACTTTTGGGGATATAATATTAACAATACTTTCGAATTTTTCAATTTTTATTATTTTTCTACCCTATTATTATTTTAAATTTAACAGTGAATAGTTTTAAGTTTTTCAAATTATTCGTCCCTGCCGGTTAATCGGTTAAGACATTATTCGAAAAATGATTAAAATTGATTTATCGGTTATTCGAGTGGATTAATCGGAGAAATAGGTGATTAATTTATTAATGATAGGAATAAGCAAATTCTTAAATATTTTTGACAAAACGGTCTATTTTTACTAAGTTTGTCAACTTTTTCAAAACTTTAAACAACTCAACTTAATTAAAATAAGTTAAAAATGTAATTTTCAATATTTAGATTTTATCATTTTTTTATGAAATTTTTAACAAAACTCTTTTTTAGAAAATAAAATGTTCAAATTGAAATCAACTCTCTTTTATAATTTTATAACATAAGAAACATTATAGTGCTTGTTAGACAAATAACTAGCCACATGGTTGATTGCTAAAAAGTAGAGTATTCAAAAACCGAAAACCGGTCAACCGGTTTCTTTATTTTTAAAAACCGATCGGTTTCAAATATTTTGTAAATTCGAAGAAAAATGAAAACCGGTCTTTTTTGTTCGGTTAACCGGTTTTTTTAATTACATCACCAACTGGATTACTTGGTCTCTTTTTTTTTCGAACACTTATAATCGTTTGTTTGGTTATGAAGATTTAGATGTAAGTCTAATAGATTCCGATGAAGACTTAAATTTTCCAAATTCAAATAGTTTAATTTCTGATCTAAATAACACAATAAACAGTATTATTCTTGATAAATGCGACCAAAGAATAGAAAAGTTGGAAAATTTATATAATTGTCTTTTGACAATTTGTCCAACATCTACTATTAGTGAAATAGTATTTTCCACTTCTAGCTTTATCAAAAGCAAACAAAAAATCGTCTTAAAACGAAACATTTAAATTGCATATTATTTCTAAAATATTATTTTAGAACTGAAAAATAGATTTTATTTTACATATTTAAAATGTAATATTAAAAAAACTTATTTTATCAGGATAAAGATCATAATTTTTTAATGTTACTAACGAATAGTAAACACTAATTTAATTTATTAAATGGAAAAAATTGTAAGGATCAGAAATATATAATTACTCGGGTCGAAAGTGTGCACTCCCTCTAGCGCTGATCCTGTGTTTACTATTCGTTAGTAACATTAAAAAATTATGATTTTGAGACTGATAAAATTATAAATATATAATTAAAACAGATAGACCAAATAATATACAAAATTTACACTTAAAAAAACTTATTTAATGCCAAACGTTCAAATTACTAACGTACCTAATTTTACCCAATTTACAAACTTAATAATCTGTATTCATTTGATATGAATATAGTTTTATAATATTAATTTTTAAGATATTATATTAAAAAACATCAAAACCAATAAATAAAATGTTGAAATGAAATACAATTAAAAAATATAATAAAATATATTTTTTTTCAAAGAACGTATTTTTTTAATTACTTTGTATATTAAATTTCTTTTTTTTGTTTGTAATTAAAACAGCAAATTATATATGCTTTTTATTCAAATTAAAAAAACCGGAAAAACCGGTTGACCGGTTTTTTCTGCAAAAACCGTAACCGGTTTTTTTAAAATTCGATTTTTCGAAGAAAACCGAAACCGGTTTTTTCAAAAGGCCGGTTTTTTGAATACTCTACTAAAAAGAAGCAAAATATATGTTTTAATATTTGTTGTGTTAGATGTGATAATTCTGGAGGCTCGAACTATTCTAATATTTTAGATTTTGATGTGATTTCTTTTCAGATACATTTACTTGTATCAAAATTATTTGCTTTTTTTTGGAGAACCGATTAATCGACTTATTTTTATCGATTATTCTAGTCGAATAACTATTTGAGTTTGAAATTATTTGTTTCGACATTAAGCTGATGAATCAGGTATTTTTTATTCAGAAGTTATTTAAATGATAAACGTTGTTACATAATATCTTAAAGTAAGTGGAAAATATGTTTTTTTTTATGGAAAATACAAAAAGAACAATCTGAGGATTTTTGCGGATGACAAATCGAGAATTGGGTCCTTAGAAAAACTGGCAACACTGTTAAACAATTATTATACCCTCCACCATATATGGTGAGGGCATATACCAGTTTGTCATTCCGTTTGTAACATGTCGAAATATAGGTTTAAGACCCCATAAAGTATATATATTCGTGATCCTTATGCAATTTTAAGTCGATTTAGCGATGTCCGTCTGTCTGTCTGTCCGTCTGTCTGTCTGTTGAAATAGCGATCACGACGCGAAGACGCAGGCGGGGGTGCCTATTTTTACCCAGATTATTGAACATCCTCCCGAGCAGTTTGGTATTTAAAATGAGCAAAATCGGTTAAGCGGTTCAAAAGTTATGAGTGAAAATGTGAAGGTACCTCTAAATTTTCCATACAAATTTGTTTAATTTTTCTGTATCTATTTTTTTTTTTTTGTTAAGTAAGTAAAAATGTTATTAAGTCTTCTTATTGTTCGATTACATTTATTGTCTTACATACTATGAGAAGAGCTATATGTGTGTTACTCTAATAACTAAGTTAACGTAAAAATCAACAATGTTAAATTCGCTAACAGAGCAGACCTCTGTAAATAACATTGCTAAAACTAAATAAATAACATTACTAAAACTAAATAACAAAAGTTCGTTACATAAATTGACAAAACATATTCATATTACAGTTCACGCAAAATTTAGTATATACGTATATCATCTTCAGCCCCTATGGTGGAGGGTATTCAAAGATTCGGCACAGCCAAATTTAGCCCTTTTTTACTTGTTATTTATACTACAGCTTTTATCGTTGTGTGTGTCAGTTTTAAGCTAAAAACTATTGGATTTACCACATCTTCCCACTTTGGGCACGTGCAAAAAAGGGGTAAATAATAAAAAAAATAAATATTTTCAATATTAGTAATTACAAGCCAAACTAAATTTTAGGAATATGTTATGTAATGCGTATATGGGAAAAGCTCATACAGTATTCCAGCAAAATCTTGGTAAAGGGTTGGACCTATTTCTGGTATTACCTAGTAAAGGGTATGCTTTACACTTTGCTTTACTTTAAAACCTAAAGTAATACCCTTCAAATATTGCGATACATCACTACTTATTTGAAAGTTAGGAAATAATGACTTAACGACTTGTGGGCTTTAAAATAATGAGTTGTTGGTATTGTATTATATAACCATATACTCATAATGAGAAAGTACGGTTGTATTATAAATTCATAGTCTAAATTTATTGCAAATATTTTATAATTTAAATGCATTGATTTATGTTTAAAAAGTGTAAATGGAGAATGAGAGATATTTTTTCTCTTTATTGTTACCTAACTTTTAACAAAATCTCATTTATTAAATTTTTTTTAATAAATATTAAAAATACAAAATGATGTACAATAGTTTGTTTTTATACTTTTAACGATTCTTTTTAAAAATTTTAGTTCCTGAATATAACTTTTGAAATTTTGTTTACACTAGATTTTGAAATCTAGTTCGTGTAAAATAGTATATACTGAGTTTACCTTATATCGAAATCTCGTTTAAAATCGAGTTAAATCTAGTTTCAAATTATTTCCGTTTACACTACGAAATTTGTCAGTTAAACTGAATTTTGACTTGACAATATTTTGTAGACTAACAACAAAATAAAAAAATTATCTTTAATTGTATTAATTGGTGGAATGCTAAATTTATTACCATGATTAAAGAAACAATGTTAACATAGCCTTTAAAAGTGTTTATAATACGGGATGAATATTTGGAAGTAAGATTTTTTACTTTGTTCATGGTAGGTCTTCCCAAATTTGTTTGCAAAGATTTTCTTCGTCAGGGACAAAAATAGGAATCTGGGTGCAGCTTTTAACTTATCTTTAAATTAACAACGCCTACATCTCATATTGTTAAATTTTCTTAATTATTATTTGTTTAAATTGTTTCGCTAGGTGATGCCAGTTTTCACTATATTTATATATGTTTACTGGGTTAACTTTGTTTCGCTGACACTTTATAATTTGCCTGCACGCGCAATATATTGCAACTCATTTAATTAATCCATTGAACCTAACTAGGTGTTGTAACTTTATTAATAACAATACTGCTGACTTTATGTCTGCAGTTTTGATAATATGAAATTTTATTGTTTTTGTAAAGTAAGCATAATTTAACTTTAAGACATTTTGGATAATAAAGAAATCAGTCGTAGTCAAGCACTCGAACAAAACGTATTTTTATTTAATAAAATACTAATTGGCGCCCAACAAAATAATTTTGTTTTTTTAAGAAATCACTTAAGTAGTGCCGTGGAAAAATTTACAAGTGTCCTTTATTAGTGCAGTAAATTTTTATAAAAAAAAAAAAAAACAAAAAGCAAAATTTCTTAGTGTTTAAATTCGGAGGAAATACAACACAAGTCACAGGAAAAAAAAGAGCATAAGAGGGAACCTTAGTAAACAGTGAAAAGGACAAATTCCCCTATGCCAGTGATAATTAAGAAATTAAAAATACATTAAAAACAACAATCCCTAAAGAAGTGGATATCAAAAAAAAAAAAAAAAAAAAAAAAAAAAACATTATCGAACAATCAAAAATAAGTATAAGAACTTAAAAAAATTAATTAAACAAAAAAAAAAGAAAAATAACAACCCTTAAAGAAGTGAAAAAATATAAGATAAAGTTAAAAACTTTAGAAATTAAAAATAAACTTTAAAAATTAAAAATAAAAAAATTTTTAAAAGATTAAAAACAAACTTTAAAAATTAAAAATAAAAAAAAAAAAAAAACTTTGAAAATTAAAAACAAACCTTAAATATTAAAATTTAGAAAAAAAAATCAAAAGTAAAAAGTAAAAAACAAAATAATATAAGAACTAAAACTATTAAAACATTGTAGCAAGATACTAACTTGGAAATAAGTCACCAGGCAACGATTTTTGCCTGGGCTGCGAAAACAACAACAACAGCAACAAAATCTCGCCAAATAATAACCGTACAACACCTTAAAGAAAAAGATAACAATAAACAGCAACCTCCACTACCAACAACAAGGCAATTATAGACGTACACATCTGCAACAGTAACAGGAAAATGGCAACAATAACAACAGTAACAATTCTATTGTGTCATAATATCTTTTTATATTAAGTGAATTAGAAATATAAGAATATTTTTATCTTTATTCAAATTTAAAATTTCAATAAATTAAATAGGAAATCTTTAATAATCAAAAATATTACTGATAATTTCAAGATAATATAATAGAAACTTTTTTTTATTAAAATATTAATTTAACAAGAAATAATTTAAAAATTTATAAACAAATAACAATCTGCGATTCCTACGGGACCCTCCAGATTTATCAATTGAAAAGAAATAATAAAATATAATCTATAATAATAAGACAATATTGCTTTTAAAAAAAAATTAATCTCTAGAATAAGTTTTACTTTTTGAAATGTCTAACCCCAACAACTTAATAAGACCACCAGTTTTTGTTCCTCCCCCATCCGCTAATCACAACAATCCTCCACATTCCCCAAAACCAATAAATATAAATATTCCTCAAATGGAAGCTGCTATAACGAGTTTAGTCACTCGACTATGTAGGGAACAATGTAGGAGTTTAGTAGGGAATATATCGAACCCCGATTCGGATTTCATAGCAAGGAGCCAAGAGATCGAGGATCAGTATAGGGAAAACCTTACCGACCTGGACAAGGTACCGGATGTTGTACGTTGCCTGAGAGAATTTTCTGGCAATGCAGCTGAATTTAGCTCATGGAAGAAGAGCGTCGAGAGAGTCTTAAATATCTATGGAGCACAAAATGGTACTCCAAAATACTTCGGAATCCTAAATGTAATAAGGAATAAGATCGTTGGAGTCGCAGACTCGGCTCTTGAGTCATATAACACTCCTCTATATTGGGAAGCAATATCACGCTGCCTGACATTGCATTATGCCGACAAAAGGGATTTAGGCACCCTGGAATACCAAATGACGACGTTGGTACAAGGAAACTCTGCAGTACAGGATTTCTATCAAGAGGTCTACTCCCACCTGTCCCTGATTATCAATAATATTTCCTGTATGACTATAGGAAAGGAAGCCATGGATACATTGATCCAGACATATCGAGACAAGGCATTGGACACCTTTATCAGAGGATTGAGAGGTGATCTCTCCAAACTTCTGTGCATCCGAGAGCCGAATAACTTGCCACAAGCACTACATCTCTGTCTTAAATTGCAGAATCAAAATTATAGAACCGATCATGCTTTGGGAAAAAGTATCGGAAACTCACGGATAATTCCTCGAAATCAGAATTTTAGACCCCAAACAAACTATGGAACATCGGGATCTCTTCAACAAAAACCATTCGCAACCCTATACCAATACCAAAACCCAATCCGATACCCAACCCAATACCCAACCCAATACCTAAACCAACTCCCAATCCAGTACCCTACCCAAAACCCAACCCAATATCAATCCCGTAATACTGGAAACATTCAATTCCAAAATTTTCCTGGACAAGTTCGACAATCTCAAAGTGTTAACCCAATACCTCCAGCCAGACCCTTTGCACCAAAACCTCAACCAAGACCTGTGCCAATGGAAATTGACCAATCCATGCAGTCTAGGAACATCAATTACATGAATCGTCCAAAAAACAATGATCAATTTATGGGAAAAAGACCGCCAGAGCAATATGCATTCCAGAACCCAAAAGCTCAAAGAAACTTCAACATAGAAACGGAATACGAGGAAACTAACAACGAAATTGAAGAAAAATACCATAAAGAGATGGCATCATATGAAATAGAAGAAGTATTACCAGAATACCAGTTGGATAATGTTGATAATCAAGACTTTGCCGACATACATTTTTTAGAATAAACAACTCGTCTTTGCCATATTTTGAAGCAAAGACGAACAAGGGGGAGATCCTAAAAATGTTGGTGGACACAGGATCTAATAAGAACTATATCCAAACCTCACTAATAAAGTCGGCCATCCCTAACAAAAAAAATTTTTATGCGAATTCCGCCGGAGGAAAAATTTTGATAACAAACCATACATTCATTAACCTTTTTGGATTGAATTCTATAAATTTAAAATTCTTTGCTCTACCCACCCTCAAATCTTTCCATGCGATATTAGGCAATGACAGCCTTAAGGCACTTTCAGCCATTATTCATACGGCAGAAAGCTTAATGATAGTGGGAAATAACATCAAAATTAAATTAAAACAACAAATATCGGAAAGCGTTAATAGTATTTCACAAAGTGTACACAACATCCAAATCAGAACTGATCATCTGTCAAAAGACCAAAAGCAGAGAATAACGGAACTGGTCAAAGAATTTCCAGGCCTTTTTTCTGAACCAAACGAACGGTTAACCTATACAACTACGGTAAAAGGAGAAATAAGGACAACAACTGATAATCCTGTTTATTCAAGATGTTACCCTTATCCGATACATTTTAAGGATGAAGTCGAACATCAAATCTGCGATTTACTAGACCAAGGTATTATAAGACCCTCCAAATCGCCGTACAATTCACCTGTTTGGGTCGTACCGAAGAAAATGGATGCTTCTGGAGTAAGAAAATATAGAGTGGTTATCGATTATAGAAAACTAAACGCGATTACCATCCCGGACCGGTATCCAATTCCTAAAATTAACGAAGTTCTTTCCCAATTGGGGGAAAACAACTTCTTTACTGTTTTGGACCTCCAAAGTGGATTCCATCAAATTCCTCTAAAAGAAGTAGATGTTGAAAAAACCGCATTCTCTATCAACAACGGTAAATACGAATTTACCCGGCTTCCCTTCGGTCTGAAAAACGCACCATCAATCTTTCAGAGAACCCTAGACGATATCCTGAGAGAACATATAGGAAAAATATGCTACGTTTATATAGATGACATCATCATATTCGGAAAAGATGAAAAAACACATTTTGAAAATATTCCACACCCTGGAAGTTGCCAATATGAAGGTGCAATTGGACAAATGTGAATTTTTGAAACCAGAAGTGGAATTTTTAGGGTTTCTTATATCTACTGAAGGAATACGGGCCAACCCTAAAAAAGTGGAAACCATCAATGACTTCCCAACCCCGAAAACTTTAAAGGACTTGAGGTCATTCTTAGGCATGGCTGGATTCTATCGCCACTTTATAAGGGACTATGCAAAATTAGCAAAACCCTTAACAGCTCTTTTGAGAGGGGAGGAGGGACGAATGTCCAAATCCGTCTCTAGCAAAATTGTCATCAAATTAGAGGATGAAGCACTAGCAGCATTCGATAAGATCAAGAAAACACTAATGTCAGAGGACGTCATTTTAACATACCCCAATTTCCAGAAGGAGTTTCGGTTGACAACAGATGCCTCGAATTATGCAATCGGAGCCGTACTAGAACAGGAGGGTAGACTGATAACCTTCATTTCCAGGACCCTCAGTAAAGCCGAAGAACATTACGCAACGAACGAGAAAGAAATGTTGGCAATTGTATGGGCCCTCAAGAGCCTGAGGAATTATCTTTACGGTGCGGCAAACGTAAAAATATTTACGGATCACCAACCACTGACATATGCCTTAACCAATGGAAACACTAACAGCAAACTTAGACGGTGGAAAGCAATATTGGAAGAATACAATTACGAACTCCAATACAAACCGGGAAGCACTAATGTGGTAGCAGATGCGTTATCCAGACCTCCTCAGGAAATGTTACAAATAGATTCCACAGCAGTCACTCAACATAGCAATCAAAGCTCTCCCGAAAGTCTTATTCAATACACGGATACCACAATAAATGCGTTAAAAAACCAGATTATAATAGAGCCTCATGAAACTCCGTCTTATGAATTTAAAATAGTGTTTCCAACGTACCACAGACACATAGTGTTGGATCCAGACCTCTCCGAGAAAAGAATAGAACAGATTTTTGAGAAATACTTGAACCCTTCAGTTACAAATTGCGTGAAGACAACCGACGCAATTCTAGGAAAAGCGCAAGAAATATTCTCCAAAAAATTCTACAAACATAAAGTTCTTTACACCAGAAAAATGGTATCTGATATTCATAACGAGTCAGAACAAGAGGTGGAAATAATAAATGAGCATAGCAGAGCTCATAGGAGTGCCGAGGAGAACAAGATCCAACTCCTTGAGAAATACTATTTCCCCCAAATGATGGCAAAAATAAAAAGGATTACAAAATCATGCTGGATTTGCAAGGAAAATAAGTATGACCGCCACCCTAATAACATTTCTTTACAGGAAACCCCAATCCCACAGTTCCCAGGTCAAATAGTACATATAGACATCTATATAACAGAGAAGACTTCCATTTTAACAGCAATTGATAAGCTGACAAAATATGCGCAGGCAAGGATACTGAAATCATGATCTGCGGAGGATATCAAACAACCGATTAGAGAAATATTGTTAAGTTTTGGAATGCCCGAAATAGTGGTAATGGACAACGAAAAATCATTTAACTCCAAAGCGATAGTATTCATGTTGGAAAATCAATTTAATATCAAAGTGTTCAGAATCCCACCATACGCCAGTACTGTAAATGGACAAATAGAACGATTTCATTCTACCCTATCCGAGATCATGAGGTGCATCAAATCTGAAGGAACCCAGAATGGTTTATCCGAACTTCTGGTTAAGTCAATTTATGAATACAACAATACTGTCCATTCAACTCTAGGCAGGAAACCGTTAGAAGCATTTTTTGGTAGAAAATCTTTTAATGACCCCACGAAATGGGAAAAGAATAGAATTCAAATGGTAGAGAACTTCAAGGATCGACAGCGATCCACTTTAGAATATCATAACAAGTACAAGAGGGAACCAAGAGATTATAAAGTGGGCGAACAAATCTTTGTCAAGGAAAATAAGAGATTAGGGACCAAGCTATCTAGAAATTACAAGAAGGAGGTAGTGAAGGAGAATAGACACTCTACAATATTTACTGAAATACAATATTCGTAATTAAGTAGTTATTTTTTTTTTTATTTTTTTAACAGGGTGATGATATCTGCTGTAATGGGAGAAGTAAAGATACTAGATTACACTAATGCAAGGGTAGTAGCAATCGATACAGGTATAGCAAAACTTCAGACTGGGGCTGTAATGTAATTGATCTGGATAATTACCAGAATTTTATCGATAATATGAGGGAAACAATAAGAACGAGAATAAGTGCATCCCATCCCCTACATCCCCTCCTAATCCTAGAAATTTCATACCTATAGAATAAACTAGACCAATTGAAACCAAGGTCCAAAAGGTCCCTTAACTTCATAGGTTCAGTATGGAATGAAATAATAAAACAGAAAATAAACAACGTATCAAGTAATAATAATAAACAAGTTGTAATCAATAAATTATCGTTGAACAGAATAAACGAGTTAAGCTCTAAAATGAATCAGATAATAAAAGTCGTACAAGAAGATGTACGGGCCTTTCAAAACTTAGATATTACAGAGTTTAAATACAAATTGGAAATAATAAGAGAAGAGATAACAAATCTACAGTATGCCATCCATTGGGCTAAAGCAGGGGTAATTAACTCATTTATTATATCTCACGACGAAATGGAAACAATAAGAAAACTGTTTGAGAATAACCAAATTCCATATTTAAATATGGAAGAAATATTAGAGTTTAGTGAAGTAAGGATAGCCTCAAGTAATAACTCCCTGATTTATATTATCAATATCAAATCAACCTATAATGAGACATGTAACAAAATATTAATAAAACCTGTGAAACTTAAGAAAATTGCTACTAATATTAAATTTAACGAAATTTTAAATTGTGATAAGAAAATGTTTGGTATAAAAACTAAGTGTAAGAGTTACAACATGTTGACAATGTGCAAGAGCGAAGATATTGAAGATATCAGTGGCTCCGAATGCCTACCTAATCCGATCCACAGCAAACCCTCTAATTGTGAAACTTAAGAAAATTGCTACTAATATTAAATTTAACGAAATTTTAAATTGTGATAAGAAAATGTTTGGTATAAAAACTAAGTGTAAGAGTTACAACATGTTGACAATGTGCAAGAGCGAAGATATTGAAGATATCAGTGGCTCCGAATGCCTACCTAATCCGATCCACAGCAAACCCTCTAATTGTACCTTTATAAGTAATTCACACATACCCACTGTACAGGAGATAGTCCCTGGCACCCTTCTATTGAATCAGTTTAATGGTACAATTCTCATAAGCCAAGAAGCTTATGACCTTAATGGCACTTTCATCATTAAATTCCATAATGAAACGGTCTCGGTGGATAATACTATCTTTTCATTTTCGGAAATTAACTTTTCTAATCCACTACCGGCCATAGTGCAATCAATAGTGGGAAACCCAGTTGTTGAGGAAATCCTCTCGTTGGAGTTAATTAAGGAAATGCACACTAACAACACAGAGGCAATCGAGCTCCTGAATGTTGAAACTAAATTAGGTGATCCTATCGCCTACATTTTGGCGATTTCCCCAATTGTTATAATACTGTCCGTCTGTCTGAGGAAAAGATGCAATAGTCAGAGGGTACAATGCTCTGAAAATATTAATACTTCACTACCACCAAGGAATATTGTCATGTGTGGGAATGAACTTGGAACACTTCCAATAGAGCGAATTACCCAAATACCTTATTTTTGATTGAGGATAATCAATTTTAGAGGGGAAGAGTTAACGAAACAAATATTTTATGTTTACTGGGTTAACTTTGTTTCGCTGACACTTTATAATTTGCCTGCACGCGCAATATATTGCAACTCATTTAATTAATCCATTGAACCTAACTAGGTGTTGTAACTTTATTAAAAACAATACTGCTGACTTTATGTCTGCAGTTTTGATAATATGAAATTTTATTGTTTTTGTAAAGTAAGCATCATTTAACTTGAAGACTTTTTGGATAATAAAGAAATCAGTCGTAGTCAAGCACTCGAACAAAACGTATTTTAATTTAATAAAATACTAATTTATAACATTGCTGAATGCTCTGTAAACATAATTATAATACTGGATTTTTGAAAAATCTAGAAATTAAACTGGATTTCTTTGTATGGAAATCTGGTTTTAAATCCACTTATGAACTAGTGTTAATTCAGTAATACAGTACCATATGATAAAAACTCGGTTTATACTAGATTTTGAGCGAAATGTAAACGCTGTTTTGGATCAATTTAAATTTTTTCTATATTTTTGTGATTAGCATAACAGAATTATAAAGGGTTTTTCAATAAGAGCGCTACAAAAGTTTTTTTTAAATAAAACAAAAACGGTTTTAAATATCAATGAAATTCTTAATTCCTGTAAAAGTACGTTCGATGCCATTATGTATGAAACTCGATTTCTTTTGCATGGCCACCACGGGCACGCTTGCAGAATTCCAGACGCTGAACCCAATTTTCGACAGTTTTCAAGCATAAATCGGCCGATACTGCTGCAATTTCACGTTCGATATTCGTACGAAGTTCATCAATCGTCGCTGGCTTGTTGGCGTAGACTTGACGTAGCCGCACGACCGAGGCGGCCAATTGACTGGACCATTTCGTGAGATAACACGTTCTCCAAACTTGGTTTCCAATAAATTGATTGTGACATTCGCTGTGTGGCTTGTGGTGCCGTCCTGTTGGAACCACATGTCCTCCAAGTTCATATCATCCAATTGGGGCCAAAATTATTCGGTTATCATTGAACGGTAGCAATTCCCATTCACAGTAACGTGCCGGTCATGATCATCTCGAAAGAAATACGGCCCAATGACGCCGCCGGCCCATAAACCGCACCAAACCGTAATTTTTTCGGGATGCAATGATGACTCATGGAGTACGTGTGGATTGCTGTCTGACCAATAATGCATATTTTGTTTATTGACGAAGCCATTCAGCCAGAAATGAGCCTCATCGCTGAAGATGATTGATCGACGAAAATCCGAATCATTTTCAAGTTGTTGCTCAGCCCAATTCACGAACATACGACGCTTCTGGTGGTCAAGCGGCTTCAGTTCTTGCGTCAATTTGATCTTGCAAGGATGTAGGCCAAGATCTTTTCGCAAAATTCGCCACAACGACGTCACAGAGATGCCCAACGCTTGAAAACGACGTGTGAGAGACACATTTGGGCTTTCTTCAACTGAAGCTTCAGCGGCAGCAATATTCTCGACACAACGGGCACTTCTTTGTCTCATTGGCACGGGAACATTTTGTACTGTGCCTGTGGATTCAAATTTTTCTACTAGACGCTCAATTGTTGATCTGCTAGGACGATTATGACGACCATAAATTGGACGTAGCGCTCTTAACGTTGAGGACACTGATTCCGAATTTCGGTAGTAAATTTTAATAATTTTGACTCGTCGTTGGCTCGTATATCTTTCCATCATGAAATGGCAAACCTTACTGAAGAGAAATGTCAAAAGAGCGGCAAGAAATATGGCGTCGTTTGCTGTCCTTGTCGCTCTACTTTTGTAGCGTCCCTGTTGAAAACCCCTGTATAAAAATGATTTGTCGTAAATCATAAACAATTTATTTAAATTTTTCAAAAACATTGGACGCAATATGGCACGGGTTAAAGTTTTGGAATTTTTGTCAAATTCGAGTTATTGAAATAAAAAGGAACGAAACGGAAGGGGTGTTAGCATTGAAATTCGACAATTCGTAATTCCTTCATATTTATTATATGTGTATATTGCAAGTGAAATACGCATAGTGTTTTTAGCTTTTATCATATGTGTTAATTATTTCCATGTAATACACCATTCATACTGTTTTTGATAGAAATAATGTAAAAAACTTTTAAAGTAAAATTATAAAGGTGAAAAAAATTTTTTGAGGTGAAAAATATGAGGTGAATACAAAATATTATTTATTTCTCAGTGACTGGTGAAAAAATATGAGAAAATATATTATGTTCCAGTCGCTACTATAAAATTGTACCAAAATACACCAATTTGTATGGAAAATTTAGATGTATCTTCACTTTTTCACTCATAACTTTTTAACCGCTGGAACTATTTTGCTCATTTTTAATACCAAACTGCTCGGGGGATGTCCAATTATCTGGGTCAAAATAGGCACCCCTGCTTGAGTCTTCACGTAGTTATCGACATTTCAACAGACAGACGGATATCGCTGAATCGACTTGAAATTGCACAAGAATATTTATACTTTATGGGGTCTTACATGTAGTCATTTGAACTTTTTGATTCCTAAAGCTTATTCTCTTTTGGCTTTTATACGTCGTAATTCTGAAAATCTTTTTGATTATTATACAAAAAATTTGTATTTACTTCTTTTGTTCGTTCCAGATGCAACCTTTATTTGGAGCCCTAATGCGGATACTCATATAAATCGTAATGAGAGAATCCAAAATAGGTTTGTTAAGTTTGCTCTTCCTTTCTTTAATATTTCAACTTCCAATACTTTAACTTCTGTTCTAACATTAAAAATTCCCACATATGTGGATAAATGTGATTTTATATATTTAAAAACTCTGACATTATTTGTGGTGTTATTGATTCACCTGATTTATTACACTTAATAAAAATATATGTTCCCCCAGATCTTTAAGGAATATAGATAAATTCTTTTTTATTGATATACATAGAACTAATTATGCATTGAATGAACCTCTAACTAAAGCTTTGAGATTATTTAATAATTATTGTTATTATTGATATTAGTTTACCTCACTCTCAATTTAAAGTTTTATTAAATAAATTACTTTAAATTATTTACTATTGTAATAAGTTGCTAGTCTGTAAGGATAATTTTGTATCCACAGACTGAAATAAATAAATAAATAAATAAATAAATAAATAAATAAATAAATAAATAAGTAAATAAAGAAATAAATAAATAAATATATATATAAATAAATAAACAAATAAATGTTTTAAAATTGTTATATTTCATATAACAATTCTCAGAAAATAAAAGTTGAAATTACAAAAATTTTTTTGTATTTTTGGTGCCTTATTAAAAACTTTTTTATTTGTATTTTCAAAAATATTCTATGAAAGATGTTTAATACAGTCAAAGACCAGTATAACGAATGATTATTGTCAGGCCCATTCTTTTTACCGAAATATTCGTTATATCGCACCACATTTTTGTATCATCCTTAGCATTTTTAAAATTTTTGATATAACTAAAAATTTAAAAAAAGGACTGCTTACACTAGAAGATTCAGAAAAAGAAACTTCAAGAATTATTTTTTAATTTAGATTTTTTAATTTTTTTCTATATTTTTTACATATTTTTGGTTATATCGTATCGAGTACTAATTTTCAGAAATATTAGTTATATAAGGTAGCTCTAATGCAAACAATTAGGCCGTACGTTATATCGCGTTTTCGATATACCGAGTATTCGTAATACCGGGCTTTGACTGTATTTCAAACAGAATTTTGTATTTTTTTGTGTATGATAACCTTTGCTTTTTGATCTAAGTTATTGTGTTTTCAACTTTGTTTACGATGTTCGTTCAAATGTGCTGATGACTGTATTTTCAATGCAGTCAAGTTGTTACAGACAAGTTGACAAACTAAGTATATATAACTCATCCTATGATGGAAGGTAAAAAAAACTTTATTCAAACCCACTATTTAAGCAAAAGATTGGGCGATCATATACTTAGTTAAACCTTGTCTTTACATCAACCGGTTGACCAACTTAAAATTTAATATCCATAGTTAATAATTGTAAGTTCCCGCTAACATAACATTTATAGTGTCTATAATAAGAAATACAAAAGTGAAGTTGTAAAAAATCGTTTAAGTTATAAAGAATATTGTGAATTGAAAATCCCATAAGAATCAAATCAAATTTAGTCGATAGAATCTACTGAAAAAAACAAAGTTATACGCAGATAAAATGTTAACTGTTAAAAAGAAAAATTTTTTCTACAAACATTTTAAAACAATTGGAAAAATTAATTAAAAGTACTGTTTTTACAGATAATTTTTTATGTACAACAAAAAAAATATTAAGTTTAATAACTTGCCACAATACTTAAAAATATTAAACAGAATTTCACAATGTGTAAATATATATATATTTTTTTAATGTTAACAACCGATTATCATAACTGATATGTAATATTTTACCTACACGCCTCAATAAAATTTGTAAATACAAAAAAACTTTAAGTTATTTTTTTGCAATTTTAATTTTTATTTTCAAAGAATTTTTATATGAAAATAACAATTTTCAAACTTTCAAACAAAAAATTGTTAGAAATCGAATTTTAATTTTAGCAAATATTTTTAATTACTTAAAATATTTTTTCTTTTCTGTGTATATATTTAATAAAAAAATACATTTTCTGCAGTTTTTTTTTGCAAGCCCGCCTCTAGGCGGGGTATATGAAAATGACCACTAATTCGTCAAACAAGTATCTTGTCCCAGCAAAAACATAGTAATGACAGGTCTTTACTATGTACATATATTACATTGTAATGATAGGTCGTTACTTTTTGCATTACTTTAAAATACAAAATAATGACCTACTGATAATGTATGGTAGAAGTACTTATATGTACATGCAAAATAATGATTTACTGGTAGTTACAGAAAGTACTGGTAGTTACTGAAAGTACCGAATTCATATTTCTGTTTTTTTTTTAAATTTTATTGATCAATTTGTTTTGAAAAACTATATGACAAAATAGAAAATTATCTGCTGTAAAAAAGATTTTGCATAATTTTTTAGATTTTAAAGGGTTTCTAATGTGAAATAGTATTGCACCTATATAAACTTAAATTTTCGAAAGCAAAAAGTAGTTATTTTGAATATGTATTTTATAATTTCATATACAAATGTTTTTTTTATTGATTTCTTTAAGTAAGAAAATTTTACTTGAGAAAGGTCTACTATCATTTTACTAAGACTAACTACTTACTTTACTATTGTATGTAAATACTTATTTCTTCACTATGAGTAACATTATTCTCAATTTTTTTGTAAGGGAGAGGGTAATGACCACCCATGAATTTTGAAACATCGCGAACAAAAGTTATAAATTCAAGTATAAATTATTCTTATTGATTTTTAAGTAAGAAAATTTTACTTGAGTAATAAGAGTCACTACTTAATTTGATGTTGTAAATATTCTCACTTTTTTGTAAGCGAGAGGGTAATCACCACCCATAAATTTTGAGACATCACGATTAAATAGCCTGGTAACTAGTGTACATTTCGTGTGACATTTACTTCCTTAATTACTTGCTAATGCCAGTTTTTGCTGGGTAAGTCATTACTTTGGTCCAAGGACAAGAATTCAACCAGGATCCACAAAATTTTTAAATATTTTTTATATTAAAACAATTTAATGATTTTATGGAAAAAACAGTAACAGGGTAGAAAAACTTTATTTTAGAAAGAAAAGGAAACATACAGAATTTTTTATAACCTTAAATCTGAGGAGTTTAAGCAAATTTTTTAGAATGTTTTTAGGTACAGTGAAATAAGTTCCAATAAATTAAATTTCAAATAATATGCAAGAATATTTTTTTATTTGTTTTTATTTATAAAAAATAGCTTGCATTGTACCAAAAAATTAAAAAAAATATTTAGCTCCACCAATTTTTAATATAAAATTTTGAAAAATTAGAATTAATTTCTTTCTTTTTCAACTAAAAAAGTGTGGTATTATTGTGTTTATTCTTTATAATAGTTTCGAACAAAAAAAAAAACAAAAAATACGAGTAACTACAACATCATAATAAGAGTTTTATAATTAAGAATTCAACAGAACTCACTACAGTTTAAGCCCTTACGTATTATGAACTCTATCTAACTGAAAATTGTAATATTTACGGTATATTCTTATTTCACCTAAAATATATAGTACGAACTGCGAAAAAATCGTTATAAATCTCTTTAAACTGTTGCACTATAACTAAAAATTTTAGGTTTTAATTCGATCCACCTTAGGTATTAATGCTCTCTAATGGGTTCTTGAATCAAGTTTCAAGCGTGAGAATTTCATACGAAAATCACGGATACAAGAATATGTTCTAGAACCATTCTGTTGATCTAGTACCTGTCCCTCAAACTTTTAGAACTAGTGCAGAGGGTGGTAATTTTAAATAAAAATACCAAAATTAGAACTAGTGTTGGCTCAAAATATCAAGTTCTAGAACTAGTTGTAGAACTAATGCAAGTTTTGCTGGGTATTTATATGATACAATTTTGAATACTAAATTCCAGCTAATTAGTATACAGTGACCGTTTAATCGGACGGTAATTTGATTGCTCCTAATATCCCAAATTTTAGCAACCTTATTTTCACTTAAACCTATGTAAATGTTTGAAGACATTGCTTATTATCATTGAGAAAAAAATAAAACCATTACGATTTGAACTTTATAAAAACTTGAGTTAAATATTGAAAAAAAGAATATGCCAAAAAGCTGATAACAAACCGATAGTTTTTTTTTGAGTTGGCTAATAGCACTTTACAACAAGGGGGGTTAAAGTTCCCCCCTTTGGTCTTTACATGAAAGGTGTAGGTTAAGTTTAACTACTTTGTAGAAAATATTAACTCCAATATTATTATGGAACATATTTACCCTCTAATTCCCGTTCTATTCTAACAAATCGTAAAAAACACCCCTAAAAAGGGTGAGGGCGGGAATGAAATGTTCTACATAAAGTTTTACTATATATGTATGTCAGTACACACCAAAGCCCAAAACTTTACACAAACACCAAAATTTAAAATTGCTCATTATAAGTTAATTTAGTTATTACTTAGGGTACGTACAAAAGTATTTCAAAAGTTAATTTTTATATATAATTTCACTATAAGTCTACAAACAAAAAAAGATCTTACACAAAAAGAAATACTTAGTAAGGTTCATTTATTTTCAATTCACTTTCCTTTACGCTCTTGGGAGTTCGACACCATTATCGAACAATGTCCAACACAAATCTGATTCATCAGATTTTGTTGACAACTGACTTTTCGAACTCTTCTAGCATGGTGTTGGTGTACGTTTGAGTAAAAGAAGATTGACATTTGCCTAGAACATTTTATAGAACGTATTTAATACTTTTTGATGCAGTTAGTTCGTTTTCAAAATGTAACCAACAATTTTTTACTACGAGCTTTATACCTTCTTTAATCTTATTTTCACTAAGTTTTGGAAAAAGTGACTTCAAAAACTCGAAAGCTGTCGCCTTTTTATCCGAAGTTTTTACAAAGTTCTTAACAGAAAAATTTGTTCTGTTGGTACCAGGGGTGGCTGAATGATGTTGTGTTCGCTTAATTCCCCGTGAGCTCTGGATTCCCAAATTTTTTTGGCATACTGGCTGCCACGCCATTTACTGTCCCATAAAAAGCGTGGATTCATTACATATCCAGACTGCATTCCATTTAGGCTCTTCGAAAGGCGACAGCTTTCCAAGATATATTTTATAGGCTCTTTCATGTTGACACCTTTCTCTGACTCTTTCATGTTGAAACTCTTTCACCTTGACTCTTTCATGTTGACAGCATACGCAATTGGAATTGGTTTTTTTAAGTTGCCATAAAATAGAAGTACAGCTTTAAATGTCCAACTACAATTGGATTAAGTGATTTAAGCTTTGATTTGGTATAAAACCAAATTTTAGAAACAAATATTTTTGAATTTTCCTTTCATACCGATACCTAGCTTTGTCACTTAAGCCAATTGTAGTTGGGCCTTTAGACTTTTCTTTGAAGAGTCAATAAAAATACAATACAACCCCAGCCGGGGTTGTACTGTATGCTTATTTTATTTATTAAACCTACAGTGTGGTTACAATAAACAAATGTGTTCGTTTCGTTTACTTTTACTCCAGGTTCGAGCATATGAAGGCTTTTCAAGTCGGCTGCTAATAATTATGCATTTTCTCACCAAAGCATTTAAATGCTCTTGTGACATTCATTTTGGGCTTGATGTTGTTTCTACCTAAACAAAATTAGAGGTGATGGTTTCGGTTTCGACGCTTGTTCCAGGTCCAGGTCACAGGTAGTGCAGGTACCGGAAGCACATCCGTATGTGGTACTGGAAGCAGAGCTGGGTTTTTATATTAAAATTCATATTAAATTTTTATTTGCAAAGCCCTTTCGATTATGCCTATTTAATTTCATTATGCCACTATTTTGGCATATATAGCATGTAGTCTCGTCGGGCTCACCTGCATCTGCCAACGCATCGGAATGCCAAAGTTCATTGATTTTCGTTGATCTAAACAAATAATTTTAAAAAATTATTGTCATGCTAAGAATATCAATCAAAACTTGTTTTACCTTTAGACCACAGCTCATCTGGAAAAACTTCCAGTTCAAAATAAAATTTATGTATATCCTCCTTTTTACTATTTAAAAATGAAACCTTATATTCCTTAAGGGTATGCTTGCCGCAGACATAGCAAAAGCAGTCAAGTTTTTCCAAACAGTCAGTCATTTTTATTCTTACAAATTTTTTTGTGGGGCAATTAAAAAACGATAAAGATTAAATTCCCTTTTAGCAATTTCGAGTGGGAAAAGAATGAAGAAAAACATAAGCAACAAAACTGAAGTTATAGTGACGTAAATAAAAATTATTCGGTAGTTGGATGTCAAACCTCCACAAAAATATTTGCGTTAATATTTTCACAAAGTTGTTGAACATACCCCACACCTCAAATGTAAGGAGTACCTACCCTACAAGAAATTGCTGATGCAACTA
Source organism: Eustalomyia histrio (assembly GCA_949748255.1). Lineage (NCBI taxonomy): Eukaryota > Metazoa > Arthropoda > Insecta > Diptera > Anthomyiidae > Eustalomyia > Eustalomyia histrio. The sequence goes on from OX456528.1 coordinate 6,473,252, forward strand.
ACACATACAAAACTGTCATGGACCGTTGTTGATAAAGCGGTGGCACTCTGGGCTTTTGGCTGCGGCTACGCTCGCCGGAAATGGGGGGTTCTTTCCGCTTCCATCCATGTACATTAATTATTACTGCCAGGTGGTTACGTTTCAATATTTTACAGTTAACATTGGACAATTACCTTTTGCTAGTGGAACATCTGGATAGCGACGGACGGACATGCTACAAGCGGCGATGTATTTTTACTTTTCTTTGGACACGGGTGGATTTGACCACGAAGAACAGATGTTATTGGTCCAACAGGCGGCCCTCCCACTGTATGATCTGGAATAGATCATCCTTTCGAGATCTTCAGTGCCTGTGAAGTAAATATTGGAAAATCTCCCTAAAATCAGTTATGGCTTTCTCTTAAGGGGCTACATACTCAACCTCCTTAATGTTTTACTGTAAATAGTGCATTCTAATTTTCATTTCAGATTAGTTCATAAATTTGTAAGTTTATTTACATTAAGTTATATAATTGACATGATTTTTACAAACCTAATATGTATATGTATATATATAAATCTATATAACTATGCTTATGAAAATATTATATTCAACCGTTCAAATATCTTATTATTTTCCTTTTTTTTTTCTTATAACCCTTTTTATATTTAATACTCGGTAGCGTGTGAAATCATGAAACGATGGTTCATAAGTGCTCACCTTACGCTTTTATTTAAAGCTCATTTGTTTTTATAATTGTTTTCTTTCTTTTTGGTTCTTATTTAGTTTAGGCTAAATTTGTTTTACCTATATCATTAAAGTTTCTTAAACTTAAATTTCTATGACGTTGTTATATTTTTTTTCTATATTCCTGCGTGCACGTTCTTTTCAATAGCCTAACGACTTCATTTGGCCTATCCTAGTTTGTCTTTGGGATTTTTTTCTTTTCTTTCTCCTGCCAATTCTTGTTATGTTTCTGATTATGAGTTTTAACAAGGTTATGTTTCTTACCCTAAACTTTTAAGGTTACGTATTTGAATATAGCCTTTGAGTTATGTTATGATTTTGATATATATGTTTTACGTTAAGTTTTAGGTTATGTTTTAATTATGTTAAGTTTTAGCATATTGATCTTAGGTTAAATTAAGTTTTACAAATTTAAAGTAAGGTTATGATATTATATATAAATCTTAAGTTAGTTTAAGTTTTGGATTATGTTGAGATTAGGTTGTTTTTCTTTCTAAATTTAAATTTTACGTTAGTGTTAATATCATGTTGAGATTAGGTTGTTTTTCTTTCTAAATTTAAATTTCAATTTTACGTTAGGTTGTTTTCTGTCCTGCTAGAGTGAAGACTCTTTACAATTTGGTTGCGTTGGATCTTTATAGACCAACTGTGTACCATGTGCGTATATTTGCGAGGTGGTTAACGTCTACCAACATGTGATGCTCCAAATGTCACTTGCCCCACGTTTTGAACGGCACTTTTTCTTTTATGTATTTAATTGTTCGTTTACTCACTGTCAAAATTGTTCCTAGCGTTCTTAGCACTTTTTCCTAAGAGATTTTCCTCGGGATACGCTGTAACGCGAATTCGATGCCAGGTGCGGCAAGTTCGTTTTCTATTGTCCTTACCCACGCGCCGTGCAGCAAATTTTCCTTTAACCTGGGTCAGCACTATCGCTAATTAACAAACAATATCCTAGTTTGTAATAGAAAAGTTTGTTCGTACACATCTAATTAACAAAAAAAATATCAAAATTCTTACCCGAGTTTCAGTGAAGACTGCTGGAATTTCCTTACCAGACTTATAGTTGGGTGGTATTTTGTTGAGGCTTTTCCTGACCGCTTTGAATGGAATGTTTTTACAACTTTTCTTTTTATTAAACCGCGTGTAAGCTTTTTCTGTTTTTGCCGAGATGACCGTGAATATGTCCTTCTCAGACTAAAGCTTAACACAAAATGGCAGTGAACGCTTAAGGTGAGTTACAATGTAACGCCCTCGTCGCGCCAGTGTATTTAACAACTCTGTCATAAATACCTGTAATTTTTTTTTGTGGTGAATTTTCTATGACAGGAATCATCCCGCAATGAATGACTCGGCCATTTACAACCAAAGAAAAAAGTTTACGAGTAATTTAAACAAACGTAACATAACTTGGCAATTTAATGCTATAACGTGGCCGTCACAAAGCCAGCTCTTGTTTATGGAATCCGTGGAGTTAAACAAAGTTGGGAAGAATGAAATACGGACACCATACGAGAGGTAAGCAAATAACACACAATGTAAACAAATTAAATTTTCAAGGTTAATTTCGCTTTTCAGATGTATATATGCAAAATATACCGAGCTGGGGTAATGTCAACAGATACAACAGCTTGGATCAAAAAATTCAACGAAACTGGTTAGCAATAATATTCAAACATTTTGGCAATTTACATTCCTGGACTTTCTTTAATCGTTGTAGACTCACTGTCGGCTAAATTGATTCGTGGTTGCTTTGTAGCCACAGTTGGCACGAATGTTGGATAACATTTCAAATTGAGCCAGTTCCAATAAGTCTTTCAACTGTAGTGGGGGGAAGCATTTACCTCATGTCCCTTTAAATACTGTACCGAATGACAAACGTGCATCTTCAAACAAAAAACATTGCAAAAAGCAATTAAACGTATCAAACTTTGTTTTTTTTTTTTTCTTTGAGGTAACTCAGGGACATACGTCAAGTTGACATTGAAAGCTTTTCAGTTGGGATAACATTGATTATATTGAAAAAGTTGGTTTTGAAAATTTGTTGTTTGTTTAAAATCAGAATGCAAACAAGAATAATTGCGGTATTTGTGGTTTAGTACCTGAATTATTGCAGAAGTGCAAAACTTAATGTAATTCGTAATTATCGGTGTGTATGAGAAACAATAATTAAATCTTGTAAAATATCCTTGTTTTTAGACTCAAGTAAACTCTTTCGGAAATAATTCAGCAATACACAAACAAAAATTAAATTGAAATGCATTGCCAAGAAACACAAGCAGGAAGCTCCTCGCGCCAAACGTTTCGGAAACCTGTTCTACCTATCGTATTCTGACGTTTCTACTAATAATTAAGAAAAACGATTGTATTATTTCTTTGCTGATTTCAAATTTCTCCTCTGGCAATTGTTGTTTATCCTTACCAATAATTAAATTAGCAACTGAAAGCGGCTATCGATCAGGGTAATGCCATTCATATTACATCGGCAACGGTATAAAACAAATCATTTTGTGGATTCTAAAATAAAATTTTTAATCAACCCCTTACTCGTTTCAGACGAATCAAAGAACGTTTTGGTAATGGCAATTGGAAGAAGCATTTTTTTTTTTTTGCTTAGAACCCTATTAAGTTTTTTTTCAATATGCAGATAAGTAGCGCTTATTAAATTTTACGTTTAATTTTTTTTTTTTATACCTTTTCATCTCGTTTTAGGTCCTTCCATCTGATTATACCAAATTTAAACGTTGGGACTGATTTCGAAACCATGATACCAATCCTCGTGTGCGTTTTTGTTTCCTAAACATGTGTATAAATTTTTTTTGTGCCTTTTTCCTTTGTTTTTCTTTGGTGGGGATTTATATTAGAATTTAAGGTGTTGTGCATGTAGGGTGCCAATAAGCTGACCCTTTAGATTCTCAATTTCAGACATGTTTCTTCCTATAGGCTTGCGGATTCTACATTTTAACCAGGGTTTACATAACTTAGCATTAATACTTTTTGAAAAATTACTTTGCACAAAATTCTTTCTGTACACTTCTTGGCCTGTTTTGAATTGAATTTCTCTTGACCTTTGGTTGTAGCTTTTCACATTTTTCTCATAAGATGCCTGAAGTTTTTCTTTTATTTTGTCTTGTATTATTTGCATCTTTGCTGCTTTTGGTAGTACTAACATTTCACCATCACATAACGCACCAATTTTTCTCAAGATTTGATATGATTGTGCATGAGTTATCATATTGTAGCCAAATAGAGCGCAATATGGGGTTAAGCCTGTAGATGAATGTATAGTTGACCTTAACGAACATTCAATATTTGATAAATTTTCGTCCCATTTGCTTTGATCATTTTGTAAAAAGCTTCGGATACTGCTTAAAATGGACTGATTTACCCGCTCACTAGCATTTGATTGTGGTGAGTGTATAGCTGTGCGCATATGATGTATTCCATAAAGAATCATAAGTTCTTTGAATGAATCGCTAGTGAATTGCTTTCCATTGTCAGAATGCAAAATTTCGGGTACTCCGAATTTGTGGAAAACCTCAGTCGTTAAAAATTGTATAACAGCTTTTGCCGTTGCCTTTGCCATGGCCTTGAGCAATACAAATTTGGTCCTGTGATCAAGCACGACAAAAATATGAGTATTTCCGCTACGCGTTCTGGGATATGGTCCTAAAAAGTCAACGTAGTCCCATAGTTGGTCTTAAAGTTTGTCTAGGGTGCTTATTTTCCTTGCAGCTTTGACACTTTTTAATGAAATTTCGTACATCCGTAGCTAAAGTTGGCCAATAAAAGAATTCTCTAATATTATATATGGTTTTTGAAGTTCCACCATGACATGTGTTTTCCTTATGAGATCTTTTGATTATATTTTCAGTTAATTTTTCCGGTAACCAAATTTTCCATGCATTCTCGTCATCATCTAATTCAGTTCGGTTAAAATTTGTTCTTTTATAGACAGTCCCATCCATTATTTTCAAATCTGGTAGTTTTCCTTTATTTTCTTCTATAGTGTCCTTTAAATCCAAATATTTGGGGCTTTTAAATTATTCGGAATCGAAGTCAAATCTCGAAATATTTTCCATCGATAGCTCTTCCATATCAAGGCGTGTAAGCATGTCTGGTACGATATTCTTTGTACTTTTTCTATGTTCGATACTGAACTTAAAGCCTTGCAACTTTAAACTCCAGCGTGCTAGTCTTCCATTCAAATCTTGTTGTTTCATCAGCCATTTCAGACTGGAATGGTCTGTAATGACTGTGAACTCCATAAGTTCAATGTATTGGCGGAATTTTTCTATGGCAAGTACCACTGCCAAGCATTCTTTTTCGGTTGTTGAATAGTTTTTTTGAGCTGGGTTCAATTTCCTGGAAAAATACTCAATTGGGTGCTCTCCATCATCTTTATCTTTCTGGAATAGTACAGCGCCCACGCCAACGTTTGATGCATCGCATTGAACGTAGAAGGATTTTGCAAAATCGGGGCTACTAAGTACTGGGCTCGTAACGAGTCTTTCTTTCAATTTTTCGAATGATTCAATAGCTTCGGGTGTAAAAATAAATGTTGTGCTCTTTTTTAGAGTGTCGGTTATGGGTGCGGTTAAAGTGGAAAAATCTGGTATGAATCTTCTGTACCAGCCTACGGTTCCTAAAAATTTGCGAACGTCCTTCGGTGTTTTTGGTGGTGTTATATTCATTATGGCATCAACTTTACTAGGGTCGGTTTTCAATTTTCCTTCACCTACGATATAACCTAGGTACTTGACTTCTTTATAACAGAATTTAGACTTCTGCATGTTTATAGTGAGGCCTGCGGCTGTTAAACGTTTTCCGACGATTTTAAGCATATCTATGTGTGAGCTGAAATTTGAGGAGACAATAAGCAAATAATCAAGGTACATGAATACTCTGTCTTTGAGTTCGGATGGTATGACCTTGTCCATCAATCTGCATAGACGTTGTGCGGCATTGCACAGACCGAAAGGCATTACCTTGAATTGGCATCCTTGAGGTCAATGGCGGATATAAAATGGGTGTCACCTAATCTACTTAACAAGCCATCTATATTGGGTAGGGGGTAAGCGTCCTTTCGCGTGATCTTGTTTAATTCCCTAGCATCCAAACATAGCCTATTTTTGTTAGGTTTTATTACGAGGGTCGTTCTATGGTTCCATTCAGATTTTGTTGCTATTTCGATTACATCTAATGAAAGCATTCGGTCAATCTCAGCAAATGTTAGTTTTTGTATTGCTGGCGACACCGGGAAAAATCTCATCTTTCTTGGTTCGGCATTACCTGTATCGATGACATGGGTTTCTAAATTTGTTTTTCCAAGTCCAAAATTACTAAAGCACCTAAATTATAATTTTGCATTTTCTAAAAGAATCGTTTCTTCGTAGCTGAGGTCGTGTATCTTCGGGTCTTCATTTTCACTTGCTGACAATTCGCCGATTATGTGGTGATTTATAGAGATAGTAATTTCGAATTTTTTCCAAAAGTCAATACCTAATATGAGTTCTTGTGATAGTGATGGTACAACATAAAAAGCTATTATACTTGATTTCCCTTTAAATTTTACATCGAGTTTAACTTTACCAGTTATTCGTTGCGGCCGGCCGTCTGCCGTTTTTATAACCGAACGAAAGTTGTAGATCTCGGCATTCATTTTGGATAAATTTTCAAAGCAATTTTTCCCAAGGCATGATACCGATGCACCACTATCCATAAGCCCTTTTAGACTGACTCCATGGCTACATCCAGATAAGGTCTTATATCGTTATCCGAAATTAAACTTGATATGGCTAAAGATTTCCTTTCAGATTTTCTATTCCTAAATCTGAATCTGGTTTTCAAAGTTTGTTGTTTTGGTTTTTTCTGGGAATCCTGAAATATTTCTTCTCGATTTTTGTTGTAATTTGCCAATCTATCCTCATACGGTACTATCTGTTTCAATTTTAGAATGCAATTTTTAGAACAAGTATTAATATCTAAAAAGTTGTTTTTTGGAAGAATTTTATATTTATCATTGGTGCTGTTAGTAAATTCTAAATATTTTATAGTGGTATTATTATTGTTGCCGTTTGTACCTTTACTAATTTCTATATTATGGCTATTGTGCGTTAATAAACTAGGTTTAGTTTTGAACTGGTTATTTGTCTGAAAATTAATATGGTTAAGGTTGTTGTTATTTATTGGGGCGGTTTGGGATCTGAACATGATGGCCCCGTTCTCACCGTGCTCTTTTGTTTTTTTCCCGTACAAGTTGGGCATTGTGGTGTAATTACGCCGTCGAACCCACACCTATAGCAAAAAAGGTTTCTCTGCAATGAGTTGCAAAACACAAATGAATGACCTGTTTCTTTACAGTTCCAGCATATTAATTGTCTTGCTGGTGGAGTATTAAATTTTAATGCTTCTAATTGGTATTCAATAGGTTGTGTAGAAAATTGTGGTTGAAAATATTGCGGTTCATTTACATTTTCGGCTGAAAGTTCCAATTCGATAATTCATACAGTAGTTGGTCGAGATATTAATGGGGTAAATAAGTTGTGCAAGTCCATCTTTTAAATTATCCTTAACGATGCTTACCAATTCCTTTTCTGGCATAGAGGTATTCATTTGATTTTTTAGCGCTATTATGTCGTTGATGAAGGTTTCAGCGTTCTCGTTGTAATTTTGTCTTCTTTCCATAACTCGGCGTTGAATTTCATAATCGCTTTCAAATCTTCTAAATTTTTTTATGATAGCTGCTTTTAAAATTTCCCAATCTTTATTAGGATTTTGTCTGCGAAAATTCCAAAACCATGTGTTGGCCGTTCCTGACAATAATAGATGAAATCCATTTATAAGGGTTGTCCAGGGACACTTGTTATCTTGTCTCAAAGCTTCTACTCTGAAAATAAAATCCTCTATACTAGCTGATTTGTTAGTATCGTCAAATTTAATATTCCATTTTTCGATTTTTAGCTGGTTGAAAGCTGCCGGTACTGAATGGTTATACGAAAGTGGTGGTGGAGGAAAATTTGGTACTGGTATATAGTTTGGTACTGTATTTTGAGGTGAAGTGTCACATTGAGGTTGTTGTTGCGGCTGTCGTTGCTGTATCTGAGTTTGTAAACGTTGTTGTGGTGGTGTGTGACTGTGAGGTTGTAATGGTAGTAGATGAGGCTGTATAACGGTTTCATTTGAGTGATTAGTTTCACTAATCTGTGAATTAGTCACGCCTTTTTCGGACCTAATGATTTCTCGTACAATTTCAGGTATTAGTCGATGTATACTTTCCTGTGTTTCTTGGAGGATTCTAGCTTGCGCGGCTCCGACCGAGGCGCTTACATAGTCTTTAAGTGTTAAACCACTTCTATTTACAATCAACGAAGGATTAGCTTCTTTATCCAGTTGATGTAGATTATTTTGTGCGTTTGTTCTGAACTCGCTACGAACACCTAAGGCGGTTATGCTACTATAAGGTGGAGACTGAAGAGTACTTTCTGTTCCTGCGGGTGATGTTGTGGCTGGACCCGTTTGTGGGTTAACAGGTAGAGTTGTAGCTGGGTTTGTTTGGGTATTACCTGCTCGTGCGGCTGAAAAAGTAGTGGCCATCTCCGAAGTTGTCGTGGTTGTGGTTGGGGTCTTTCCCGTTGTTGTTGGCGGTGTTGTATCCATAGCTGTAATTTTTCTTGTGTTAGGTCTGTTTCTAGAACCTATTGCGACTTTTTTGGGGTGTTTTTAGTAGTTTTGGTTGAATATTTAGTCGTTGTTATAGTTGCAATGGGTTTTCTATTTCTGCCCGCTGTTGTGGTTGTAGCTGCAGTAGTGGTTGTCGCGTTAGTGGTTCTGGTTCTAAGTTTCATACGCTCCCACAACGACATGTGTAAATTTTCCAGCTCCTAACCAAGACTAAGTGTGGAAAGGGTTTCAAGGGACAATAATTTATCGAGATACCTAATATGTGAAGGACTTAATTGTCAAAAAAAATAAAATATTAACAACCCTTGTACGTTCTCTTTAAAAATTTTCTGGCCTATAGCGATGTACCCCATTAAATAAGAACTTTAAGACGACGAAACAGATTCTGCAATTTCTTTCGCAAAAATATATGAAATTCCGAAAGTTATAAAAATATATAATATAGACGTAACGTGTCGGCTAATCGTGTCCGATAAAGTTAAATAAGAGTAGAATTAGTTTTGCTAAATTTATTCAGTTTTGGGTTATCAATGTTAGAAATTTATATACCATAACCATTGAAATTATAAATATTATATTTAAGAACAAGGTCGATTACTTTTAAAGTTTGCAATTTTGTTATATTTACTACCGTTAGTAGAAAAGACAATTTGTTATTTGTTTGTTATACAAAAAAAATCGTTTATATAAATTTATACATTTTTATAATTTTTTGTTTTCAGATATCATGAACATATATGGTTGAGTATTTGTAGCTGCCTGATAAAAAAAAAAGCTCAAATCAGATTTTAAAACCAATGATGGTATTCACGTAACGACCAACTTCCTTCTATATGTATTAATTTACACAATTGACTTTGTGAACGCAGTTATATTTTGGATTTCGTATTATGTTAAAGTTAAAATAATTTTTGGTAAATAAAATAAAAATATTTAATTAAATTTAGCTATTTTGAATTTTGTCACCGAAAATACAAAAGCGTTACTGTACATAAAATTGTACACAACCAAACTGTAGTGTAGATATACCAAGGTTTATAAAGTTAATACAGCGCTAGACGTTATTTGAATACCACTATTATCAAATCCTTAAATAATCTCATTTTCCTGTATTCTTTTTTTTTTTTTTTTTTTTTTTTTTGTTTACGTTTTACCTTTTTTAACAATTTGAAGTTAAAAAGGAAATGTAAAAAAAATCGTTGAGATTATTTTCAAATATTTTAAAAGTTTTTACGCACTAAAAACCAATAAAATTTTCCCGTATCCAAAGTATGCAAAGGTTTGAATCTCAGAACGTTATATAATTTTCTATAAGGTATTGTTTAGAAATGTGTGTACTCTGGATAAAAACTTAGACATCAGTTGTAGACTCAATAAGGACAAAATACATGACTTATACAAACATAAATTGAATTAAATGACTACCTATCTATTTGTAAACTAATGACGCAGCGAATGAACTCGGACCCGTGGTCATATGGATCATGCCTTACGCCATTGATAACAACAAACAAGCAGCCAGTCAATCCTCCAACATTCGATAGTCAGTGAGGAGTTGTAGCAACACAGGCATAGCAAATTGGATTGCTTTCCGGGACTTACAATTCGATCTTAACTTTCAAACGTTGGTTTTACAAATACGGCATTAAATGCTCGCATGTTGGACGTCAAATATAATTGCCCCACGTTGGGCGCCAAATGTCATGGACCGTTGTTGATAAAGCGGTGGCACTCTGGGCTTTTGGCTGCGGCTACGCTCGCCGGAAATGGGAGGTTCTTTCCGCTTCCATCCATGTACATTAATTATAAGTGCCAGGTGGTTACGTTTCAATATTTTACAGTTAACATTGGACAATTACCTTTTGCTAGTGGAACATCTGGATAGCGACGGACGGACATGCTACAAGCGGCGATGTATTTTTACTTTTCTTTGGACACGGGTGGATTTGACCACGAAGACCAGATGTTATTGGTCCAACAGGCGGCCCTCCCACTGTATGATCTGGAATAGATCATCCTTTCGAGATCTTCAGTGCCTGTGAAGTAAATATTGGAAAATCTCCCTAAAATCAGTTATGGCTTTCTCTTAAGGGGCTACATACTCAACCTCCTTAATGTTTTACTGTAAATAGTGCATTCTAATTTTCATTTCAGATTAGTTCATAAATTTGTAAGTTTATTTACATTAAGTTATATAATTGACATGATTTTTACAAACCTAATATGTATATGTATATATATAAATCTATATAACTATGCTTATGAAAATATTATATTCAACCGTTCAAATATCTTATTCTTTTCCTTTTTTTTTTTCTTATAACCCTTTTTATATTTAATACTCGGTAGCGTGTGCAATCATGAAACGATGGTTCATAAGTGCTCACCTTACGCTTTTATTTAAAGCTCATTTGTTTTTATAATTGTTTTCTTCCTTTTTGGTTCTTATTTAGTTTAGGCTAAATTTGTTTTACCTATATCATTAAAGTTCCTTAAACTTAAATTTCTATGACGTTGTTATATTTTGTTTCTATATTCCTGCGTGCACGTTCTTTTCAATAGCCTAACGACTTCATTTGGCCTTTCCTAATTTGTCTTTGGGATTTTTTTTTCTTTTCTTTCTCCTGCCAATTCTGGTTATGTTTCTGATTATGAGTTTTAACGAGGTTATGTTTCTTACCCTAAACTTTTAAGGTTACGTATTTGAATATAGCCTTTGAGTTAGGTTATGATTTTGATATATATGTTTTACGTTAAGTTTTAGGTTATGTTTTAATTATGTTAAGTTTTAGCATATTGATCTTAGGTTAAATTAAGTTTTACAAATTTAAAGTAAGGTTATGATATTATATATAAATCTTAAGTTAGGTTAAGTTTTGGATTCTGTTGAGATTAGGTTGTTTTTCTTTCTAAATTTAAATTTAAATTTTACGTTAGGTTGCTTTCTGTCCTGCTAGAGTGAAGGGTCTTTACAATTTGGTTACGTTGGATCTTTATAGACCAACTGTGTACCATGTGCGTATATTTGCGAGGTGGTTAACGTCTACCAACATGTGATGCTCCAAATGTCACTTGCCCCACGTTTTGAATGGCACTTTTTCTTTTATGTATTTAATTGTTCGTTTACTCACGGTCAAAATTGTTCCTTGCGTTCTTAGCACTTTTTCCTAAGAGATTTTCCTCGGGATACGCTGTAACGAGAATTCGATGCCAGGTGCGGCAAGTTCGTTTTCTATTGTCCTTACCCACGCGCCGTGCAGCAAATTTTCCTTTAACCTGGGTCAGCACTATCGCTAATTAACAAACAATATCCTAGTTTGTAATAGAAAAGTTTGTTCGTACACATCTAATTAACAAAAAAAATATCAAAATTCTTACCCGAGTTTCAGTGAAGACTGCTGGAATTTCCTTACCAGACTTATAGTTGGGTGGTATTTTGTTGAAGCTTTTCCTGACCGCTTTGAATGGAATGTTTTTACAACTTTTCTTTTTATTAAACCGCGTGTAAGCTTTTTCTGTTTTGCCGAGATGACCGTGAATATGTCCTTCTCAGACTAAAGCTTAACACAAAATGGCAGTGAACGCTTAAGGTTAGTTACAATGTAACGCCCTCGTCGCGCCAGTGTATTTAACAACTCTGTCATAAATACCTGTCATTTTTTTTTGTGGTGAATTTTCTATGACAGGAATCATCCCGCAATGAATGACTCGGCCATTTACAACCAAAGAAAAAAGTTTACGAGTTATTTAAACAAACGTAACATAACTTGGCAATTTAATGCTATAACGTGGCCGTCGCAAAACTTATTTTCTAACACACTTGCAATTTTGTATTTAATTGTTGCTGTCGGCGTTGCCATAGTGGGGTTCTTCATGCCAAATTTCTATAAACATTTTGTTAAATTTTATATAAGTATTTGATCATCAGAGTATGTTTTTCAAACATTTTAAAATTCCGATGTGATCTTTTAAAACGGCGACACACCTATTTATTTTTTTGTTTCCTCGACCAGAATCCTTTGTCAGAACCCCGTATTTTTTTCGTGTTGCACTCTGAAACGCGGGGTAAAAACTTATAAAAATATTTTTTTACACCATTTTTATATTGAATTGTTTACAATACATGGAAATTATAAAATAAAAAAATTGTTCTGTTTCGCAATTTAAAGTTCAAATTAAGTTTTTTCACTGGAAAAACAATTTGACGCTTTGTTTGGGGCTCAAAATTTTTTACAGTGATTTGAAAGTCAGTATCATAGCACAGACAATTTCGCTACAATTCCACGCAAGTGAAAGATCAGAAAGTATGAAGAAAGAGAAACCATCACCAAAATGCCGCAGTTTTGTCTAGAGGGTTCTTTAACGAACACATAAATAACGATACAAAAATTTTAAAGCATTAATTCCATTAGTGGTTTATTTCATAATTTTAACTGTTATATATGCAAAATATCGTTATAAATTAGTGTTTTAGTATATTATTTTATCGGTAGTTCAATATATTTCAAAATAATATCAGTAATAAAGCGAAATAAATCCGTTTGTGCAATGAAATGGACTTTTTACAATTTTCATGCTGATGTGGTTGCCAATTACCGTCATTACCCAGCAAAAAAAAAAAAAGTAGCAAAAGATTGCGGTGTTGTAAAAATTTAGATCGGAACCAACGATTTTCATATGGTGGAAGTTTTCTTTTATAATCTTTTTTCATTGCATCTAAAACCCTTCTAATGGCTTAGTGAAAAATTAAATCTTTTGATGTTCCCAAAAAATTTTGAATTTGTAATTTAGATTTTAACAGGACATCAGCAATCGGGTCTTATTCTTATTTTTACAATCTCTCGTTTGCTTCTACCTGGGAATTTAACTGACACATTTGTTGTTTTTTCCCATACAAAGTTTCAGTTTGTCTGTTGGTTATATTATAAGGGGACATTTAGTAATCGGGCCTTATTTATTAAATTACTTTATTCGAAATTTTTTTTATAACATTTTTTTACCTTTTGCAGCAATAATAAATAAAATCTCGCAAATTGTGAGTTAAAGATTGACACAAACCACTTATGCATGGTTTTTACTGTCATTTTTAATGTCAATTTGTCCAAATTGTTGGCAATTGTATGAAAACGGGTTGTCATATGGTGTCATCTGAGTTTGCAGTTAGTTATGCACACTAACTGCCGTCTAAAATGACAGTCAAGTGAAATGTCAAATTTGAGTTTGTCAGCAGATATGGCAGCATTTTTTATCTAAAATAAAATTGACAACAAGTTGTCAATTTTTTTTTTTGTTTGGCGATCGCAAAGCTGTTATTTTTTTTTTTTTGCTGGAAAAATAAATTTCAATGCTTCCTTTTATTTTTCCAAGCCCTTAGTGTTTTAATAACTCAAAGCGCCGCACTAGCTGCAGCCATTTGTTTCTTTTTTACCATTTTTAAATATTTTCCACTTTTTATTTAACTCAAATTAATATTTTCTAATTAGCTGTTCGCTCGCCGAAAGTTTACGCATCACATTTGACCTTTGTAAAAAAAACGGCGTGTCAGTCAACTCATACCAAAATTTGACATGTTTTGACACGCTCTGCTTTATCGATCTATTGTCAGTTTTTAAGATGTAATGAAAACGCATTTGACACAAAATGACGAGAATTCATTTGCGTCAGTTTTTGTTGTCAGTTCATATGACATAATGAAAACCAGGCATTACACTTTAACAATAGTTATAAATGTTAAATTTATAGAGAAGTATTTATTATATTTATTTGTAATTAAACATTCTCATTTACTTGCAAAATTTCAAAGTTAACGTGCTTTAAAAATTTTTTAAAATGCAAATTGAAATTATTTTACTATTTAAAATGTTTGCACTATATTTGAACACAGCTCTTATGTAAAACCTAAGCGAATTTAGTAAAACAATTTGTTATATTTCGTGATATATTTCCGGATCTGTTGAATGTATTATTGAGTTTCATAAAAAAAATTGTTTTTACATGCATTTAGTTTAGGTATGAGATAAGAATTACAAACTTTATTGACAAATATATATTTATCCTTGCATCTGTAGTAAAATGTCCTAACACCCGCCGTTTTGAATATGATTTTTAAGTTTATATCTAAAAATATAGGGGTTTTCCTAGAGTGTTCTCTATTATTCAGTTACTGATGCCAAAGCACCATGACAAGTTACACAATTGAGCAGCACGTCTAAATGAAAACAATTTAAACATAAAATAAATGAAAAATCATCTTTAGTGACGAGGCGCATTTTTGGATGAATGGCTATGTTAACAAGTAAAATTACCGTATATGGAATAACGCCAACCCACACGAGTTTCACCAGGAGTCAATGCATCCACAAAAAGTTGAAAACGACGTCGGTGAGGCCCTTACCGTCAACGGCAAGCGCTACAGAATGATGATAACCGATTTATTTTTGACCAATATGAACAATATGGACGTAGACGACATGTGGTTCCAGCAGGAACCCTTATTGGAAAACCCTATAAAAGTAAAAAGTTATAAGGGGGAATCGACCTGTTCGTTAAATCCAAAAATTCGTTAAATCCTGTGCTTAACAAAAAAATATTTATTCATATAATCGCGCATGTTCCGGAATTAGTGACTAATTCAAAACGCAAAATTTTTCAAATTCACCTAATTGCAAAAATGGTGTTCTTGAATTCGTACGATTTTAGTGTTTATGTTCGAAAAATATTTTATTTGTCAACAACAAAAAAATTTCATTCAGTTTAATGCGATGAGTTTATTTATTTTGAGCGAAAAATTAACTTTTCTCTTTTTTACTACGAAAATGGACCAAACGCGAATTTTATTTCCCGGATCTTAAATGAATGCCGAAACTTTGGAATCATGAGAAAATTTCCCTTAATTTGAGATGTCACACTTTTTTAATATGACAAAAACACTCTTGAAATTAATAAAAATAATTCTAAATTATATGAGCCAAGTATTTTTTCTTCTCACAACATATGTTTAATAACAAGAAACCACATACCAATTGAATTCGCCTACTAACCATCTGGCGAATTCAATTAGTAAGAAAACTAGTGAAAGTGAATTCAAGAACAATTAAATATTTGAATTCCCATTGGATTCCAGAACTTACAGTAATATAAAATTTAAAGGACAATTAATATCATATCTTATTACTAAAAAATGGATTTTATAAAAGTGATTATTAAAAAAAATTAAAGAAAAAAATATATTTTTTTTAAAAACTTGTTATAGACGTTTGTTTTTGCGATTTTTTTAAACTTTTTTTAATGGCTTCCTCTTGAAGCTCTCGTTAAACTAATGTCTTAGAATGATTTGAAAAAAAAATCAAACTTTTATTTAACGATGTGTTCATCATAAATTAAAAAAAAAATCAATACGTACGTGCAAATTCACCTAATTGATAAAACGGTGTTCTTGAATTCGTTTGATTTTAGTATTTATATTCGAAAAATATTTTAGTTGCCAAAATCAAAAAAAAACTTTTGTTTTTAATGCGATCAATAAATTCCAGTTTATTTTTTCTTTTTTTTTTTGAGCGAAGGAATAACTTTCCTTTTGTTACTACCTAAAATTTACTGAAATAGACCTAACATGAATTCTATTTCCCGGATATTAAAACGAAATACATATTTGGAATCGTGAGCAAATTTCCTTTAATCTGAGATGTCACATTTTTGTCAAAAAACTCATTTTGTATTGTTGATAAATGTTAAAACGGTAAAAATACGCTTGAAATTAATAAAAAATAATTCAAAATTACGAGCCTATAATTAGAAATGATCTCTGTTTTCAAAAGTGGAATTTATACACATATATACTTTTTTGTATTAATTGTTATCATTTTTTTCAGCACATTTTTTCTGAGGCCAAAATATATGATGATAAATAATTATATATAACTAAATATAATTATAAATATTATTATATATACTTATATATAATCAGATAAGCAAAGAAACAATGTCTAAATTCCCGAATATATAATTACACAGTACAACACGAAAAAAATTAGATCTTACTAAATCCCTAAATATATTGCTGGATCTAATTTGATCTTCCATTTTTCGAATTTAATTTAGATCATTTTTAATCCCCAATTATATTGCTGGATCCAATACCCAAATATATTGCATGGATCTAATTTAATCTGTCATTTTATATATCAGCTAGATATAAGAGTAGATATTAAAGAATATTAAATTGGATATGATTAAATATTGCGCCAGATCAACTATTTTACTCAGGTATTTATATTAAAATAACCCAAAAAAATAGTAGTCATTCTGCGACTATGACTTATTTCATTGCTTCCTAAACTTCAGTTAAAATTCTTTTATGATTTTTTGGTGTTATTCTAAGGAACTCCCAAAGGAATTCATATGTTCTTATTTAAAATGTAGTGATTTAGATATAAACACATGCATTTCTTAAAAAAATCACTTTTCATTGCTTTTATAGTATATCGTATATTTTCTGAATCTAAGCATTTATTCAAAATATTCCAGCAAAAACAGGGTTTCAGCTACATACCAGCCTATTAACTCGCTTAATTACTTTTGTTCGCGATATCCAAAAAGTAATGAGTGGTCATTATCTTCTCACTTACAAAAAACACAAAGTAATGGATGTCCATTACCCTCTCGCTTACGAACAGCCAAAATATAATGGGTACCCACTACTTTTTGGACATCGCGAGCAAAAGTAATTAAGTGAGTAAATAGCCTGGTAAGTAGTTGATAAAATGTTTTTGCTGGGATTGTTTCCTGATCATTCAAAATCAAAGATTTCAATAAGAAAATAGTTCAGCCTTAAATAGTTATGATGACGCAATCTGTTAATTTTTGCATTGTATACTTTATTTAACACTACACCATTTCCAGTTTTAATTCAGAATTTACCAAAATAATTTTTAAATTGTGTCAAAATGTTTTAAAATTATCCAAAAAAAAATTTAAAATTGTGTAAAAATTATTTAAATTGCACAAAAAGGTTTTAAAATTGTGCAAAAATTATTTAAAATTGTTCGAAAATATTTAAAAATGTTTCAAAATTGTACAACCAATTTATAAATTATCCAAAATTATTTTCAATTTGTCCAAAGATTAATTAAAATTTTTGAAAAATGTTTCAAAGTTGCCCAAAAAAGCTTTTTTTCAAAATATCTACCCATTCTATTATTATTGCTTACTTAGAGTAAAGTATTAGTAATGCTAGTAGCTATATTTGAATACTTACATTCTATGACACGACAATGTTAAATTCATTGATGAAACCATCAGAAAAGAAGTGATGCCTTTGCCATACCCAGCAAAACAAGAGCTGATGAAGAAGTAGTTAAACACTCTACTGAACCTGAAGTTGTGAAAATTTCGGTGAAGTTTTTAAATATAGGAACTACAAAATAAAAATAGGGATTGGCTTTGTTTTAAAGTTAGAAATGTAAATTTGAACACGCCAAGAATTATTATACCCACCAGGACAAAGTGGATATCACTGGTATGCAAAATATGTTTTCAATAAGGTATTAGATGACTGCAGGAATTTACAATTTATGGACCAATTAAATAATTGGGGTTTTTACTATATTTAAAAATTGTTATAAATAAATATTAAAATTTAAAAATGTATATGCTTTTTAATGGAATTGTTACAAACAATTTTTTTCTTATGACTTCATAAGTAGGAGTTAATGTCAACATTTTGGAAGTTGTTTAAAATAACTACTTACAAATCGAAAAATTTGCACTATTAACTTCTTTGGATGTTCTAAAAAAAAAATTCGTAAAGGATAACATCCATTTTATTTTGCTGGGTAGTAGTGATGCTTTTATTGCTCCTTTGGCAGCTTCATTTTTGCTGCCCTTACAGGTTACTTATAATTATTGAATTCAAAATAATAAAATAAGTAACATATTGTAGGTAATACATTAATATTATTTTTAAAATAATGCTGATTGTAAGGAGTACTCATTACAAAGTAATGTACAATGCAAAAGTAGGTTTTTAGGCTGCTGTATTATAGTGTCATCTTTCACAAACATTTTTTTCTCTAAAATTTATTGTAAGCGTCAAATCAAAACAGGTGAGCATTGCATACTATAGTAGACTTACTTTCCGGTTTTGAGAAAAATAAATAAATTAACATGAATATAAAGATGATGATATTATGCATACGTAACAAACTAAAGTAAAATCTAATAAATCAGCTAATTGCAAAACACTCAAAGAAATAATACACTTTTTAAGTAGTACCTTCAAAATATATGCACGCATTCACACAACGGAATTAATATTTATTTTGAATGCAAAATTTAATTTTTAACGAATGAATAAATTGAATTGAATTCCTGAATCAAAAAATAATTATATGATTCAAGCGAATTATCTTTTTTGCTTCGCGAATTTATAAGTGAATTTTTTAAATCATCTTTGAAAATAATTTCTTTTGAGTCAATTCTTCAACGCTCAGACATTTAGAGAATATATTTGGGGATACTGTTACCTCGACTGTCAAGGAAAAAGTTGTCAACGCTGGAAAAAATAGCAATACAACGAGAGTAATTCCCCAATTATTAAAGTTTTTTTTGTTATTATCGTTTGTAAAATGAGTGGTGAGATAAAAAAAATTTTTGAGTTTTGGTTTTATACCAGATCCAGAGGATGCCCGTTTGTCAGGCTGTCTGCTGTAACCAACGAATCTAAGAACTATTTTTTTACCACTTGATAGGAACGCCATGCGACTTGGAATTCTTATCTCAAATTGTAAAAAAATAAATTTATGTATACGATATTATGATAGGGGCATCCGGAAGTTTTTGAATCTCTAAAGTAAGGCATGTCACAAACAAGGGTGCGAACCCCTGCTCGTTTAAACTCATATTCACCTGAACCATGCCCCCTAGCGGAGAAATATGCCATAAAAATAGGAGCGTTAAAGAGTCGTTTACATTATAGTAAAGAGTCATATGATTTTAAGTAAAAGAAATTAAAATCTTAAAGACTTTAAATGTGACAGAGCTTATTCAAACGAGATAGCTGTGTGTATACTGTAAATTTGTATAGAGATCAGGATTTGCGGGCCTAACAGCTAAAATACCGATACCCGTTACCGAAATAATCTCAAATAACGTCACCCTATCCGGTTACTGCATTGTTTCGGTTAGCAACCATGCTATACTTGTGTTTGAGTATTCAAAAAACCGGCCTTTTTAAAAACCGGTTTTCGGTTTAACCGAAAGATTTCTTTTTTTAAATAAAATGCTTACATGTAAGAAAAAAAAACTGGGTAACCGATTTTCGGTTTAATTTTATTTTATTAAATACACTAAAACGGCTTTAAAGAAATGTTTGAACGACTTTAGAAAATACACTATTAACAATTTTGATACGGGGCCATATAAAATTATATATGGCACCATATACAATTATATATGGTCTCATATTAAATTATATATAATTGAATGGTATTTAATAGGATTGTAGGTTTTATAATCATATTCTTTTTATAAATTGGTTTTTAATGCATAGAAACGTGAGAATTTTTATTAGTAAATTATAGAGACTATAAATTGAAACAATTCCATCAGAGCTAACAGGATCGAATACTTAGTATTTTCGGTTATCGCTACATAACCCCATTCAGTATCCATGCTCTTTCTGGGTTTATGATTTGATGATTGTCTATTTTATATTGAGTGTTTGTCAACAAATTAACAAGCCCGAAAACAACACACAACTAATTTTTTAAATTTTTATTCTCTATAATTTACTAATAAAATTGTTCATGTTTCTTTAATACAAAGAAAACAATTTTGAAAAGAATATGATTATATGATCTAAAATCCTATTAAATACCATTCATTCACCAAAATAACAGATCAACAATATACGAGGGCGGATCATCAAGTACCACCTGTTACTTTGCATTTAACAGCTGTTCAAAACATACAACCTCGTGCACTTTTTTAAAAATGGAAAAAAGTGAATTTCGAGTGCTCACTAAAATTTTTCTTGCGAACCGTCAATCAAACCAAGGAAAAGCTTGATAAATACTATGGGGACTCTGCACCATCGACTTCAATGGCAAAAAAAATGGTTTACTGACTTTCGTTGTGGCCTTACAAGCACGGAAGATGCCGAGCTTTCTGGACGCCAGGTTGAGGTCACTACACCTAAAACAATTGAAAAAATTCACGATATGGTGTTGGCCGATCGGAGATTGAATGTGAGATAGATTGTGGATGACACGTGTGTCACACTTGAACCGGCGCTGTCTAACCTTCGAAAGGCACTTAAGCAAAAGCACATAAAAAAGACAAGTTTCATAAAAATCCAGCTGTACCAGTTGGTATACCTTCCTTGTAAGCTATCAAGATAAGGGCCATTTCAAAACAACTTTTTATATCCTTTTTTATATTGCAAATAAGCTTAAAACTAAACATCTAGTTTAAAAATATTCTTAAAAGAAACACAAATTCTGTATATAAAAAGTTGAATATATTATCATTCCCTGTGCTCAATATAAACCTTTGAAAAAATTATTTCCTAAACATACTTTTAACCATCACCTATGGGTTTTAGTAAATAATATTTATCGTGCTTAAAACATGTTTATTTTTTATAAATCAAGTATTAAAAAATTTGTATTTCATCGTTGTAAGAAACAACAGCATCGTCATTCACATCATATCACCATCCTAACATTTTTTTATAACATATTGCAAAATTTCAAAATTTTATTATATTAAAGAAAAAATTATTTTATACTTGTATTGTTTATGAACAAATTTTTAGGTCAACATCAACTTGTTTAAGGTTTTTATACGTACAGTTACTTTAAAAATTTAGTGTGCTCCTCTTCTCACAACATTTACAGATTCTGTCGAATTGCCTATTGATTTATAAAAAATAATTTTGAAGACACGAAAAATAAGAAAGAAACTAAATAGTACTAATATTAACAGAATTGCTAAAAAGTTAATTTTGTACTACTTACATATGTAGTAGAGATTATGGCTGAAAAATTATCGAACATAATACTCACAAATTATAAGGACTTTGACCACTTTTAAAGCTGATTTAATACCCACTAGGGAATATATGAACACAAAACAAAAATCCCCTTTTCATAATTCTCTCAGAACTACGAACAGTTGTTTTAAACGATAAAAAAGTGGTAAAAAATATGCAACCTAAAAACTACTGGACCGATTGTGAAAAAATCTATAGCTTATTGCAAAAAAAGAGTAAGGCTTTTCATGGTTGGCAAGCAATAACTTTTCATTATAACGGTAGTTGTCTATCACGCTCTGAACAATACCGATACGAAAATTTTAAAACTGCGGTTGCAATAGTGACATGTGTCTTCAAATATCACGGGATTGTTTCATAATATAACCTGTTTCATTTTGTTATAATTGCAAAATACCGTTATAAATCGGTGTTTCGGTAGTTTAGCGTTATTATAACGGTAGTTAGAGATATGTATTTCAAAATTGAACCAGCAAAATAGCGCAATAAACCCGGTTATACAAAAAGACACTTGCCCTTAATAGAATCGCCATTTTAAAATGTTCATATCGGTCTTAAAGTAGCTGTGATAGCCAACTATCGTTATTATGAAAAAGTATTGAATGCCAACCATGATAATTTTAGACCTCTTGCAATCTGTATGTTTCTAAAGACAATTTTGTGTTGTGTTGGAAATTTTTGCAGAATCTGAGGATTTATTGTAGGAAAAAATCTCAGGTTAAATGAGTTTTTCTATTAGAAATATTTCAAAGATTCTGTGCATTTTTCTATAGAATAAAGTTCTCATGTCTTTCTCTAGGAAAAGTACTATGAATACAAGATTTTTATGTAAATTTTGGTGTTATCTGTAGATTATAAGAGATAGTTTACAATAAAAAATTTCTTATATTCGGAGATATAATGTGTCCAGGATCTAAGGATTTTTCCAGACAAAAATTATTTAAGAATCTGTATTTTTTGTATTCCGAGAACTTTTTTGTTGATAAAAATTTCGAGAACATTTGGTTACCTGCAAAAAAATTATTTTTTCTTATACATAACACTTAGAAAAGTTTCCCATACATTTTAAAATTGTCTCCATAGCAATTGGTACACTTAAAATATTTTTAAAGTAATTGACTGAAGTATATTTAAAAAGTCCGTACGTTTATTTTTAAATGATAAAATAGTTAATAACAAACATCTGCCATTTATTCTCACTTAGTTCATATACTTTGTAGTACATATTTAAGCTTTGATGAAAATTTAATTCATAAAAATGCAGGAAAATAAGTTTAAAGAAGCAAACTTTATGCATTGATATAGAATTACTTTTTATTCGAACAAATAAATAATTCTGGATTAGTGAAAAAGCATTTTTGAGCAACTTTATAACATTTTTCAAAAATTTTAATGAATTTTTGGAAAAATTTAAAATATTTTTGAGAATTTAAAAACTGGTTCAACAATTTTGAAACCTTTTTAAGCAATTTTAAAATATTTTGAACAATTTAAATAATTTTGGACAATTTTAAAATTTGAAATAATTTTTACACACTTTTAAAATTATTTTCGACAATTTTAAAACATTTTTAGGCAATTTCTTAGTTAAACTGCAAATGGTGTAGTGTCAAATAAAATACACAATGCAAAAATGCACACATTGCGTCGTCATAACTATTTAAGACTGAAAAAATGCAAATGACAGACTAAGCTAGTTTGAATTAAAGGTTAAAGAAATCTGTTTTACTTGTTTCTTCAAAACTTATATTAAAAATTAAAAAACTGAATAAATTCTAAAATGCATGAAATTTTAAACAAAAGATAAAGATATGCATCAGGATAAAGATATGCTTCAGGATAAAAACTAAATCCCTACATTCGGAATAGAATAACACCAAAAAAGCATAAAAGAATGTTAACTGAAGTTTAGGAAGCAATGGAAGAAGTTATATCCACAGAATGACTACCTTTTTTTGCTGGATAGATCTCAAGATAATGTGGCTGTTGTAAAATAGGGTATCTGTTTACAATTTTATATATTGTACTTCGGTGCTGAGGGAATTTAAGTTTACTTTTACTTGGTTTTTGTGTCTAAAATACGAGTACTCTTCGATCAATTCTTTATTGTTGTATTAACTCTCCATGTTTTTATGAATAAATGTTTTAATTTTCGATTGTTATTGCTGCAACTTAGTTTATACGGACGGGTCCAGACGGATTCTAAAGTATATACAGGGTTAAAAAGAACACTCTCGGCCAACGAATTAAATTCCCGAGTGACTTTGAATGTATGAAATGGCTCTTCGTGAATGATACGTGGATTCTCAGTGCCACAGAAGCTCAAAATTTTGTTTGTTCACGTTCGCGTTCAGATAAAAATGGGTTTCCTCGCTCATGATTAATTTGGCAGAAAATCGTCCATTGCAAAATTGTCACGAGTATTCTGCGTTCTTGTGAATTATAGCTCTCCAACTCCTATTATGTAGCTTTACAAATATTAGAACAATACTGACAGTTGCAGTAGGTTTTGAACGAATGCCTTAAAAATTAAGTAAAATCGAAATCTCATATAAACCCACCTTCCCATTATTTTATTAAATTACCTTTTTTACCTTCTCTATTTTTCCGTCCTGTTCATAAAAAATGGATCAGGTCCCTTTCCGCAAAATCGCTTACCAACCCATTTACATATGGTCGGAATACCCGGCTTTAATCTCACTATTTTTTGAAATTGAGTTTGTCGCACCTTTTCTAACTATTTTTCTTTTTTTCTAGATTTGATAAACATTACTATTAGCAAAAGCAAAAAAAAAAGGTACACAGAAGATGAACCAGCGGGTTCAATGGTTATTTTCTACAAAGACTTTCGTAAGTACATAAAATTATTAATTTATTGTTGGCAAGCTCTAAAGCGTATTTCATGTAATAAAATACAAAAAAAAAACTTTTTAAAATTTTTCTAACTGTTTATTTGATCAATCTTAGATTATATGTTTACTTGTCGGGGTTAATTGTAGTAATGACAGTCTAAGCAATAATCAGCTTAATGCCCTCTTTAATGACTTGAGCTCTCGTAGGCTGAAAGAAAGTCTGGCATATGATAGCATAGAAAAAATTGATGTTATCTGTGACCAGAAATCTGGAATGTTGGTTAATGTTGACTTTAAGGAAATCTTTAATGGAACTATTTACAGCCAGGGGTACTATAATGATCCGAAATGTCAGTAAGTACCTTTTTCTATAAATAAGTAAATATTTTAATTGAAATATATTATAAAATTTTGCTAACATTTACTAATATCATCACAATCTCCCTAATTATGCTAGTTTTAAACATTTTCAAAAAAAAAATATATTAATATTTTTCTCCAAAAGTTTTGTCAGGTCAAACTCAAATGCTCGTCATTTCGCGTTAAACATCCCTTATGACGGCTGCGGCAGTAAACCTTCCTGTAACATTTGCTCAACGGTTGACAACATTTTAATTATTCAAAATAATAAAAATAGTGTCCAAGATGAACTAAGTACGGCTCGTAAAATCACTTGCGAATATAACGGTGATCAGCATGAGAAAACTGTTTTCTTTAAGCCATTTGTGGTTGACATGCTAGAGGTTATTAAAGTTAAGACATTAAGCGGTTCTGTGGAATGTTGGATGGATATAGGTTTCGGGTTACCACCTCATTTAACACCTATCACGTCTAGCCTGAAATTGGGTCAAGATCTAACATTTACCATTAATTTGAAGCAAACCATCGAAAAATGGGACGTGAATATTTTGCGCTGTTATGCTTACGATGATACGAATTTTGATGCCAATTCTACTAAAGTCCTACAAATATCTGACGAAAACGGCTGTTCTTTACAAAAAAATATTTTTGGTGAATGGAAAAAACTCGAGATGGAATTCGCTCCAGATAATACTTTGACTTACTACAACACCTTAAAAGTTTTCAAATTTCCAGATCGTTCACAAGTATTTTTAAAATGCGATATTGAATTATGTAGCGGCGTTTGTCAGCGAAATTACGTTTGTCATTCAAATCTGGCTATAGACAACACATATTATCAACTACCGCAACATATATTATCGACTATCGAAAGCCCACCCATGTCCCCTAAATCAAAATGTGATGCGGGATCTTCAAATCCTGGGTGCCATCGTCAAGATAATAACGCAATCACTACTACGGCAAGACCAACCCAGTCAATACAATGTTATCTAGGGTCATCCGATCCAGCGTGTGAACAATTCACGAATGGTCGAAATAAAATATTACCTGAAGAAAAGGAGTTTAAAATTGATTTTTTTAAATCAAATTACGTAGCCGAATCAAAAGATCCAAAGGTGGTTGATTCAATTAATTTAAAACATTCCTCAACACACAAAAGCACAAAAGCTCCAGCTTACTTGCCACCGCTTACTAAAAAACCATTTAAGAGCACAGGTACAATGATTGGTCTTACTTGCAATACTGGTTCAAATGATCCAAAATGTGCTCAAACACCTGGAACTATAATCAAATCTACGTCTGTTACATCTTGCTATAGAGGCAGCACGGATCTAAGGTGCAGTCCAGCACAAACAACAGTTTATCCATGTATTCCAGGTTCGACTGACTCAAAATGTTACCAAATTTCTCAAACACCACGTTGTTTTCCTGGATCAAATGATCCGAAATGTATACAAATGAGTCAAACAACTGAATATGTTATTACAACTGTTACACCCTGTTACCCAGATTCCACAGATCCTAGGTGTGCACAAAAAACTAAAGTCAATATTAAAAAACATTGCTCTCCTGGATCAAATGATCCAAAATGTCTAATAGCAGAAATGACTTCCACTGATAAAATTTGTTATCCAAGCTCACCTGACGCTCGGTGTCGTCAAGTTATGAAATCAACAAAAGCTCCAGAATATTTGGCACCAACAACTAGAGGTAGAATTACAACAAAAACTACTTCCTGTTTTATAGGTTCCACTGATCCAGCTTGTTTAGTTAATCAGAAAACCACCACAGTAATAACACCCGGACCACCAAAAAGTACAACTGTTTTGTCTTGTTATCCAGGGTCTCAAACACAGAAAACACCAGTACGGTGTAATCAGGACTCGAATGATCCAAATTGTTCACAAAATAATAAAACTACTTACTACTTACCTCCACCTAATACAAAAAGTGGTGGTCAACAATGCTATTCCGGTTCAACAAATCCTCGTTGCGCACAGGCAACAAAAGCACCAACAACATCGAAACCAATTTGTTTTCCTGGCTCAAAGTATTTAGGGTGTCCAAAAATTAAAAACATAACTACAACGTCAACAACTAAATCAAAAACGACACCGAATATCCAATACAATACAGGATCATTAGTTGTGCAAGAAAACGACTGCTATCCTGGCTCCAATAGTCCAAAATGTCAACCGAAAACTTATCCGCCACTTAAAACAGAATTTTTGTCGGTGTGTTATGCTGGGTCAACAGATCCCCGATGTGCAAAAACGATACAGAAACCAAAAGAGCTATGCCAATCCGTTTCAACAGACTCAAACTGCATTAAAAAAAAATTAGGAAAATGTTCGCCAGGATCTTTAGCTCCAGATTGTTCAAATTGTTTCAGTGGTTCACCAGATCCAAGATGTACAAATACAACCCAAAAACTAGGTTGCTATCCTGGATCAAATAGCCCAAGATGCCAACCAGCCACGTATTTACCTCCACCAACTTCAAGATCTGTTATATCAACTCTAAAACCCAAAATATTTACACAGAAGCTTAATTGTTATCCTGGTTCGAAAAGGCTCGAATGTAATGAAACTGCATCAACTACATATCTGCCTAACTGTTATACAGGATCAACAGATCCCCGTTGTCAAAAAGGTACTCAACTTTCTTGCTATCCAGGATCACCGGATCCAAAATGTTCAAACGTATCAACCACACCTAAACAAGGTTGTCATCTCGAATCAA
Source organism: Eustalomyia histrio (assembly GCA_949748255.1). Taxonomy (NCBI): domain Eukaryota; kingdom Metazoa; phylum Arthropoda; class Insecta; order Diptera; family Anthomyiidae; genus Eustalomyia; species Eustalomyia histrio. Next base: position 6,500,670 of record OX456528.1, read on the forward strand.
AGAGCTCCAAATGCCAGCCGGCAACGTATTTGCCACCTAAAAACATTTCTGCAATATCAACACAGCAATCAAAAGCAACTAATGTGCCATCTAATACGACTGCTACAGAAATTCCTAAAGCAACAGCAATACGTTGTTACCCGGGCTCATCAAATCTCCAATGTCCACAAACAACGAGAATACCAATAGCAATTTCTACACAGGGTGCACCAAATTCTCTAAATACACCTAAGCCAGATTGTTATCCTGGCTCAAAAAGTCCTAAATGTCAACAAGTAACATATTTCCCAACTGCAAACGTTCCACACTTAACACTGGAACTATCTACTACTACTACACCTTCAACACAAACGACTAGAGCACCAATTGTTGCCACTATTGTTACGAGTAGTAAACAACCTATTTGCTATCCTGGCTCAAAAGATACAAGATGTTCACAAATTATAACCACCACTAAAAGGCCAACAACAAAAAAACAATGCTTACCAGAATCATTAGAACTGGAATGTTTAAATTGTTTCCCCGGTTCACCAAACCCAAGATGTCAAAAAGTACCACTTACAGCTAACTTTCCAACTACCTTTAGTACTATAATACCAATTTTAGACACTACCGTTGGTAAACCTATTTGCTATCCTGGCACCAAGGACGTAAGATGCACAAAAACTATTAACATCACTCCAAAACCAGTAAGCACATACAAATGTTTACCTGGATCATCAGACCCAGCATGTACAAATGAACTACCCCTACCAAATTGTTATACAGGATCAATGGATCCCCGTTGTGTTAACACCACTCAGATAACAAAATCCTCTTGCTATCCTGGTTCGCCTGATCCAAAATGTTCAAGCCTGCAAGACACCGCAGGTTGCCATCCTGGCTCGGAGAGCCATAAATGCCAGCCAGCGGGGTATTTACCACCTACTCACCTTTCAAAACCAACACAACAACAAAAAGTAACAACCACGCAATATACTACGACTACAACAAGTTGTTATCCAGGCTCACCAAGTCCCCAATGTGCACAAACGACTAAAGCACTCGTACCGATTGTATCTACTACTGTTGAGAAGTCAAGCTGCTATCCTGGCTCAAAAGATGCAAGATGCGCACAAACCACTATCACCACTAAAATTCCAAACTGTTTTCCCAGTTCACCAGACCCAAGATGTTCAAAAGCATCGACAACCGCTAAACCAGCCTGTTATCCAGGTTCGCCGGACCCGATATGTCAACCCGTAACATATTTGCCTCCGACAACTATAAAACCAACTCCAAAAACAACTCCAAAACTGAACATAGTATCCTCAAAGTGCTATCAAGGCTCAACAGATCCAAGATGTAAAGCAACAACACCGCCTATAAAAGGGTTAACAACTGTAACAAAAATACCTTGCTTTCCAGGTTCATCAAATCCCAGTTGTGCACAGACAACTAAGAAATCCTTCAAATCTACCACCAAACTAACGACAACAAAACCTAAATCAAACTGCTTACCAGGATCATCAAACCCAGAGTGTTTAAATTGTTATCCAGGTTCATTGGACCTAAGATGTTCAGAAAAAGCAACCACATCTAGAACAAGTTGTTATCCTGGTTCGCCAGACCCAAAGTGCCAACTGGCAACATATTTACCTCCTTTAACCACAAAAAAAATTCCAAAGACAACTCCAAAGCCAAATCCCGTTTCCACGATATCGCCGATATGCAATCAAGACTCAAAAGATCCAAGATGTAAAGAAAACGTAACTTTAACAGCTAAAGCAGATTGTTATCCTGGTTCAAAGAGTCCGAAGTGTCAATCGGCTGCATATTTGCCAGCAATAAATACAATTGCTGACAAAAATACAACTCTTAAACCCTGCAATCCTGGCTCAACAGATACAAATTGCAATAAGCAAAAATCAACCACACAATCGCCTACATGCTATAAGGGTTCATTCGATACCAGGTGCTCTGAAACTAGTAATCGATTTAATGGGTGCCAACCGGGCTCTAACAATACTAATTGTTTGACAGACTCAAAAACAACTCCTCCAACAACACCAACAACTAGAAAGCCATTAACTGCAAAGCCAACATCACCTTATTACTGCTACCCCGGGTCAATAGATCCAAGGTGCCCCGATGCTGGTTATAAGGGAACAAGTCTCGCTCCAGCTACGTATTTACCACCTTTGAAAAATGTTGTTTATGATAGAACCATACGTGCCTCAAAACTTAACTTACTTAATGGTATCAACCAATTAGCTTTAAACGATGATATTTTTATTGATTTGGACGACGATGTGGATGAAGTAGAAGAGCAACAGTTTTTACTTACTAGAAATAAGCGAGATGCTGAAAACATACATCATAAATATGTCCCATCCCAGTTCGAAAAACAAATTGTTTATCTGACAGTAGGATTACGAAATGCTTTTACTGTGGCTTAAATATTTTACAAAAAAAGTATTAAGGACATCATACCAGAACTTCGAATGAGTTAATTCTTTAATTCACAGATAAAAGTTCAATTTAATATTTATTAACATGTAATTCTTGTACACGATTAACTACGATTTAATTGACAGGCTTATGTGTTTTTCGTACAAAGTGAATGAATTTGTTCTTAAACAAATTATTTTTCACTTGAATCATAAAATAATTTTTAAATTTAAATCTATTACAACATATTTGAAAGATATTCCTTTTTATTCATTGCAGTTTGTTGTTAATTATGATTATTTCAATAGTTCGAGTCTAATTAATTGTAAAAGAAAATTAGACGTGACCCATTATCAAGTTAAGTCTTGCAACACTTACTTTAAATACCATGCATAAGATTTATTAAAAATGTAATTAATGCCATTATGCAATCAGATATTTAGTAATACTTTCAAATTAACGACAAAAGATAATGATTCAAGTTGATTGTACTTCGATTAGGAATGGCGTCTGCTAAGAATAAATTATATTAAAACCTTTGGCTATTATAGCGAATACAATTTTGAGTGAATTAAACCAAAATCGATTAAAGTCTTGCGGAGCTCTGCATCATACACATATTCTTTTATATCAGTTATATTAATAATATATCACAAAAATACTAATAGATTTAAAAACTATAGTTAAGTAAGTTGCTATTTAATAATCAAATAAATTGCCTTATGTTTCCTATTTAATCTAATGTTCACTACGGCAATATTGTAAATTTATTGAAATTTGTTTTTTTTTTTACACATTGTGTCGGCCACGAATAAGAACGCGACATGCAACGATTGTTGCTGTGAGAGAACACGCGCATAAAATAACGACGTGCAACGGTGACTGCAGCAACTGTCATATATATTTTAGTGTAAAGAGTACCTTAGAGATACTTTCCTCTTCCCCTTACTAACAACCCAATTTTTATTTTTCGTTTTTACATATTAATTTTACAAAAACAATAAAAAGAAACAATTATTTTCATAAAAATTTGAGTCTGTCAAACATGCTAGGAAACAAAGAGAACATGAGAGACATATAACACCGTGTTAATTTTACTTTTTTTTTTGCAAAAAAAAATAAAATGCGGGAACCCTGTTAAGAGAATTAGAAATAAAAAACAAGAGTATAAGAATGTTGTTTTTTGTCATTTGTACTTCAGTTTATTGAATTTATAAGGGTTTTCACTCTTTGTGTATATTTACAGCCCTTGTATATTTACGACGATTTTATACTACAAAGCGTAAACGACTTTTTCGTGTATTTACTTCCCACATAAACACAGCTATTTTAAATTATTTAATCAGCTGATTTTTTTTTTTTTGTTTTTTCATCCAAAATGCCCAAAATTACAGAAAAAGATAAAATTATAAATTTTTTAAGTCAAAATACAATTTGCAAAGATTCTGGAGTTTGAAGGTATGGTATTACTTGTAATAATAAAAACAACGCAAAATATAACTACTCTCCTTTTGTAGATACATGTGAACATGATGCCATTGACATTTTAAACGAACTAGCTGAGGACATTATATTGGTTTCAGCGTACCGTTGCGAAGCTTGGACTTTAGTTCCAAAATCAATGAAGTGGTCACTAGATGACAACAGATTTTTGCAAATGCTGAGGGTTAATCGAATTGAATTCAATACCCTATGCTATGATTTCTGAAGATAAAGAATTTAACCAACCCCATTCATGTGAACAATTTCCAGTTGAGTACCAGTTAGCAGTTGTCCTACACAGACTCGGGTTATCTGGAGAAGGGGCGAGTATTAATAAAATTGCATTTTTTTGGTGTGGGTGATGGTGGTACGTTCGAAAAAATAACACGGCGTATTTTTAAAGCTTTTTCAAACTTGGAGTCAAAGTACTTATTCTGGCCAAATACAGAGGAAAGAACAGAGATTGTTGCAAACACATATTACGAACTCCCATTCTGCTTTGGATATGTTGATGGTTCTAAAATACCACTTGCAAAAACTCCAGTGATCAATGGAGTATCTTTTTCCCCGAACACACAAATACTCCATAAAAGTTCAAGCGGTTTGCGATTACAAACTTCGCATTCGACACGTTGTTGTAGGAAACCCTGCTAGTGTCCACAATTCAAAAATTTTTAGAACACTGCTTCGGAACGTGAAAGGAAAAGTTTAATAGTTTGAAAAACCTTAAAATCCGCATTAATTCTTCTCGAAGCCATTTGTTTTGTTGCCAATGGATCGTTGTATGCTGCATTTTGCACAATATTTTATTGGACGTAAGAGTGCAAGCCCCGGAGGAATTAAATAAAACTGAGGAGGACGACGAGGAACCAGATGAAGAGCCAGAATTGTATTCAGCAAATGCAAAATGTGATTTATAAAGGCAAGCTATTTATAGTTTAATGTTTAATTAATTTAATTAATATGTAAAAAAACTAAACATTTAAAAACAAAGAATTCAAAGTGAAAAAGTCAGCACAAAAAAATTTAACTAATAGTTTTATATAAAAAAATAACTAAAAAGTTAACAATTCATAAAAAATAATATTAAATACATCAATAAAATTTAATAATTTTGAAATATTTTACTCTCTATTGTGGCAACAATATTTGTAACGCATATCGATTTCAAAGCGTTCCATGCGCTCTTGCTTTTCTAATTCTAATATGCGTAAACGTTCTTCCTTTTCTTTTTCCAGTTTTTTTAATTCAAACCTTGCTTTCTTTCTTAGATTTCTCCTTCACAAGTTCAATTTCTTGCTATTCAATTCAATTGTGAGTGTATTGCAAATTAAGAGGAATTGAAACCAAGAAATTGAACGTGTAACCACCATGTTAGTTCAAATTCTTCTTCATATTTTCACAGGAAATTGATTTGATTTTTAAAAAACAAAAACGCTGCGCACAATGACCATAAATGTTCAGCACAGTCTTTAAAAGACAACGAAATTATTTTAGATTTAGATCTTAAAAGTGTACCTATATATAATTTTTCCCTACGTCATGAAATTTTCTGCAACATATTCTCATAGATCTTAGATTGAATCTTCTATATTAATACTTTTATGGCAATATTGTATTAATAAAATATTTTTTAAATGTTCTGAACTTATTTTCTTACGTTGCTTTGAACAAATAAATTTCAAATCTGAAAAAATTGTTCGCAAATGAAAGTAGAGGGGAAAATGATACACACCATCCAAAATTTTCCAGAACTCTACTATATTAATTTTGTCTGGAACATTTAACTCGCTTCGAAGTATTATTAGTTCTTATTATATGTCAAACTAGTAATTGGTTACATCGCAACTAAAAGGGTTTCAAAAAGATCAAGCAGTAGTTGTATATTTTCAAAATCATTATACCTATCTGAGAGTTGTAAATAAGTGTTTAAAATATCGTAATATATTTATATACAATATTTGTTGTACGTTTTTCTGTTTGCTATAAATGAGTGTAGTTTTTGGAGAACTTGAAAAATCACCCGACTGAATTAGGGAAAGGAGTAAAAAAAAAAGGTTTTAAAATTAAAAAGGATTTTGGACAAATCATATATATTTTTCCTTTCCTTGCAATTAACTTAAATTTGTTTAAAAATAAAGTCGATGTCTTTTAAAGCCTGTGTTGGGCATTTATCTATATAATCTGCCTAGTATTTTATTATTCGCTCTGCAGTTTTCATAGCGGGGTAATCTCTTATAAATTTCCATGCAAGAGCGGTTTAATGTATTATACAATGAAAGGTGTGAACTGCAATTCCATGTTTTTTTAGTTGATCTATAAAACCTTCATATTTGCCAGTCATTACACTTGCTCCATCTGTGCAGACTCCAGCAAATTTGTTGGTGTCTGCAATTGATAAAGTTTTTCGCTGACAACGTCGAACAACAACTTACATTTCCATAAAATGTTTCAAGAGAAAACTTTGTTTCAAAAACATTGTAATCGCTATCTACGCATCGAATACAAATTATTAGTTGACAGAGACAATTTATGTCAGTGCTTTCGTAAAAACAAAAAGAAAAAAATTCACAAATACTTAATTTTTCACTAACCTCAAGTTCTACAGAGGTTCCTAATTTAACAACACGCCAAACTACACTCTCGCGGGACAAGGGAAGAGATTCGATAAAATTAATGTTAAAATTAAGCCTTTGAAAACTTTTCTTCAACATTTTTTAAATAAAATTCCATCAGAAAATGGTGTGCCCTGTCTGGCAATATCCAAGCTTATTAAGCACTATTGTGTTAATGATATCTAAGAAAGATCAAACGTTGTCCCGGTTAATGTTGTAAAGCGGGAAGTCAGGAAGATATTTTCTCGTGTGGTGAATCTAGATGAAGTAGGTGATGTTTAGAGTGATCTGGAACATGGCACGAAGGATGAAATTGTATCACAAGCATCACGTTATTATTCCGGACTGGGAGTGTTTTCGTTTCATCATGAAAGAGATCGATGTCCGACATGAGAAGACAGCCTGTGACAATTCTTAAGGCAGCGTTATCAGAAACCATACAGGAGCGGCGTATTTTAAAATGGATCTGCAAATGGCCTTAAAGGTAATAATCAAGGTTTACTTACCCCAGAACGAACCAGCAAGTGGTGTAAGGGCATTATTCCGATTTGTGATAAGGTTTTTTTACCATTGTGGATTGTTTGGAAAAAGAACAGTTGGTGCCCGCCATCTGATGTCGACATAGCGAAATTATTGAAGCTTTTAGTTTATAGCCCTATTATATTATTTTATTTCGGTGGGGTTAAGTACTATGGGAACACTAGGAGGACGTTGCGTTATGTATGAGGTAAGAAAACTTATACATATTATTATTATTCTAAATTGGTGTTGCCGTCGCTGGTGATCGAACCGCAACGTCCTGTCTAACAGTCCAAAATGTTAGCCAAAATTCTTGCAGTTTATGGTTTTTATTTGCACAACTTGGCCAAACCCCTGGGCAATTTTGTTTATCAGTGTTCATACTGTGTTGAAATTTTTGAGGCTACATTCGATGACCCAAAATTTGATACACAGTGTTATTCAATTAAAGAAAACAACTTCTTTTCATTTCAAGGATAGAATAATGTTTATGAGAAAAGTTATGATAGCTTTAATATATTATTTGCCAATATACTTACTTTTAGTAAAAACGTGTTTTTTATTATTACTACAAACTCGTTTGTGGCAATGACTGCCTATTTGAGTTGAAGCACAGCTAGTGGAAATCAGCTCCTATACAACCAATGAAAAAAGCAATACAACTTTTTTATTACATTTTTTGTGCATTGCATTTGCAACTTAACTTTTATTTCCTTTTTACAACACCAAAAATTTTACATATTAATTTGCAGATTACTTAGAAAAGCCCATTTCTATATAAATTCATTTAAGGTTTATCACAATGAAGGGCCGGGTAAGGGACTTAAATTTATTGAGCCGAGTTTTAAAAAAAATTATTATCACATTTTATTAAAGTTTAAATAAAATTCAGGTTTTATAATTATAAATAAAGAAATTGTGCTTTAATTTGGCACGTTGAACTCTTTATCCTTATATTTAGTTTTACTTTTCTTTAAATCTGGTATGAGATGAAAATCGACCTAATCGGTGGTCTATTTTCATCTCAACCTATTCTTAATCTCTTCAGGTATAACCACTTATCATCTTTAAATTAAAAATAAAACGAAATATTTAGGATTTTCAACTTAAAATTTATAGATTTTCATTACGTACCAGAATATGTATGTAAATTATAAAAATTACAGTATTGCACAGACGTATTTTTACTTCATTGTATTTTCATATTTGTAAAAAATATATTTAACGTCATCGATCTATCTTGATAAATATTTAAAATAAATATATAAAAAAAATTGAGCAAAATAGTTCCGATATTTTGTACCAGACATATTTCCTTCTAATTTAACGTTGGGCCAAATCAGAATCGTGGTCTTTATGAAATGTGTACTACCCGTACACAGATTATGAAAACGGGTTTATTTAGATCAATGGAGACACTAAAAAAATATCTAGAATTAATAAAGTAAGAATTATAGAATTAATTTAATAAAAAAAGTTGGCTAAAGATACTTTAGCAGACATATTTAAAAATTATTAGAACCCCTCCTAAAAAAAGAATATTTTTTTTTTATTAGTTAACACCTAGTAGAAAAACATTTAGGGCGTGGGCCCCTAAACACCGATACAAATGTGGGTGACCAAATAAAAGCAAATTTCCTCAGGTTTTAAAAAATTAGGTTTTCTCATTAAATCCGAAGACAGGATTTATGAAACTCAATTTAAATTTGAAAATGTCCGTACCAAAAACAGTATTAAACAATTTTAAGCGTTCTACATTTGATATACGTAGGCCGCCCACCAAAAAGGAGCAAGTTTGTTTTTTTTTTTTTGGAAAAGATAGAACATTTTAGATTAAATACAAGTTCTGATCCTAAAAATATAAGAACTTTAAGCTATATTTGTTTTTAAATTTTTCTTGCTTTTACTAAAATGGTTCAGTTATCTCCATTTACATCAATTACCCGTTGAAGACGGTTTGGAAAATTATTAACTATATTGACAAGCATACTAATAGGAATTCTTCTTATCTCCTCGGTTATAGCTATTTTCAATTCAGCAAGTGTTTTCGGAACTGTAACATTCACCCTATCTTTTAAATATCCACATATGAAGAAAACACATGGATTTAGGTCCGGTGAACAAAAAATTGCAACTGTGTTAGGGAAATTTTTTCTGAATTTCCTGTATTTGTTTTTTAAACTTTAAGACTTCCGCCTAAATTGCAATAGCAGAACTATGTTGCCACCTTTTTTGACTTTGTTTGAGAGTTTATTGGAGAAAACAATAAAAATTGTATAAACTTAAACAGCTTATTTATCCATTTTAACAGCTTATTTTACTTTTTTTTCAAGCTTAAAACATATTTTTGTTTTTTTGTTGGTCCAATTAAAAGTATTTATTATATTAAAAATTATATAATTTATTCGATCTTATTTTAATATTAATATTCAATTTTTTTAAGCTAAAGATCTTTTTTTTAAATTTCTTATTTTATTTTCGATATTTCGCTAACAATTAAACAATTAGCTTAAAATATTAATATTTATTATATTTTTAAAACATCGATATAAAAAGTTGTATGACGTCATTGGATTGTCATTTCCGTTAGTTTTTATAAACATTTTTAATTCCAATTCCGTTTCCAATTGTATTTCGGTGCGGATTACATAAAGACCACGAATAATAAATTTAAGGTATTCAATATTTTTGTGCAACGATGTTTTGAAAACTTATTTTTTCCAGAGTTATCAGTCGACTTTTTCTTTAATAAATTTTTTATAGAAAAAATATAAAATTTTCATATTAAAGCAAAACCCTGGTTCAGTTAATGCAATTTTTAGATTAGTTTATTTCATTTTTAGTTTAAATTTAACAGAAAAACGTTGGCAAGTTTTACTAAAGTACAATTTGTTGGCCAAGGAAACTACATGGCTGTAACCCACCGAAACTCCGATATGTCGTAGGGGACAACAATTAGGTGCGCAATCTCATGTTTAGTGCGGTCAAAAATAGCTAAATTTTTCGTTTTTTTAAGATGAGCTTTGGATATGAAAAAATAAGCTTCGTTATAATTTAAGAAAATGGAGTAAAAAAGACACTTAAAATAACACTTTTCCTCAAAATAATCTATATAAATTTGATCGCGGTAAGCCTTGATTTCATATTTTTTTTTATCGAATTCGATTATTGCTGTTATAGCGACCTACTATATGATCCATTTTCCAATTTTTTGTACATATTTTACACGTATTCGTGGTATTTCCCGCTGAGCAAATTGCAATTATAATGAAAATATTTACCTTTTGCATGTATTCAAATGATATTTTGACATGACGCTTTAATACTGGCATTAGTTTGAATTTAGTTTTAAAAAATTATTTAACCTATATCCTAACGGCTGCCGCTTCGAGAAAAAAGCGCCCAAAATAAAGGCGGAAAGTGGCAAAAGTGGCTGAAGGTGGAGCAAACCCAAGTAAAAATGGCACTTAACGGGATATATCGCCTAGCCTGTTTGGCCATAACTGGTGTCCGACAAGCGTCATAGGTGTCATGCTTAATATACCACCACTACATATCTTGGTGTCTAAGGTCGCCGGGAGTCTGCGTCTCCGAGAGTTTGTGAGCCACTAGCCAGGGTCACATAGGATGTTACCAAGGAAGATTTTTACCACGAATAACGATGTGATCATCTTCGAGGGAGAAATCTTGGGAGCCCTAACTGGGGTCCGAGGTGTGGTTCACTGACGGCTCGAAACAGATTCAACATGCCCTTCCGATGGAGAGGTACCCGTCCATATTCCAGCCGGAGATCTTCGCCATTTATGTATGTGCATTAGAGTGTCTTAGAGAGGCACTTATTTGTTCTTTCGGACATTTAAGCGGCACTCTGGGCATTATTGTCTATGAATTTTCGTTTGGACTGCATTCAGGCTCACAATGGACTCGATGGATGCAACAAATTAATCATAAGCTGGGTTCCTTGGCACGAGAGGCATGCGGGACTGGCAGGTTGGCCAACTGCTGGACCCGTCGTCACTTCTTTGGCCCTGAACCTTTCTGTGATGTACCTGCAAGGTATATCAGAGAAAAACTTAGGATTTGAATCGAATCCAAGACCATTGAGTGCTGGAATGTTACCATTGGCCAGAGCCAGGGTATTGGATGTTATCAAAAGCATTTTTTGTCACATGATGTATTTTGAATGTCATTATTTTTTTCCAGTGCACTTAAAAAAAAATTAAAAATATCCGCTGTTTAATTGACGACTAAACAAAGGCGCATAAGAACATGTGTGAAGTAGAAAACGCAGTTGTGTTATGAAGTGAGCATCCCTGAAGTGAGCTGTCTGATTTACACTATCCACCTTGGAAATTTGTGCCTAGTAGGGTGATTGGCTTCATCGGAAGCCTCAATATTTAGGGTAAAATAAGATTCAGGTGTAGGATATCAAAATAAAAGTTTTATTAGAAGGCTCTGCAAAAAAAAAAAAATTGGGTACATTCATGTTCTTATCCGCATCACTGCAGCATATTAAAAGTAAAACGTTCAAAAAAGCATCACTTGGTAGCACTAATTTACGTCAAAAGTTTTTTTATGCAAACAATTAACATTGATGTCGCAAATTTTTGCAACTATGGTATCATTTAAACTTCTGATGCAATAGCGTGAATCAGCTTTCTTTTTCGTTTTGATTGATTTTAAACAATTAAAAGGTTATTAAAAGTTAACAAATAGTTGTCATTATTACAAATATTATTAAGATTTTTAATAATATTTGTTATTACATGTTTTCTTATCTTGCAAAACGATCTAAAAAGCAAACTATTTGCAATTGTTGTGCAGTAGCAAAGCATCTGCGGTATAACTGCCGCAGTGATTTAGAAATTTTCTGCATTTATGAAAGTACCATTTGTTAAGTAATTTGTCCTCTTCAGAAATATTTGTTTCCAATTTGGACTAAATTCATTAATTTAATTAAACAAAGTTTCAATAGCGCAACAAAAAATATGCAGTATCATGGTTTTTGCTGTGTGTTGCATTGAAAATGTATGACATTTATCCGTTTCACAACAATTGAATATTTCTGGCATCAATTTTTTAGAGCCTTTTTTTTTTGTACTTTTTTTAGAACAAAAGTATACTTTAGAGCACATTATTCCGTTTTTCTTTCAACAAACATTTTTTTTCAATCAAAAGAATTTTCCAAATTTAACGGCCTTTTAACTAAAGAGAAACACAAAACTATATGAACAATTTTTCTAATTTATCTTAAATACTAATGTTAACCTTTTATGTATGGTCAAGACAAAAATTTTAAACAAATAAACATAACTAAAAAGAATTTTTTTTGTGAAATTCATAAAAAAGCGATAAGTTCGAGGATATATAATCTTTAATTGTAAAGTTTTTAATGCATCATTCGCCAGAAGAAATTATAGAAGTTCTTATACAATATATAAAAAAGTGGTATGTTAGTGCCCATTTGGAATTTCATACATTTGAAAGTGTGCAAATTTGTATTTTTTTCTTTAAAGCGAAAACAAATTTGTTGTCATCTGATTTTGACGTTACTGACAATTCGTTTCGGTATAGACAAACTAAAATTAATAAACTTATTTTATAATACGTTATTATTTTTCTACACAAACCAAAAACTGCTTTCGTTCGTTATTTTGTCATAAAGAAACTTATCTTCCGTATAGATAACATATTTTTTAAATCAAGCATTTTTTCTTTACACTTTTAATTTTTTACCTCCTTTGGTAAGCGATTGAAATAAAATTAAAATACAATTGCATTTTCCGTTTCTTATCGAAATAAAATAATTCTGATTGCCCTGACAATGAATTAATATTTCTTAGGGCAAGAAGTTATTCTATATGTAATCGTGTTTTATGCACACAAATAAAATATGTATTAAAAATCGAAAAATATGCAGTTAAAATTTTAAAAATATGCATTAATTTAACTTTTTGAATAAAATCAAAACAATGTTAGTACTATTTGTCTATGAAATTGGCTTAGAATTTAAAAGTGTCGTTATCCATTGTCAGAAAGGTATTAATTCCATTTTTCTGTTATTTTTGTCATCGAGATAGAGAAATCAGAAAAATATATATAAAGTTTAAAATAATTTTTTGTTGTATAAAAGATATAAATTGTGCTAAAACCCAGTTTATAATAAAATATCAAAAAATTATCCAAAAACGTATGCGTCAAAATTTGACAAAATATGTAGGTAACGACAACAAACAACTTCTGACCCCTAATAATTATATGAAAGTGGTCCATTAGGGACCACTTAAAAAATTTTAGGAAATACACAATTATAAAAAATTGATATTTAAAATGTCCAAAACTAAATGGGGTAATTTTGCACGATCACACCAAATCACAATTGTTTTTGATTGTACATAAGCTTGAGTCATGTGCTAAATTTAAGCTGTTAATTGGCAAGACCGCCCCAAATTCACCAGGAAATGCATTTACATAATGAATATTTTATAATAATAAAAATTTACGTTTTCTATCGCAATAGCATAATTAATTGGATAGAAAACGTATCTTACCAAATTTTTTTAAAAAAAGTTTTCGTGTAAGAAAGTTATCGATTATCTGAAAAACCATTAGGGAAAGGTTATTTATCATGATGGAAAAAAAATTTTGCAGTCACGTTTTGCCAAATAAAAAAATTTAAAATTGGGACTTTCGAATGCGCTTGAAAAAAGGTGATTGCGGTATACATGTGTCCAAAATTCTTTTTAATACTAAACCAAATTAAAAGCTATCAAATAAAATATTAAAATAAATAATTTCAGAAGTGTTTATAAGTAGCAAACCGTTTTTTTTCAATCACCGAAAATCGACACATCTTTTGATGTAACGAAATTTTATTGATTTTTTTCGGTACCGTAGATATGTCATAAATTTCTGTGCGAAAGTAGTCAGTTTTGAGGTATATGTTTAATTCCATCGTTATCATAAAATTAACATGCATATATTTTATCGTACCCATTCAATACTTAGAGTGGGTGCGAACTGTGTGAATAAAAACTTAACTAAATTCTGGTTTCTAAATTTCTTTGAGATTTAAAAATATTTTCAAATAATTTTTAAAACCATTTTAAACCCTTTTGTCAACTTCGCAAAGGGCCTTAATACTGACACAATTTAGGTAATTTGTTAATTTTATATTATATTATTATAGTCATATAACTTGCATTTTTTTAAAACTAGAACCGAACCCAATCATGCTATCTTTATAAGGCATTTACATATGCCCTCTAAACATATAGTATGATACACAAACTTGATAATGAAATCCAGTTTAAATTGGATTTGAATGCTTAATTTACTTTTGTTTTGACATTAACTAAACAGCCTAAAAGATTAATTGATTTTCCATTAACTGGCTTTTTTATCTATATAAAAAACCTTGAATTTCAATTTTTTTAATTGATTATTAGTAACTATTATTAGTATACTATTTTTTCGAATTTAAAACCCGTGGCTCAGTTGACACAAATTGGAATTTTAAGACGATATTTTTTTCTAATTAAATAAATGTTCCGCCTTTCTTTCTTCCAGGGATGACATAGAATTGAATGTATATAAAATTATCATTTGTTTTGGTTCTATCATATGGGGCTTTAACATCTTTAATGAACGTTGTTCATATTTGTGCTTTTTGTGTAATCACTCTAACTATTTTAAAACTTAAATGTTACAACAAAAATTATTTTAAACAAACTAAATAAAATATACTTTAAGTATGATACAAATTTGATCCACTAAATTATGTAAATATGTAAAAAGAAAAAATAATAAAATAACAAATAACAAATTAAGTAACGTAAGGTAAATTAAGTATAAATAAATACTAATAAGTTTTTGGAATGTTTTCGTCATCATTTTGTTTTTTCAGCATTTGGTTCTCTTCTTCGCCTGTCGCATTGCCATTTTCATTATTCGTTGAAGAGGAACTTGGCAAATAATTCCACTTTTGTATATCGGCTGTGCCATAAATTTGAAAAACAAAATATGTTAAAATTGTTATTACTGATGATAGGCCAAAAACCGTACGCCATTGTTTGATGGATTTCTAAATTAATATCAAATGAGAAAAAAGTAAATAATTAAAAATATGGATCGATTATAGTGTACTTACTCCGTCTTGCAAAATAACACCTGATATTAGGGGCGACATAAAAGATGCCGACATATGTATAGTCTGGCAAAAAGCAAGAACTGGGCCAGCTAGGTTTGGGGCAATATCCACAATACTGGCCATAGCTCCAGCGTAAGAGGCAGTTATAAATGTAACGGCAATAAACCAAACGATCAGTAATATAACAATGTCGTCTATATAGCCAATAGTATATATGAGTAGACCTGGAATAATTTGAGATAAAGCAGTAAAAAGTTTTCGTACGTTTGTTAGAGTCATCCATTTTTTATCCACCATTTTATCAGCTATCGAACAAAATATAACGGACGATATATAGGAACATATAAACGGCATACCGGATAAGAATCCATTGGCTTTGTACTGAAATTGCAAAATATTTTGCATAAAATTCGGCCCATATATAATGAATACATAATGGATCCAGATTCGACCAAATGTTGTTATACCAATAGCCCATACCGGCATGGAGGTAAAAATTGCCTTCCAAGGAACTTTCATGCCCTGAGACTCTTTGATTTCAGTGCTAATGTTGACTTCAATATACTCCAGTTCCTTGTCTGATATTCTGGGATGTTCTTGTGGTGTGTTGAAGGCCAACAGATACCACCAAAGACACCATATCATGCCCAATGTACCGGTAGTATAGAATACAAAAGGCCAACCGAAATTTTCTATTATAAATCCACACAGAGCATAGGTTAGTCCTATGCCAATGCTAAATCCCTGAAAACTGGACATAAATCGCGATCGTTCCACTAATGGTATCCAATATCCAACCACAGCATACATTGCCGGCCATGTTAGACCGGACGCAAATCCCTGTATGGACCGTAAAGCGATTACAAATCCATAATGAAAATTAGCACACACCGGTATACATAAACTACATAAAGCGGTGGCAAACTGTGACCACCCAAATACCTGTTTGGTACCAAAATACTGTGTTGCAATGCCACCAACAACTTGTGAAAGTACGTAACACCAAAAAAACGAACTTAAAATTATCGATTGGACTGGAGAAGACCAATCGTAAAAGTTTTCCAATTCCATATATGGTTTATTAGACATATCACTTGTAGTATTAGCTGAACTTTGATGTAACACGATGGTTTCATTCGAAACATCATATGTTATATTATTAAATGATGTTTGACTTGTTAAATTCGATGGATTCTTTGTCATGGCTACCAATGCAAAATTCATATCATTACGCATCATAAATGAGACAAGAAATCCCGACCATGATAAAAAGTATAAAACTACACGAGCAGGCACTTTAGCTAAAATTAAAAAGATAACAAAGAAATTATATGTTAATGTATTTCGTCTCTGCCAATAGTAGCAACTAATATAATAGAAAAGGAGTTTTAAAAATGTGAGGAGATTCCAATATACAACACCTTCCATAACCGACATATTCTTGTTTAGATAGGATTAGGCGGGAAATTTGGCAATAAACGTAAATGTTGCAGTAATTATTGTATTATTTATAAAATGTTTAATTATAGTTAAACTTTATGTTGTACAGTGTTGTTTATTCGACTTGAGGTTAGCTAAATAAAAAAAATAAAAAAAAAACACAAAATTTTTAATTTTATTATTCATTTAATTTTTAAAAACCAATATTTCGACTATTTTCAAGGATCTAAAAAATAATCAAAGACGTTTATAAAAACATTAATGACAAAATATTTAAGTCCGTGACTTTTCGAACTTCCCTCGCTTTTGTTTGATCAATAATTTTATCGTCGGAGCTAAATCTCTTTCCACCGAGCTATTTCTTTAGGTTTGGAAATAGGAAATATTCACTAGGGGCTAAATCCGAAGAATGAGGTAAATGAGGGGGCGATTCGTAGTCTACTTCGTGGATTTTTGCCATGGAAACTAAAGCTACGGTCACATTGGGCAAATATTTTCCGCAAAAATGTTTGAACATATTTGCCCAAAATTTTGTCAAAGCAATATAGAGACTATTTTGTGGTCACACTACACACATTTATTTGCCTCTTTTTGTTTGATCAAACAACTTTCAAATAGTGGAAAACAAAAATGAGGAAAACATGTTTGCCCTATAAACACTTGAACAAATATTTGACAATAAAAATTGTTTGATCAAACTATAATAAAACATAGATTTATTTTCTCAAAAATCAAAAACTATAAAAACTTAAAATCTGATAAAGGACGATACAAGTTTTTTTGAGTTGTGCTTTGAAGCAGTATCGGTACTTATGGAAGAGGAGGAGAACGTTAAAAAGAAGTTTTGGCAAAAGTTTACTTTTTCGGACACCCTCAAAAAAATATAAAAATATCATCCCCTCGGGAATTAAAAAAAAATTCTCTATGGGGTTAAGTGTGTCGGGCCTCTGTGACCCGCTAGGTTCAAAAAACAACAAAACACACCAAAAATCGTAAGTGTGGCGGCTTTTATTAAAGAAAATTTTCTCACGATTCCCAACAATCATTTCGTTTAAGATCCGGGAAATAGAATTACGGAAAAGAGATATGACCCCCTCTGGAATGAAAAAAATAGTTTTTTGGTGTTAAGGGGGTCAGGGACCCTAGTCCCGATATGTCCAAGAAACTGAAACACACCAAAAATGGTAAGTGTGATAACTTGAATTAAAGGTAATTTTCTTCAGAATCCGTGAAACAGAATTAGCGTTAGGTTTTTAGATGTTAAAAAATACAAGTGTTTTGTAGTTGCTATCGTTGGCGTTACCCAGGAATTACCTTAGGGTGGTGATAGCAGAAACTGAAAACCGCCTATTTTACAAAAAAAAAATGAATTTCTTGGTACAATGTGGAAGATGGCACCGCAGTCGAATCGGAAAATTTGCAATTAATCGATTAATGCAATATAAATGTTTTTATTTTATCAATAAAAACACAAAGAGCTGCTTTTTGTAAAATACCTAGTTAAGTTTAAAGTATTCCGAAGAAATATTGCCATAGAATCTTGGTATTTTTTGGCAGAAAATATTGCCAGACATGATCAGTGGAAATAAACCCTAAAGCCTAACAGCTGTATTCATAAAAAAGTCTTATTGTCAGTTTACATAGTACAATTGCTATTAAAGACTTTTTGTCTTATATATCACTCATAAAAATTGGTATTCATAAAGAAACAATAACAGCTGCATAACTATTGAACTACAAACGTAATTTTTTTGTTTATGTATGGCAACTCTCTTGTTATTCACTTGTCATTTAGTTGTTAGTGACGCTATAAAGCACTGGTTTATAAACCCGGTAATCAAATATACGTAAATTTGTCCATAATTTTTCTTGAACATTTTACTTAAAAAGTATCTTTTAATATTAAAAAAAAAAAAATGAGTTCCGGACAAAATTTAAACAAAAATATTGCAGAAACTGTTTAGATTTTTCTATTTTAGTAGTATACGGTAACAAAGATAATCGAATAACGAGTTTGTTTACATCTGATTTACATCACTACCATATTTTGTCACATTTTTTGTTTTATTTCTGTGATTTTTATTAGAAAGGAGTGATTTGTGCCAAAATTATTTATAGGAAAATGGATTTTAATAATAAAAAACAAGAAAACTCACAAAATGAAATTGAAAACAAGGTATGTGTGTTAATAAATACTATGAATGGACATAACATAATTTTTAATGTATATTTTCCAATTTTTGAAGGAAACAAAAACAAAACGGCAAAGGTCTGAAAACTGGAACGAAGAGGACAAGGTATCAGTTTCGCTAGTCCAAAAAGATCATTTACTATATTTAAAAATGTTTATTGTACATATAATTTTTGTTTATTTTATAATTTTTTATAGGAGCTGTTAAAGGAATTGATAAAAAAAAGAGTTAAGGAGATCGAAAACAAAAACACTGACACAAACACCAACCACTTAAAAAAAAAAGCTTGGATGGATCTCGAGAAAGAGTAAGTTAACAAGGTTTGTTAGTAGATTTTTTAAAGGGACTATCTTTTTGCATATGTAGCTTTAACAGTTTGTGTTCCGGGAAAAATAGGTTAATCGGGCAGTTAAAGTCCCAATGGACCACCATAAAAATGAATTCCAAAAAAGAAGTGGCAGAATTCCGTGCTAAAAGCAAGCAAACTGGAGGAGGGCAGCCGCCGCCAGAAGTCCAATTAACAGGAAATGATATATCCATATGGCTTCCGAACGAATTTGTGGTGGATACAAATGAGTACGACTGCGACTTTTCCAAAGATTGTGCATATGTAAGTATTTTATTTTTATTGCAAGTCACTTACAGAATTGAGTTTACGTTTTTTTCTAGGAAGAAGAAAAAATATCAGAAATTTCTGTTGGTCTTCAAGAGCCTCCCTTAGAAAATGAAAAATTACCAGCAACGGAAGTTCAAGCAAACGTCAAATGCAACGAAAAAGTTACTCTTTGCAAAAAAAAGGTTTGTATAAAAGTAAATTTCTTTTATTCCCTAATAAAATATGTTAAATATTTTCTACTATTTTTACATAGACTGCTTCTCAGAAAAACAGTGCGCCGGAAGAAAGCATTTATAAAATAACTAAAAACGAGTTAGAATGCCGGCACGAACTCCATCTTCTGCAAATGGAAGTAGAGAAGATGAGAATAACAAACCTCAAAGTAGAATTTGAAATTCTACAAACAAAACTACTATTTCATAAAAAAAAGTTAGCTAGTTCTAATGATATTTAACATGCATATGTATGTATTACTATTAAAATTAATATTTTATGTTATTTTTTGTTAGTTTTTTGTTAAGTTTTTTGTAAAGTTTTTTGTGAATTGTTTATGTTTAAAGTTTTTTAGTTATGCCTTTTATATACATAATTTGGCATGTATTCGTACCTGGGACAAGTTGAAAAGAAAATGAATAAATTGTCTTTTTTAATTGTTACTATTGCTATTATTATTTTATTTGAATGAATAGTTTAATGCGATTATATGTAAGTATATAAATACTATGCCAAAAACATATGTACATATGTATTATACATATCTATGAAAAGAAAGAAATATTTTAAAATAGAGATTGTACACAATGTAATTTGTACAGAATAGTATTTATTAAAAATTATTTTGGATGAATGTTTTTAAAATAATTTTTGCTCTTCCTTCTGACGCTGAGGGGAAACTGTGCATTTTCATCTAGGTCACCTGAAAAATGTTTAAAATGTTTATAAAACTAACTGAAAACTGTTTTTAATTTATTGCATTTATCAGGTAAGAATAGAAATTTAATGATCTTGAATATTAGATAGATAGATAGATAGATAGATAGATAGATAGATAGATAGATAGATAGATAGATAGATAGATAGATAGATAGATAGATAGATAGATAGATAGATAGATAGATAGATAGATAGATAGATAGATAGATAGATAGATAGATAGATAGATAGATAGATAGATAGATAGATAGATAGATAGATAGATAGATAGATAGATAGATAGATAGATAGATAGATAGATAGATAGATAGATAGATAGATAGATAGATAGATAGATAGATAGATAGATAGATAGATAGATAGATAGATAGATAGATAGATAGATAGATAGATAGATAGATAGATAGATAGATAGATAGATAGATAGATAGATAGATAGATAGATAGATAGATAGATAGATAGATAGATAGATAGATAGATAGATAGATAGATAGATAGATAGATAGATAGATAGATAGATAGATAGATAGATAGATAGATAGATAGATAGATAGATAGATAGATAGATAGATAGATAGATAGATAGATAGATAGATAGATAGATAGATAGATAGATAGATAGATAGATAGATAGATAGATAGATAGATAGATAGATAGATAGATAGATAGATAGATAGATAGATAGATAGATAGATAGATAGATAGATAGATAGATAGATAGATAGATAGATAGATAGATAGATAGATAGATAGATAGATAGATAGATAGATAGATAGATAGATAGATAGATAGATAGATAGATAGATAGATAGATAGATAGATAGATAGATAGATAGATAGATAGATAGATAGATAGATAGATAGATAGATAGATAGATAGATAGATAGATAGATAGATAGATAGATAGATAGATAGATAGATAGATAGATAGATAGATAGATAGATAGATAGATAGATAGATAGATAGATAGATAGATAGATAGATAGATAGATAGATAGATAGATAGATAGATAGATAGATAGATAGATAGATAGATAGATAGATAGATAGATAGATAGATAGATAGATAGATAGATAGATAGATAGATAGATAGATAGATAGATAGATAGATAGATAGATAGATAGATAGATAGATAGATAGATAGATAGATAGATAGATAGATAGATAGATAGATAGATAGATAGATAGATAGATAGATAGATAGATAGATAGATAGATAGATAGATAGATAGATAGATAGATAGATAGATAGATAGATAGATAGATAGATAGATAGATAGATAGATAGATAGATAGATAGATAGATAGATAGATAGATAGATAGATAGATAGATAGATAGATAGATAGATAGATAGATAGATAGATAGATAGATAGATAGATAGATAGATAGATAGATAGATAGATAGATAGATAGATAGATAGATAGATAGATAGATAGATAGATAGATAGATAGATAGATAGATAGATAGATAGATAGATAGATAGATAGATAGATAGATAGATAGATAGATAGATAGATAGATAGATAGATAGATAGATAGATAGATAGATAGATAGATAGATAGATAGATAGATAGATAGATAGATAGATAGATAGATAGATAGATAGATAGATAGATAGATAGATAGATAGATAGATAGATAGATAGATAGATAGATAGATAGATAGATAGATAGATAGATAGATAGATAGATAGATAGATAGATAGATAGATAGATAGATAGATAGATAGATAGATAGATAGATAGATAGATAGATAGATAGATAGATAGATAGATAGATAGATAGATAGATAGATAGATAGATAGATAGATAGATAGATAGATAGATAGATAGATAGATAGATAGATAGATAGATAGATAGATAGATAGATAGATAGATAGATAGATAGATAGATAGATAGATAGATAGATAGATAGATAGATAGATAGATAGATAGATAGATAGATAGATAGATAGATAGATAGATAGATAGATAGATAGATAGATAGATAGATAGATAGATAGATAGATAGATAGATAGATAGATAGATAGATAGATAGATAGATAGATAGATAGATAGATAGATAGATAGATAGATAGATAGATAGATAGATAGATAGATAGATAGATAGATAGATAGATAGATAGATAGATAGATAGATAGATAGATAGATAGATAGATAGATAGATAGATAGATAGATAGATAGATAGATAGATAGATAGATAGATAGATAGATAGATAGATAGATAGATAGATAGATAGATAGATAGATAGATAGATAGATAGATAGATAGATAGATAGATAGATAGATAGATAGATAGATAGATAGATAGATAGATAGATAGATAGATAGATAGATAGATAGATAGATAGATAGATAGATAGATAGATAGATAGATAGATAGATAGATAGATAGATAGATAGATAGATAGATAGATAGATAGATAGATAGATAGATAGATAGATAGATAGATAGATAGATAGATAGATAGATAGATAGATAGATAGATAGATAGATAGATAGATAGATAGATAGATAGATAGATAGATAGATAGATAGATAGATAGATAGATAGATAGATAGATAGATAGATAGATAGATAGATAGATAGATAGATAGATAGATAGATAGATAGATAGATAGATAGATAGATAGATAGATAGATAGATAGATAGATAGATAGATAGATAGATAGATAGATAGATAGATAGATAGATAGATAGATAGATAGATAGATAGATAGATAGATAGATAGATAGATAGATAGATAGATAGATAGATAGATAGATAGATAGATAGATAGATAGATAGATAGATAGATAGATAGATAGATAGATAGATAGATAGATAGATAGATAGATAGATAGATAGATAGATAGATAGATAGATAGATAGATAGATAGATAGATAGATAGATAGATAGATAGATAGATAGATAGATAGATAGATAGATAGATAGATAGATAGATAGATAGATAGATAGATAGATAGATAGATAGATAGATAGATAGATAGATAGATAGATAGATAGATAGATAGATAGATAGATAGATAGATAGATAGATAGATAGATAGATAGATAGATAGATAGATAGATAGATAGATAGATAGATAGATAGATAGATAGATAGATAGATAGATAGATAGATAGATAGATAGATAGATAGATAGATAGATAGATAGATAGATAGATAGATAGATAGATAGATAGATAGATAGATAGATAGATAGATAGATAGATAGATAGATAGATAGATAGATAGATAGATAGATAGATAGATAGATAGATAGATAGATAGATAGATAGATAGATAGATAGATAGATAGATAGATAGATAGATAGATAGATAGATAGATAGATAGATAGATAGATAGATAGATAGATAGATAGATAGATAGATAGATAGATAGATAGATAGATAGATAGATAGATAGATAGATAGATAGATAGATAGATAGATAGATAGATAGATAGATAGATAGATAGATAGATAGATAGATAGATAGATAGATAGATAGATGCATATAGTCATAAGAAAAGGGTATTGTAAAATTCGATCACAAACCTGAATTTTACTATACTAGATTCTTACCCGGAGCTGAATCATTTTCTTCAATTGCAATGTTGTGGAGTACGGCGAGAGCAACAATTACAATTTTTGCATTTTTAAGACTTACAGTCATACCGCGTAATAAACAACGAAATCGTTGCTTCCATACTCCAAAACATCGTTCCACCGAATTTCGAGTGGCGATGTGGGCAGCATTATATGTTATCTCCTTTTCATTTTGAGGTTGGTGTAAAGGTGTAAATAGATAACTCGTTAATTTGTAGCCCGAGTCACCAAGTAATCTACCTTTAAATTTGCCTTCTTCAAATCGCCGTTTAATAGTGGACTCGTTAAAAATCCTACAGTCGTGGGTACTTCCTCTCCATCTTGCCACAATGTCTCGTATTTTTAAGGTTGCATCACATATTACCTGCGTAAAAGCAAGATATAGAAATAAAAATAAGTTTTTACATTTTTTGATTTAAAAAATAGTTCTTACTTGCACATTAAGGGAGTAATATCCTTTCCTATTGATGTAATATTGAGCAAGGTCACCCCCTGTCTTCCTTATTTTTATATGGGTACCATCGATGGCCCCAATTACTCCTGGAAAGTTACGGATTCCTTTAAAATCTCTCATTAACATCGCCTCCTCCTCCAAAGACGTTGGCATTTTTATTTTATTTCGGCCATAACAAGCCAAAGCACGAGCAACTCTTTCACAAATTCGTGACACTGTTGCTTGCTGTCGGCAGCATCGTCTTGGTACTAAGAAATATATACATAGTTACATTCTTAAAAATTATTTTAATACTATTGTGGTATTATTATATATATATATATATAAATATATATTACCTCTCCGCGCCCCCAACAACGCAAGGCAATCATTACCTGCAGCTCGGCAGACGTTCCACAACCTCTGTTATCCATTGTAATATTTCCTTTAACTAGATCCACAATTTTTAGCACAGTGGCTTTTTTAAAACGATACTTAACTTTAAATTGCTCATCCGGAATGGAAAATGGATTCACTCTTTCCTTGTAAACTTTTCGTTGGCGATAATTTGGCATCTGGGACAAAATTTCTAAAAAATTTGAAATTTTTAATTTAAATTTATGTTTTCTTTTCAAATTTCACTTACCTATTTGACGGATTGCGTTTATCGAATGCATACTAATGATTTAAACACTTTTCCTTACTATTTTTCAAAAATATTCTGCAGAAATATTTTTATAAAATGTAAACAAAAGAAATGTAAGTTTAAATAAAATGTCTAAATGCAAAATGTCACCTTTTTTTTGGTTTATAGAAGGGTAAATCCAACAATAAATTTTCTTACTTTATGATTGGTTTATTAAAGGTTTAATAGACTATTTATCGTTTATGAATACAACAATAGCACATTTTGCTTAAAAACGGTTAATAAATCAAAAATAAATTTTTATGAATACAGCTGTAAAACTGATAAATTCAGTGTAGCCAGTCTATAGCCGCTGGGTAAAATTGAATATAGAAAATTTTTTTAATAATCAAAAGTAGCTTTCAAACAAAATTCAATAAGAAGTTCTTAAAAATATTATACAGGTTTTGCGAAATTCACTAATTAAGTTTGACAGCACTCCCACTGTTCACTGGCAATTTCACTATTTGTTTTGGGCTTTAGAGTTAAAGATGCTTTTAAGTAAAAAAAGGTATGAAAATCTGCGTGTTTCTATTTTTAAAATATCCAAGTTTGATTTTTGCACAAAAAGCAATTAAGTCGAAAAATTTTCAAGAATATTGTAGTTATTAAAACGCAAATTCCATTTTAATCTTCATCCATTTTGATCTTCATCTAGTGATGCGAATAAGCGAATTCTTAATATTTTTGACAACACTATCTTCTATTTAAGTTTAAATTATTTGTTTTGACATTAACCAAAATAGAGCCAAATAATCGATGAATCGGGTAATTTATTAACCGAATTGGAAACACTAATATATATACAAGTTTCAAACAAATAAAATCATTTCAGTTTTAAGATTTTAGATGATTTAAATATTAATATTTGACAAAACTGTTGAAACGGCTGTTATAAGACATTGTTTGCTCTTACAAAAATTTTGTAAGATCAAATAATTGTTTGCCCAAAAATGAGGAAAATATTTGCCCTTTAGTGTTCACACTATGTTCACATTAGGCACATTTTTGTTTGATGGCAAATAATTTTGTTTTCCTAAAATCAGCTGTTTTGTTGTTTGCCCTCAAAAATATTTTGTGGTCAGACTACGGCAAAGAAATATTTGACGTTTTTCGTCAAATATTTGCCTAATGCGACCGTACCTTAAGCTGTCACACGATTCCTTTGGTGGTCGATTGTGAGCAGCCATCTTGCGGAAAGCTTTCTCATACCCAAGTGATAGATCAAAATTGAAACCACTGAGCCATGTAAGATGCCTATGTCTTCCACAATCAATCGCACGTTCAATCTCCGATCGGACAACACCATATCGTGATTTTTTCAATTTTGGGTGTACACTCAGAAAAAAAGTTAGTAGAAAAATTTGTAAACGGTTTTCAATCCCACTTTACTACTTTTGTACTGATTTTAAGTAAAAATTATAATTTAGCAAATCTTTTTGCTATTTACATTTTACAAATAACAGAATTTTTACAGAATATTTACAAATTTCTGTTCCTAATTTCAGAAATCATTTTACAAATTTTTGAAAGCTGATGTGCTAAAATTAGCAAAAGAAATTACTAATTTTAAAAAAGTGGATATTAAAGGAAATGTTTTTTCTAATTAAAACTTACACCTTCCAATTAAAATTGCCTTAAAATGTTACATAGATTAAAAAAAGGATCGGAAGTGAATATACCGACTCATGTCTAAAAATAGGAAATCTACTTAAAATACTATAAAAATCACCTCTAAAAACAATTAAAATTTGACCTTAGAAGTAAAAAATTGACTAAAATATTTTTCAAAACAGAAATTACCAAATTCAAACAAAATGATAAATTCGTTTATGTTTTAAAAATTTTAAAGATTAAGATTTTTAAGCCTTTGATTTTTTTTTTTTAATTTTGTATAAAATATTTTTTGAAAAAAATAATTAAAATAAAAAATTTTGATGCTCTATAAAAAAGATAAATTTGAAATTTTGTACTAATATTAATAATATTTAGTAAATGTTTTTGCTGATTTTAGCAAACCGATTTTAAATTCCACTCTACAAAAAGTTTACTAAATATTAAAAGCGGCTACTAATTTTTCTACTAATTTCATTGTACTAAACGTCAACAAATTATATTTGTTTACAAAAAAAATAAAGAAAAGTCAGCTAAGTAGGGATAGCCTTTTTTTTACAAGATATTATAGATATAGATATAAAATTCGAAAAAAACAAACCTAATATTTCCAAGCTGATATATCAAGGGAATTTTATTTGATGAATTATCCGCATGAAAAAAATGTATTTTAAATGTAACTTCGAATTATACTAAGGATAGAATTATTAAATTTATTTATGACTAAAAAATAGAAATAAATATGTCTTTAAAATTAAAATTAATATTTTGTTAAAAATACAAAAAAATAAAATGAATTTAAAACAAAAATATATAAATTTCTATTACTTTTTTAAATTTTGAGGTGTTTCACCACCTCATTTTGAATTGTTTTTATAGTACTATATACTAAATTATTTTAAATCCCACACACAGAAAAGAGATTTGTATTTGAAACCGAATTTTTTGCCAACCAATTTTTTGTAGTTCCAAGTACCATTACTTTTATTAACTTTTAATCTTGTTGTAATTACCGAATTTTATTTATAAAGTCAGATTTTTATTGAAATAATTGAGTGTTTTTCTATTTATAGATTATAATGTTCTACAATAATAGATATACTAGTAGAAACGCGTTCTACAAAATTAATATTAAAAATAAAATTTTTTTGTGCCGCAAAGTACTAACGATTAAAAATTTGAAATAGCGATACAATTTTGGTAGTTCCGATATAATTCCAACCAATTTATTTTATGTGTACAGTATACACGGCAATACGAAAGTGATTCCCCATTCGTATTGCCTACACTCAGAAAAAAGTTAGTAGAAAAATTTGTAAACGGTTTTTTAATCCCACTTTACTATTTTTGTACTGATTTTTAGTAAACAAAATGTTATTTAGTATTTTTTTTTTTTTT
Source organism: Eustalomyia histrio (assembly GCA_949748255.1). Taxonomy (NCBI): domain Eukaryota; kingdom Metazoa; phylum Arthropoda; class Insecta; order Diptera; family Anthomyiidae; genus Eustalomyia; species Eustalomyia histrio. The sequence continues at coordinate 6,528,793 of OX456528.1, forward strand.
GCTACCTACATTTTACAAGTTACAGCATTTTTACAAAATACTTACAAATTTTTGTTGCTAACTTCAGAAATTATTTTACAAATTTTTGAAAGCCGATTTGCTAAAATTAGCAAAAAAAAAATACTAATTTTAAAAACTTATATATTCAAACTTAAATTACCTTAAATGTTACATAGGTTGAAAAAAGGAATAAGAAGTGAAGATATTTTTTACAGTCGACTCATGTCCAAAAATTGGACATCCACTTAAAATAACACAAAAACTTTTTTAGTTCTAAAAATCAGCCCTTAAAATAATTAAAATTTTACTTTAAAATCCAAAAAATTTACTAAAATTATTTTTCAAAACAAAAATTAGCAAATTAAAACAAAATTATAAATTTGTTTGTTTTAACTATTTTTTAGCCTTTGATTGTTTTTATTTTGTCTAAAATATTTTTTGAAAAAATTAAATAAAATAAAAAAAGTTGCTCGATAAAAAAAAATATAAATTTGTATATTTCAAAAGAAATTAGCAGATTTAAACAAGTGTATCTAAAAATAATTGAGTTAATTTGTTCATTTCAATATTTTTTTTTTATAAATTCATTGACTTTACAGCAATTTACTAAAATTTAGTAGCGCTTACGAATTTTTTATACTAATTTGATTGTACTAATATTAATAATATTTAGTCATTTTTTTCTGATGATTTTAGCAAACCGATTTTAAATTCCACTTTACAAAAAGTTTACTAAAATTTAGTAGCGGCTACAAATTTTTTCTACTAATTTCATTGTACTATATCTCAGCAGACATGTGTTGCTAAGATTAGCAAACAAACCCGTTGGGCTCAAATTAGCAAAATTTCCCGTAATAACAGCAAAATTTTCAGTTGCCATTACAGACTTTTTTTGATGAGTATAGAAGAAAAACTTAATTACGGCAACAATCGTCTTCGTATTGTGCAAGATACCCCATTTGTTAGAAAACGTGTCCCGAAAGTAATACTTCTAAATAATCATATATCAATCATTTAAGAAGACTTTCAATTGATTTGCTTTGGGTAAAAACAACCAAAACTGCACTTTGAAGAAGTTAAAACACGGTCAGTTGGCATTTTATTTAATTAAACGCCTTTTACTTTTTTTTCGAATGTATTCGAAAAAAAGGATTAATTGAAGGTTGATTTATATGACGACTACCCTTATCTCCTATTACTCAGTATTGGATTTAAAAATCGGCAAAATACAAAATAATAAAAACACTATAAAAAAACATATATGTGGTTTATTGTTCTCAAATATTGTATTTAGTGTGGGTGCGAGCTGGCTAAATAAAATTTAAGCTAAATTCAGGTTTCCAAATTCTTATGAAATTTTATTAGCACAGGTCCTTAATGGAATTATTTATTGTATATTTTCTTTTAAAACAAGAAAGTTCGTGATTCCAACTGTATTACTTCTACCACATAAAGTCTTAAAATTTCAGAATTATGAATTTTTTTTTAATAAAATATGCCATTAGGTTTTTGTATTTTCTTTGCCAGTTGTAGAATTGTCTTCAGCTTCTCAATCAACATATCTTATATCTATAACCTTTGATTTTAGCTTTGTTTTTCCGAATTTCGTATAAATATATTTTATAAAAATGCTGTAAGGTCTTGGAAATTTTTGGTTTTTCTCTTTTAAATGTAAACAAAAATATTTGTCATAAAAATATTTGAAATTTTTGTATTTGTAATTTTCTGAAATATTAAAAACAATAAAAGCTAAAAAATGAATTATGTGTTTGTAAGTAAAGATAGAGCAGAACATACAATATAAGATGGTTTTGTATGCAAAAAATAATTAAGTCAGATAAGTAGGGATAGTCGTTATCTATGCAATTAGTTATAGATATAGAAATCAAATTCGAAAAAACAAACATTTTTTTATAAAAAATATATTGAAGTCAATTAAAAAAAATACGAAATAAAAGAACATAATTTAAATTCAAAAAAGTACAAATGAAATTAAAAAAATAGCAATTGATACTTAAAAAAGATGAATTTAAATTCAAAAATACCAAACGCAATTAAAAAACCGGTAACAGAAACCCGTTTGTTACAGAAAAAATGTGATTCAAAATTTTTTACAAGTGTACAAGTTTTTTTTTTTTTTGTTGACTGTATTTGTTAATTAAAAGTTATGTAAACTGCATAAATTTTTTATTTCCTTTTTCTATAGCCAAATTGGTGAATTTGGGTACCAAATTTTTGCCAGCATCATACTTTACAGCAACAAACAATATTTTTATGTTTTTGAACTCTGTGATTCCTTTTATGTAATGATAAAAAGATTTGCATTTTTTTAATATGTGGGTAGAGAAAAAGTTAATTGAAAACATTTTTTTAATTAAAATCAAATCTTTTCAGACGAACTGAATAAAACGATAATCATTGGTGCGTTCGTCCTTTCGTGTTGTAAGAATGTTTGACTTAAGCATATTTATTTAAATTTATGTTATTTAAATTTTCATTGTATTTTCTTCAAGATTTGTTAAAGTAAATCAATCAAAATGATTGTGTTTTTTATCTTATCGTCACTAATTTTTTCGATATTGCTAAATATATCATATAATTTAGTATATTTCTTGGAATAACGGCACATTCCCACGAATATAGTGAAAATATTATAACGCTGCCTATTATTTTCGATATCATAACAACATTATCATTTTGTAGAAAAACGACATCATAACCTCATTACTTTTTAACGGGTCGCTGTGTATCCAAAATTTTTGTACAATGTTCTCAGCCGAGAATACACTTTTATTGAGTGTAATAAAAAAGTAAATTTTAAGACCACTCTAATGGCTATCTACCGAATTTTAAAAGCGTAAAAAAAATTTATATTTTTTTTTTGTTATAGAATCATATCAGATTTTCTATGTATGCAACTGTGTTTTCTCTGAAAAAAAGGGTCTCTTTGGCGGCCGTGGACATGTGCAAGCAGTTAAAATCAAAAACGCTATCATTTTTTCATATAAAAACTTAAAAAAGTGATGATATTACAAAAGCAAATTTTAAAGACGAACTCTATATTTATGTAACATAGCGTTAATGATATCATTCTTATCATCTAAATGATATCGTTATTATATCAAAATAATATCGTTTGGTTTGTTGGGTGAAAATAAAGTAGTAATATATCCACAAAAGTTGGTAGTGAAAGGTTTAAAATCTCTGTGGCATATACAATACTCCCAAATGTTGGCTGAAGTGCACTTTATCCGGCGTTACCTAAACAAAAAAAAGCTTCTGGAATAAAAAAATGTTTTTCTATCCTCGGCTTTTGGAGCCGGGGCCTGTGAGGCTCCCCAGGCCCCAAAAACCGGTACGCGTAGTAACATATAAGTATGGGTACTCAAATGAAAGTAAATTTCTCATTTTGTTTCATGATCCATATGTGGCTTCCTCGTAGTAATATGAAATGCCGCACTGCTCCCATCAAGTACCACCTGTTAATAGACTTCTGTCAAATTTTGAGCAAGTTCCGTCATTTACTTTGCGTTTAACAGCTGTTCACAACATGCATTTTTTTTAAATAAAAAAAATGAATTTCGAGTGCTCATTAAACATTATTTTTTGCGAAAAAAAAACCGTCAATCAAACCAAGGAAAAGCTTAATAAATACTATGGGGACTCTGCACCATCGATTTCAATGGTAAAAAAGTGGTTTACTGACTTTCGTTGTGGTCGCAGAAGTACAAATGACGCTGAACGTTCTGGACGGCCAATTGAGGTCAATACACCCGAAAATGTCGAAAAAATCCACGATATGGTGTTGGCCGATCGAAGAGTAAAAGTTCGTGAGATTGTTGATTCCATAGGCAATTCATATGACAGTGTGGTTTCGATGTTAAATGATCAGTTGGACTTAAGAAAGCTGTCTGCAAGATGGGTGCCGCGTTTGCTCTCAATTCCATGCATTGGTAACTCATCCGTCATATTCTCCGTATTAAGCCCCCAGTGACTATTTCCTATTTCCAAAACTTAAGAAATGGCTTGGTGGAAATAGATTAAGCTCCAACGATGAAATTATTGATCAAACAAATGCCTTTTTTATGGACCTCGAAAAAACCTATGTATTTTTTGGAAGGGATACAAAAATTAGAGAAACTTTGGACTAAGTGTATTGAGCTAAAAGGAGATTATGTTAAAAAATAATTTTTGATCAAACAAATGCCTTTTTTATGGACCTCGAAAAAACCTATTTATTTTTTGGAAGGGATACAAAAATTAGAGAAACTTTGGACTAAGTGTATTGAGCTAAAAGGAGATTATGTTGAAAAATATTTTTTTTTTGCAAAAAAAACTGTGTTTCATTCAAAAAGTCGCGGACTTATTGACCCGCACTGGAATAAAACAAGAAAAATTTTTTCGTTAATGTTTTTTGGATTTTTGAAAAATATTAGCGTGATTTTTTCAAAAAACATTTGCTTGCGGCACTAAGTCAATCCCCACAAATAATTTCATATTTTTTAATACCAATTATTACCAATTACTACCAATTTATTGGACTTTTTTATTGGCTTTCCCAAAAACCGATGTTAGAAAAAAATATTTTTTTATTCCTGGGGGAGTTATATATTTTGTTTTTTTTTTTAATAAGTTACACTTTTTAGGGGTCTTAAATGGAGCCACATATCGGGGATCATGAAACAAAATGCATTTTTGATATCCTGACGAAATTTTTTTTAAATTTTTTTTCTAATCGTACCGGTTTTTGGCGTCCCAAAAACGGAAATTAAAAAAAATTATTCCAGAGGGGGTCAAATATTTTGTTCTTTTATAAAGTACACTTTATGTTACTACGAGTACCGGTTTTTTGGCCTGGATGACCTCACAGGACCCGGCCCCAAAAATGGAAGATAGAAAACAAATTTCTTTTCTTATTCCAGAGGGCGTCATATTATTTTTTATTTTTTTCTTTTTTAAGCAACGCCAAATAAAGTGCACTTTTGTCGAAAAGTTCTGTCAACTCAGATAAATTTTTAGTAAAACTAGCAGTGTGAACAGATCATCTAATTGGGATTATCTGAATTAATGGTAAACAAATTTGATTCCTACTTACCATTCATCTTCTCGCATAGCTTGTTGGCATTTCGACTTTCTTCCAAGTTTAAAGCAGCAACTGTGTACTTAACTTCCGATGATATTTGTTTTAATGAGGTATGTGAGTTATACATGTTTGAAATGCTTTTGATTTTGTTGTGGATGGTAGAATTTACTTTTTTATTTTCAAACAATCCGTTTTTGCTTATTTATTTCATAAATTAATTTAATAGCCTAGAAGTTGGGTTATGAATTTAATATTGATTTATTTTTTTAAATAAAATCAAAGCTTCGGAATTCTATCCACATCTCTAACCATTCAGGTACTTGTTAATGAATAATATTTGTCTGGTTTGAAATAAATAAACAAAAAATAATCTGTAAGTAAAAACAAAATTAATTGATGGAATTGAAAGAATTTTTTAATTGGTTATGGATGAAACACACAAAACATTAAAATACATATTCACTAGCTTCACTTTAATTTAACCCATTAATAGACAAAAAAGACAATTTTGATTTATAACTTTGTAGAGTATATTTTCATGAAATATACTCAACATTTTTAATGACATATTTAAGAGGAAAAATATCATTCCGTTTTACATCAAAATATTCACAGGGGAGCAACTTTTTAAAAAAGAAATTTTGAGAAACATTCAATTGACGTTTAAAACACACATACAAAATGGCAGGAGTTAGTTCAGTTCAACAGGCTGTAACTTTAGGGCGATATAATTAAAAGTTCTCGATATCTTAAAGGCTCTAAATCAGGTTGTCACCATAACTTGGCTAAATATACAACTCATTAAAATTAAAAATTAAATTTGAAGTTATTATTTTGTATTAGCAAAATTTTTATTATAATTTATAATTTTAAGCAACAAAAATCAGCGATAGACAATTTCACAACAGAATATACAAATAATACACACCATACTTTTGAATAATTTTCCAAATAATTTGAATTAATCACTTATATCCAACATAATTGGACGATTAAACAATACCACTCAATGTGGAAACGCTGAAGATAATGAGAGTAAAAACTTTCACAGTGTACCTAACATTTCTAGCTTAACTGACAGCAGACAAATAAAAACAATAATACAAAATGAAAAAACAAACTTTGCCTAACGAAACAGAGCAATTTTTACTAATATAAAAACACAGATAGATATACAACACCAAAGTAATGTAATATATCAAACAACCCTAGAAAAAGTCAACATACGATCGACGAAACGTCGGGAAACTGTAATAAAATTGAAATTTAATTACATGAAAATTTAGGTCTTACCAGCTTATTAATTTATTTGTTATGTCGAAAGCAGTGGCTTTACTTTTCAGGCCTCTTGAGAAATTTTTTAAATCTGAAGATTTTTTTATAAAAAAATATAGAAAAAATTGTTTCCAATAAAAATGTATTATTGGGCCTGATTACGGTTGGCGTTATCGACAGTTAGGCGTTATCACTAAAAACTTGTTATAGAAAACATTTTTGCAAAAGTTAACAAACGATATTACCTTTTCTTTATCCTCTAAATTACAATAGATGTGTCGGCAGAGTTGCATTTATATGTAAGTTTCAAAGGAAAAATATTGTTTTGTGTGCCAGGCTGATTGTTTAACATGATTTTTAAATTTTTGAATCTTAAGAGTTTAAGCAAATCTTCTTAGAGCGTTTTCTATAGAAGAAATAAAAAAATGTGCATTCCGTTAAACAAAAGTTTTGTCGTAGGCTAAAAATTTTTGAAAATAGGATTTTAAGTACACCATGTCAGAAATCGCGGAATATTCACTATTTTTCTTTATTTATATAAAACTCTGACAACCGATTTAAGAAACTTATTTTTAAAAAGTACTTGTTTTGAAGAATTTTTCGGAACTCTTCGTGGACCCCCAGAGCGCAGCTATGGATCCCGTTGGTATAAATAATGCAATAATTTTTAAAATTTTATCTTTAATCTCATCAATTAGTTATCGAGCTATTATAGGGTTAAGCATGCATTTTATAGTTGTTATTAGCAATTATTTTCAATAAGAGACTGTATGTACTTTTAGCAATTAATTATAACTACAATATGCTATAGTCATTGACGTAGCATGATATTTTAAGGAGACATAAATACAGATTTTTGAAACAGTCAATGCTCAATACTAAATTACTTTTGATACATTTAAATATTAAAAAAAACTTCTTTGTATTACACAGTGAAACCAAAAAGAATAAAGTAGAAATACATGGAAAGTGATACAATTTTTCTTGTAGGTGTTGTCTTGAAAAACAAGAATCTGTTTGTAAAATTTGCCAAACACCCCAAAAATCTTGACTTAAAGTTCATTCACAATTCTAGAGTAATCTACCCTGAAGAGCAGAGTATCAAAAAATAGAGATGGCATGGTACAAAAAATTTGTAAGTTAATAAGAGAAGGGAAGCTGCAGTGTGGAGTACTCCATAATTGTGAATCAACCTTAACGGTTAAAAACTGCGTTTACGTAACTTTGCGCACTTACAAGCCTGTAACTTACTTGATTATTAGCCGAATTTCAGTTTCGCACCGGATTTAGAAAGAAGAAACTTAGATCTTCCGAATGATACATGTATATGATATATGTATATTGAAGAAAATCTGAATAATCTGTGTGGATATTTTTAGCTAACACATTTTGTATTTTTTTTTTGTTATTTTTGATCTTTGGCGATGTTTTTACACATTATTTTATAAAGAAGCTATACTACTCACCAAAGTTGACAAGTGGTGGTTTTTTTAAAAAATGTGTTTACCCAGAGATTTCTCAAGTTCTCTTTAATATCACATATATTATTCTAAAGGCCACATATATATCCCGGTAAAAACCGAAAATCGGTTAAAAATCAATTAAGATACATAAGAGCACAAAGGTACGCAAACCCAATTTTTTAACCGTAAGCCAAGATTTCACAAGAGATTCTTATTTTACTAAACAACTCCTACAAGGAAATTGGAACACTTCCCAGGTATTTTAGACTGTTGCACTGTGTTATTTATTTCATATGTATGGTGGTAAATTTTTCTATAACACTACTCAACAAAAATGGACACGAATCCGAAATCAAAAAAGTTTCATCAAATCGCGCTTCCGAAATTCATATTAGGACTGTTACACAAAATTCATCGATTACCAGCGACGACAACATTAATTTAGAAAAATAATATGTATGAGGGTATACATAACGCAGCGTCTTCCTTCGGTGTTCCCACAGCGATTAACTCACCGAAGTAAAAAAACAAAACAGGGCTATGAACTTAAAAAACCTTCAACAATTCCGCCAACTCTTTATCAATTGACGGGCAACAACTGGTTTAAGAATTATCATCTAGCGCGATTACAGTGTTGCCATAATTGAAGCCCTTCATCTTTCACCACCCTTAATCTCTTCCCTATCCCCTTTCCGAAAAAAGTAACACATTATGTAGTAGGAAGAATTTTTTGTGTTACTTCTCCCTACAAAAAGAAAAATCAACCGCTGGCCCTCGTGAATTTTAAAAATATTATTTAGTAACTAGCCAGCAAAATGGCTACACATTTGGCCCAGCTAAATTATAAAAAACAAAGCTTAATATTGCGATTTTCTGATATTTTCCAACATAAAATATTTTTTAAACTAATTGCAGACTGCACACAAAAATTTAACTTTTGACCCCCTAAAATCAATGGAACCAAAAAAGACAGGGGCGAAAGGTTGACCTTTTCTGATATTTTCTAATATTTAATTTTATTTAAATAGACAATTAAACTAAATACAAGATGTGCACAAAAACTTGAACATTTTGCAAAAGTTGATCCTTTGAGATATTTTCAATCTACATTATTTAATTAGCAAATTGAACTTAATGTTGTTTTACACACAAAGTTCAACTTTTGCCCTCCTGAATCTTAACAATAGAATCATGATATTTAAATAACATTGAAATTAAATGTCTTCACTTAAGATGAAATCATTTTGACAATTGCTTACTATCATTTTATTGCATGTGAAGACACCTTGTTACCTATGCCCACCGTTGGTATATTTTTTTCTGTTTTTTTTTAATGAATGATTTTAGTTTGATTTAATATCATATAATCATATTCTTTCTATTGGGTATGCAAGTTAATAATGTCGATTTGGACAACGCATGGAATAACTATCACTTATGGTGTGTGTCAATAATAACAAATATGGTATTTTGGAGGGTAAACATCTGTTATTATAATTCAATATTCGATAGACGCCAAAGTGTAAACACACATTTATTTCAATCGCTATAATAATTTTGTGTCTAAAAAAGATGTTTTGTTTCATTTGAAGAAAACGGATGCTTGAAGTTATCGATTGTTGGTAGAAGCTTACGGTCAACATGCACCAACTCAAAAAATTTGTGAACGATGGTTTGCGCTATTCAAAAGTGATGATTTGTTGTCAAACACAAGAAGAACTTGCATTATCATTGGGAGTCACACAACAAGCCATTTCCATACGTTTAAAACAGTGATCGGTACTCATAGCACTCAGGGGCCAAACACGATCGGCAATTTACACGTACACTACAAAAAAATACAATTATTTCATTCAGTAGTACCATAGAGGAAGAATAAGTATAGAAATTGCAACGCCGGCAGCGGCCAAATAAAATTTTATACAGAATACAAAGGTTCGGAAACTGTGAGAAAACAGGGGAAAATTGAGCAAATTTCCCTGATTTCTGCAAAAATTTGAGTAAATTTCCCTGTTTTAAAACCTTTTTTCAAATCCAATTGGGAAATCTGCTAAAAACAAAATGGATTTGCAAAAAAAATCAATTGGAATCGCAAACAAACAATTAGAAAAGAGGCCGAACCTTTGTAATTTGCCCATATAAAACCAAGAGAACGTTTTTTACTACGTAAGCGGCATCGTCATGGTGTGGTAGTACCACAGGGTATACCAGTGTTGTCAAAAGCGACAGCTGTCAAACGAGTAAACAAAAACCGTATTGTGAGGGTTGTTGTTGTAATTCGGATCCTAGGTGAGAAAGAGATTTAAAAACAATCTATACAAAAACATAATGTGTAAAAGTGAACACAGCATGTTTTAAAACATATGATCGCCAAAAGTATCTAAAAGATACCATAGAAGTGCAACATGACTGCATTTTCTAAAATTTAACTATCTTGTTGTTTCACAAACTTAGTACAAACTCACAACAAATTTTATATTTGGGTTATATATTGTAATAACAAAAGACTGTTTTATGTTTTTATAACATTCAACAGAATACACTCTAACTTTCAACAGAATACACTCTAAAAATATTAATTTTTTTTTATTATAGGTTTTTTATTGTAAGTATATATTTTGTTTTTCGTTTACATTTTAAATTAAAAATGCGAAAATTTGAGTGGGAAGAATTTTTTTTAAATATATTAAATGAGGCAGAGTGCCTTTTATGCAATCAAAAAATTATTATTATCATTATTATGAATTATTTTTTATAATAGAGAAAACAAAAACATGAACTATTTTAATTCAATGAATACGGATATTCTCTTATCGATTAATTCATTTATTAATTTATTCATTCATTCATTTATCGAGAAAGATAAAATAATTTCTTGCGGTGTAAAACACCAATACATTCATATTCTCTCTTTCTGCCGACCACTGGTTTAAAAGCATTGGGATTCATTCAAAAGCAAGGAAATTGGGTCCCATATGAATAGAAGCCAAGAGACGTTGAAAGGCGATTTTGCATGTCAGAAATGCTGCTTGAACGCTATAAAAAAAGTAATTTTTGCATCGTATTGTTACTGGTGATAAAAAAATGGATACAAAAAGTCAAATATAATGAAAACCAGCCAAATCAACGCCGAAGCCGAATATCCATGGCCCCAAGTTAATGCTCTGTATTTGATGGGATCAGAAGGGTGTTTTGTATTATGAGCTGTTGAAATCGGGTCAGACGATCACAGGGGACCTGTACCGAACACAATTGATTCGTTTGAAGAGAGCAATCAACGAAAAACCAGACCAGAATATTCGACCAGACACGAGGCCATAATCTTTCATCGTCAACGCTGGGCCACATGTTGCAAATCCGGTCAAAAATTATTTGGACAACAGTGGATGGGAAGTTTGGGCTCACCCGCCTTATACCCCAGACCTTGCCCCTACTGATTACCATTTGTATCGATCGATGCATAACGCCCTTACTGGAATACGTTCACTTCACAACAAGGTATCAGAAATTGGCTTAATACATTCTTTACCTTAAGACCGGAGCAGTTCTTTTGGCGCGGAATCCATATGCTACCAGAAAGATGGGAAAAAGTAGTGGCTAACGATGGATAATACTTTGAATAGTGTATCAATTCATATTGTTATTATAATAAATACATTTTTCAAGCAAAAAAATCGACATTATTAACTTGTACACCCAATAAATTATTCAAATGTAATAAAACATAATAAATTTTATTAGTAAATTATGAAAAATAAAATTGATTTGAATTGAAATTAAAGTCGTTTGGAAAAAAGATTTTGATTGGATCTTAAATACTATTATATATAAACCATACCTAAAAATTTATCACAATAAATTTATGTCATAAGGCAAGCAAAAATATGAAAGTTCCCCATATGAGGCTGTGCATAACAAAAGCAAAAAAATGAAAAATGTTTAGAAAATATTTCTTATTAAAATTTAAGGTTTTGATTGTTATGTAACCACTTTTTCTAATACTTCAGATTCTAAGAATCTGTGTGAGATGGCGGCACTATACTAAATATAACAAAACGAGTATTTCGGGCGTTTCTGGAACTTAAAAAAATTCTTTTTTGGCCGGATAATGATAGTTTAGTGAATTACCGCACTGTATTGGTTACGTAGATGACACAGAATTTAAATTGGCCGAGACACCTATTCATAACCCTTTGGATTACTTTTCTAAAAAGCATATTTATTCAATAAAGGCACAGATTACATGCGACCATAACTTGCGTATTCGTCGTGTGTGCTGGAAGTGTTTATGATGCTCGGATCTATTCTTCTTGTCCTTTAGCTCTAAATTCATCAAACTATTTTTCAGAAAACCAGTGGATTGCCGGTGATTCTGCCTATTCTTTGTCCAATACAGTTAGAACACCATATACAGCAAATTCTTCAGCTATGACTCCTTTTAAACGTAAACGTATCGAGTCCGTGCTGAAGATTGTATTGGATACAATAAAAGGCTTTGTTCCCAGTGGATACAAGTTACATGTATTATACACAACATTTTAATTTGTGATAATGATAATACATTACCTTCAAATGAGGTAGTTTCTTTCAATGATCTTGAAGAAGATTTTTATGCATCAATCGAAGAAGTAGAACAAACCCGATTTAATTTAAAACGTCAAGCCCTTCATCAAATTATGTTTTCCTAGTATATTTTAAAATAAAAGAATACAAATTAAAAACAAAATAGTTTTATTAAATGAACAAAAAACCTTTATTAAAAGGAATAAAAAACATTATTTGTTTTTATATTTTAAATCTAATTCATATCTTGCGAGTCGTTCGTTTTAATTCAAGAATTTTTGTTTTCTCATCTTTTTCTATCTCTAATTTCTTCAGGTCCAGCTCGATTTTTTTTAAATCTGATTCAGTTTTAATTTTTTCTTTTTGAAATTCGAACTCTTTCTTAAATTTATCTTCCTCAAATTGGAGTTTCAAACGTTGAGTTTCATTGCGTTCAGCTTGAAATTTTTCCAAATGCGACATGGAATCTTTCGTAGCTGATTTTTTCAACTTTCCGACGAATAAAAAAACCTTTGTTTGTGTTGAAGGATTGGGAAGTGCAACAACAATTTCATCTTCATTTATTTCGACTTGAGTCTCAGATGTTGCAGCAATATCAGGCATAGTGTCGTTTAATGGTGCTTCTAACTCCTCTGTGTCCAAAAAACCTAAAAAGTCGTAGCCTAATTCGGAGTCAACCATATCCAACTCACACGGTCTTTTATCTGCGAATATGTCCTGAAGACGCTCATAATACCGGCACATCTTACGCAATTTTTATAAAAACAATATTAAAAATTTACTTATTTATATTAAAGAAGAGGTCCTTTTACCATTCACAGTATTTATTCCATTTTCAGTGTCTTCTGAAAGTATACCAGCACCGGTGTTGTTTCTCCAACTCTCAGCCTTTCCAAAACACGTCTTTAGGTACCGCACTTTGTACTTTACCACCTCTCATGAAGCATTTACTTTGGATTAGTTTGAAAACCGCTTATAAAAAAGCTGAGCTGTAGGTTTCTGATTATTTATTTTGGTATAAGATTCCACTACACAAACTTACCTCAAAATTTCGATTATCTGCCAAAAAGTCCAGTATTTTATTAACTTCTGCGTCCATCCATTTTTGAAATCCCATTTCTTTTTTGGTTTTAGATTCTTTTTTAATAATTTTTTTCATAGAACTCATTTTTAATTTTTTTCTATTTAAAAAATTACAGTTGAATTGAACGAGAAAAAATCAAATTTGAAATATAAACGTCACACATGATTTTTTAAATCATAGTTGTATAATTCAGGAAAGAGATGTAGTTTTTCGTACTTTGAACCAGAAATTAACGATTTTCTGGCAGCATCATTCGTTTACCGTTTATAATTACAAATTTTTATCCAGATTTTTTTTACATTTGGTTATAGGATGTTAAAAATACAACTTTTGGTGGAAATTTTCTTCCTTGCCTTTGTTGTAACAAAATTTTAATTTTTCCACTTTTCCTTTTTTCCCAACTTCAAAAAAACTGAAATGAATACCCTTATTATAAAAAGTTATTTTAAACAAATATATTTTTTTCGTATCAAATATATTTTTGCAAAAACTTTGGACTTATGGTTTTTGAAATTTGAACAACTAAAAATGTTTGCTTTTAATTTAATCAACCTAATAGACTTATACTCCTTGATGGCTTTTTGGAACAAGTTTTAAAAATTTCATACAAAAATCACGGACACAAAAGAACTAGTTGTGGAACTAATGCAAGTTTTGGTCCATTTGTGTACTTTTCCAGCAAAGTTTAGTAAAAATTAATCAGAAACAAAATTCCAGAGAATAAAACAAAATTTACTTCCAAACAGAAAAATATCAAAAAAACTACGCAATCGAAAATTTTGCAAGAATTAGTAAGATAGTTAAAACAGCTGATTGTAAATACCAAACAAAAAAATATTCAACCGGTCAACATGGAAAATATAAAATAAAAACAGAAATTAGATGTGTTGTTCTCCAGGAACATTCTGGACTTCCATCCTACTTTTTCTATCGTAAATAAGCTGATATTTAAACATTTTTCTAACTTTTATAAAAAAATATTTAATGTGTTTGGACAAATTCCTTATTTTTCAATAATATTTTTTTCAATAAGCTCTTTTGTTTCTTACAAATTCTTACTGGCAAAAATTTATCCTATAAAAACCCGTCAGTTCTCTTGAATCCAACTGTCACTTTACTCTCTATTTTTGCTCTCTCTTGAGTATTTGTGTAAACAAACACTTTTCAGTAAAAACTTTTACAAATTTGTACGAATTTGTATAAATTTTAGAATTCCCAAAAACACTTAAAATTATAAATAATAGCTGCTTAAATTTGAGACAAATACTAGTTTGACAGAATTAGTAGATTTTAGCGAGTTAGTGCGCAGTGTCCATGTAAACAGACGGTAATTCATTTGTTCCTAATTTCACAATTTTAAACAAACATATTTTCAATATATATATTTTCAATTATAACTAACTCGAGTTAACTATTGATTAAAAAAAAAGATGCCATAAAGTTATATAAAAAACGACAGTTTTTGCTGGGTTTGCTAATTTGTTAACTCACTATGAAACTCAGCTTAAAAACTTTTTGCAAATATTTTAATTTGCCATTTACAAAAACTGGGTTTTAAAGAATTTAATTTTACCCGTAAAGGCACGATTTTTTTATGCGATTATAGTTAAAACCAAAATGGACACTAATCAAAACCACAGACCACAAAGAGAGGAAATAACTGATTGATTCAATATAACGACTAGAAAATAAAAAAACGAGTGTCAAAATTGTAGTGGTACACATAAAAGTATACATATACAAAAACATATGTGCCATACAATTTATATGGAGTTTATTTTCCCATTTCATTCTGCAAATCACTACAATGTAAAAAAACTATTTTGACACATGTTATTGGTAACCAGTATGTGTAATTTGTGATCAAAACTATCAGATTTATTTATGAATTTGTTAAAATTTCAATTGGCATTTTTTTTTGCTACTCCTGTAAAGAAAAATGTTAGTTACGCCCTTTTACATTTAATGTAACGATATAAAATATCATCAAACTCAACATAAGCAAATTTCAGCTTCACCACACTAAATTCATATAAAAAAACATAATTGTTAGTGAGAGAGTGAAGTTCCCACTCTACATATTTAAACATTTTTGTAAAATTTATTCATTTCACAAAAGCAATATTGAACAAAAACTTTTGCAATATGGGGAACCATACTCGTCGTGTTAATATTTGTTCTAGTGTTGTAAATACGTTTGGGATTTTTAGTTCTAGTGGACGTTGTGGTGTAATGGTTAGCACATTGGTCTGTTACACAGAAGGTTGCGGGTTCGATTCCCATATCGCATCGTCCTCCTTCGGTTTTCCCATAGCACTTCACACCCCCGAAGTAAAATGACATACAACAATTCCGCAAACTCTTCATCAAATGGCAGGCTGCCTGTTCTATTAATTATCATCTTACAGTGTTGACCTATTTGGAGACCTTCATCTTTCACCACCTTTAATCTCTTCTCTGTCCCCTTTTGAAACATAGAAACACATTATTTCGTAGGAAGAATTTCCTGAGTGTTGCTTCTATTTAAAAATAAGAATACTTTGGTAAACTATCATTAAGAGATTGACGCTTGAACAACACTACCAAAACAAAATTTTTCCAAAAACGGACCATTTTTCAGAGAAGTACCATTTTTCGAAAAAATACCATTTTTCGGAAAAGTATCATTTTTCGAATAAGTACTATTTCTCAAAAGAAAGTCCATTTTACAAAAAAAGTAAGATTTTTCGAAAAAGTACTACTTTTCAATAAAGTACATTTTCAAGTCACATTTTTCAAAAATGGAACAACCATTTTTCCAAGTCACATTTTTTTAAATATGAGATTTTTCAAAAAAGTAAAAATTAAAGTAAAATTTTTGCCCTAAGATTATTGATCACCCCAAAACCTAAATACCTGGAATCGATTGACCAAAAAATTACTGGATTTCAAAATCACTTTTTTCTCAAAAACTAAGTCTTCTAGAACGAAAAGGAATTCTATTTGAAACGTCGGACCAGGAACTGAAACCCTGAAAAAATGGTTAATCAAAATAAAAAGTTCAGGTTCGGGTTCAACATTCAAAAAAAGGAAAAATGTTTTATCAAAAGGAAATTTTGTGTATATCTCAAAGAAATTTTCGTTTAATTTTATAATTAATAGGTTTGTTTTTTTCGATTTTTATATCTATAAATATAACTACTATAAAGAAAAAGACTATCCCTACTAATCTGACTATTTTACTATTTATTTTTTTTAAACAAATAAAATTTGAACATTTGGAGCCGCCTTTGTACGAAGGCTGTTTTCGAACGAGAAATCGAGCAATTATATTGTTTGCATTTAAAAGAGAAACGCCAATAATTCATCAGGCTTGGCAACATTTTTATATATTCTTATTTTTTAAGTAGCTATATCCTATAACTACTTAGCAAGTCTATATCTACTTAAATTTGTATGGAATACTTTTATTAAACTCAAAAATAACAAACCTTATATATTTTTTAAGTTTTCTTCCATTAAATTTGTTCTTTGTGGAGGCAAAATGAATTTCAAGGATGAAGAATTTGATTTAGAAAATCGTGCCTTCTTTTTTGATTATCTCATAAAATTCTCTCCTTCTCTTTTCATTTTTAAATTTTTTTAAATTTTAATTGTTTTTAAAATATTTATTTAATTTTCAACATCTTCGGGACTTACCATTAACTTAAATCTGCTATCTAGATATAATTCTGCAATCAAAAGTGCATTATTGATAAACTGGTTTTCTCTTTTTATAATATTTAAATATATTTCTTGTGAAAATGTTTTTGTTTTGTCTACTTTTTTTAGCTTAAATTTAAAAGTAATCCAGATTCTATAAAAATCGCCTAAAGTCATCTGTTGTAGTTTCAGCGTTAATTTTGTAACAGGTTCAAAAACTTATACGAATTCTTCACAAATATTCCAAATATTATCACATTCATATACTCACAATATTATTTCGTTAAAAATAATCTAAAATATTTATTAAATTAATTGAAAATACAATCAAAAAGAGGACTACTGATTTTTCATTATATTCAGCCCATTTTGTGGCTTGTTTTCAATCATTGTTTAATAATCGAAAGTCGTTTAACATAACTATCAATTTTTAACTGACAAAATGCAGAAAAACGATTTTTGTGGTTTGTTTTTCAAATTGAAATTTTTTTTATTTGTATGTAATTTTACATAACACAACACACACAGATAAACGTATATATTTTTATTTTCTATGTGTTTATCTATATTTGAATAATTTCTTGTAATTTTTATTGAAATAATTTTGTATATAAACAAACTATTTTGGTAAAAAAAAACAAAAAGGAATTATATGAATTTATATTTTTAGAAACAAAAAACATAAAATTTTATATTTAACAGAAAATATCAACATCTACTGAATGCCTGTAAATTTTTAGTTTGTTTTTTGAATCACTGAATCAAATAGTTAAAAAATATATTTCTATGAATTTCAATTGATTTTTCATTTAAAAACAAATTCCACGTATTACTTTTTAAATAAACTAGTAGGTAACGGAAAATATATTGTGAGTGTAGCATCCAGTAATTCCGAACAAAAACTTCTGTATTCCAATAAGGCTTGAACCATTTCATAACTTGTATTCCATCTAGTTTGACAGTCTAGTACGGTTTTTTCAAGTTATTGGTGTTCGCAATTTTTTGCAAATACCTCTGCATTGATCAAGTATTTGCTTTAAAGTACTAGATATAGTCTCGAGCACTGCAAACTGGAATGCCAGAAATGTAATATTTTTTTATGATTTTTCTATCAAACATTTCTCACGCCATGAACAGCAAGAATATTTTTTTTTAAATTTTTGAACTCGAACCTGGTTAAATTTTTGGGTTCAGCGAACCTGAACCCGTTTGGGTTCGGGTAATAATATAATATATTTATTTTTTAGCGTAGAAGAACACGCCGGATATCCGCTATTGAAATTATATTATTTCGTCATCTGTTAACGATCGCTAATTTTCGATCAAAAAAAAAATTCGGGTGGAATCATAAATGCTTGAAATTAATTCAATCAAAAAAATTATTTTGGGCAAAACGAAGTTTGCCGGGTCAGCTAGTCAGAATGTCAAAATAACAACTCTGACAACTATGAACAAGATCGACTATGGAAATGAATAGTTAAAACTCTTTCTTTGTCAGGGTTGCAATATTCAAAAATTATTTAATAAAATATTTTTCTAATTAAAGCAATTTTATTTTGAATTGTTACAAATAATCATGAATTTGAAAAAATACAAAAAATATAATATTACTGCTACTATGGGAACCACTGTTTGAAATAAACTGTTTCAGCAGTTTCATTTTGATTATACACTATTTTTATTGCACCGTCAGTTTTTCAGCCTGTAATTAGAGTTTTCAGGGTTTTCCTCATTCCCTAATAGGCAGATTAAGCAATTTTTATATATTTTTAATTCATACGCAACACAAATTCTATTTCACGCGCACTCTGATTTTTGTGGCTTATTTTATTCGCCACATAAGGGGGTGTGCAAATAAATGTGAAATGAAAAGGATATCAATGGCATAAATACAAATATAATAAAATCTGAATTTTGTTTACAAAGGGAAAGTGATAGGTCCTAAAAAAATTAATTACGTATTTTTAACACTTTAAAAAAGTCAGCACACCTTGGACAAATTAAAGGTACGCGACCGCCAAGATCGTAATGTGCAGTAGGGTATCGCATGGTCGAGCATGACGACAATTTTTTTTTTTTTAATAAAAAAAAATTTTATTTTTCGAATAAATAAATTTTTTAGTTTTCAACAGCTCTTTATTTTTGCAGTTTTAGAGTACGGAACCCCCTTCACGAAACCCTATCACAGTCAGCCACCATACCACAAGTTTTACCTGGATAACGTTTAATTAATCGGTTAATTTTCAAGTAAATAGTTTTTTTCGCCGTTATAATGTACTAATTTTAATTTACTAGTACGATTGTTGTACTTACTTCCTTCCTATACACACATATGATAATATATTATAATGTATTTCATAGTTTCATATCGCATTCATCTGGTTCAAAACAAAACTCTAGTTATGATACGACTGAAACATCAACGAAACCCCTCCCATTCAGCAACAAATATGAATAAATGAGTAGTTTTTGTTTTCAAATACTTAGTCTTAAAATTAAAAAAAAATTCAATGTACGGTGACCATACACTAATATTTAGTAATGTTCATTATCTATTTTTGATATGTAAATAAAACTCAAGTCCAACAACAATTTGTAATGGACTTTGTTTAGAAAGGCAAATAGATAAAAAATCAATTAATTTACAATTGATATAGTGTCTGTTGCTTTAGTTTTAATTTGACACGTTAAATGATGATGCCGGCTAAATGTACATGCAATCTTCGAATTACGTTCGCCGTCATTAGCCATTTTCAGTTTTGAACATTTTGCATGTTCCCATACGAATTATAAATAATGTAAAATAACTGTTCACACAATGTTACGTGTACAAGGTTTTGATACTGTTTTCTATGACTTACATTTATTTCGATTGTTTGTCCTTTTTTCAGTCATGCTCTTTTTAAAGTTGACCGAGTGACGTTCACAAAGTTTCATTCATTTCTTTATCGAAAATATTGTTTGTGGTGAAATGCACTTTTTCTAGCTTTTGGTTTAATTTCTATATAAGGCACTGTTTTGTTTTCTATGTATTTATCTTTTTAATAATATATTCCAGGAATTTAATTTAAAACTTTTTATCACATCTTAGTAAAAGCTATGTATGCGGAAGTTAATATATACAAAACTATTAGTATTGGCATTTGTGCACATGTATAAAAATAATAAACAATACAATAACCACTGCTGCCAACTTAGAGTTTTTCGCATATCCAGCGCTTTTCTAATGCTCAAAGAGAAGGAACATATTTTTAAGTGACTAAGCACATCAATAGAGTACCAGGCAGCAAAACCCAATTCATATTTTGCTGTTTTTTCCGTTTTTTTTTGCCATAGTCATAGGATCTGTCAAAAACAAGTCAGATAGCAAAAATCTTATAGTGTAAACTCATTTTGTTTGATATGTACAGAAAATCCGATTACAAATTTTAATGGATTGATTTCTCCGTTATTAAAATATTTAAAAAAATAATGAGAATTAAATGGTCTTAGTGTTACAATTTAATAACAACAAACAAACACAGTTGTTTTTATCTGATTGCATAAGATTTGCATCTGAAGTGTAAACCCAAAGCGGTTTGCCAAAAAGATTTTTTTGACAAGCGCATCATTTCATAGGATTTTGAATTTTATTTTCTTTAGGTAAAATCAAATGGAAAACCACATAATGTAAACTCTTCTTTTTTGAAACATTCATATTTCTGATTGCTTTTATTAATTTTCTCAGTTTCCGCCATTTTTTATAAAATTGTTGTTTACATAAATCAGCTGTAAAAACAAAATCACGTAATTGCAAGTGTCAACACTCCTAGATTTCGCAGGAGATTTTAAGCGAATTCTCTAGATTTAATGCCAAGTGTAAACGCAACTTATAACAAAATTGCAATCAAAGCGTAGTTTTTTTCATTGAGAAATTTTGTGTAATTATTGTATTGAAATCTTTTAAAATTTAGTAATATTAGTAAATTAAATAGAAACACTGTTTAAAGCTGAAAACAAAACTGAAATTAAAAAAAACTGATTTTTCATGAAAAACTGTTTAGCATCCTAAAAACTGGAAAATATAGTTAAAACTGGCAGTATGGTAACACTGCTCACAAACCACATTTAAATACCCGTCAGCTAATTATTAGTTTGCCCAAAAGCCTAAATGAAAAAGTTATTAATTTTCTATTTTAGCTGAAAGTCGATGTTGGATATTTCAGATATTATACGAGATATCGAAAAACGGGTTCAGTTATCAGAAAGAGATTATTTCCATTATATATAATACTTTTCGCAGGGGATATAGAATATTTCTTGTGATATAACAAAAAACAAAATTTTCATAAAAATGGCAATTTTTTACTAATAAAATTTTCATGTTTCTTTACAATAAAAATAATTAAAAAGAATATGATATGATCTTAAAAAAAAAAAAAATCCTACTATACTATTCACTTACAAAATAACAGATCAACAATTCATAAAATTCCATTACTTTACACACAAGGATACAGTGAAAAATATAATTCAAAATATTGTCTATTCATTAACTATCAACATAGATTATGTTGTAGATTTAATATGAATTAAGACAAACATTTGATAATAAATGCTTCATATAAGCTGTGTTATTTGATACTTTAAGAATTAAAGTTCATAACAAAAAACTGTAAAATATAGAGGATAAATATAAATTGTTAAATTTCGTTGATGTTAGTCTAATTGTGTTGTTGTTTACAAGTTTGTTAATTTGTTTCCTAACACTCAATATAAAATAGACAATCATCAACAAGCAATGACCGTAAAGGGAGAAGAAGAGCATGGGTATTGACAAGGTTGGGTAGCGCCAACCGAAAATACTAAGTATTCTATCCTGCTGGCTCAGTGGAATTTCTCAATTTTTATTCTCTATAACTTACTAATAAAATTTTCATGTTTCTTTACAATAAAAATAATTAAAAAGAATATGATATGATCTTAAAAAAAAAAAAAATCCTACTATACTATTCACTTACAAAATAACAGATCAACAATTCATAAAATTCCATTACTTTACACACAAGGATACAGTGAAAAATATAATTCAAAATATTGTCTATTCATTAACTATCAACATAGATTATGTTGTAGATTTAATATGGATTAAGACAAACATTTGATAATAAATGCTTCATATAAGCTGTGTTATTTGATACTTTAAGAATTAAAGTTCATAACAAAAAACTGTAAAATATAGAGGATAAATATAAATTGTTAAATTTCGTTGATGTTAGTCTAATTGTGTTGTTGTTTACAAGTTTGTTAATTTGTTTCCTAACACTCAATATAAAATAGACAATCATCAACAAGCAATGACCGTAAAGGGAGAAGAAGAGCATGGGTATTGACAAGGTTGGGTAGCGCCAACCGAAAATACTAAGTATTCTATCCTGCTGGCTCAGTGGAATTTCTCAATTTTTATTCTCTATAACTTACTAATAAAATTTTCATGTTTCTTTACAATAAAAATAATTAAAAAGAATATGATATGATCTTAAAAAAAAAAAAAAAAAAAAAAAAAAAAAAAATCCTACTATACTATTCACTTATGGCAATTTTTCTCAAAAACTGTTCTTTTTGCAAATTTGCAATGAAATTTTTAAGGATCATCATGTCATCAGATACTAGGACAAGTTCTAGTTAGTTATATCTTGCCCAGAGTATTCCTGAAACCAGAAATAAAAACAAAAACTTTCATACAAATTTTAATTTTTTTCAAAAAATTTTCTTTTTGAATATTTGCAATAAAGTTTTTAAGAATCCTCATGTAATCAGCTACCATTGTGCATACTACTATTCTTGGGGCAAGTCCTAGTTGTGGCAGAATTTTCCCTAGAGTATTCCTGGTACCAGAACTAAAAAATAAAATTTTCTAAAATGGCAATTTTTATCAAAGACTGTTCCTTTCTAAAAAATTGTGCTGAAGTTTTTTTAGAATCTAATAGTGTTTTAATTTTTTTTTAGAATCCTCATATCATTAACTACCATTATGTATACTACGATTTTTAGAGTATTCCTGGTACCAGAACTAAAATTTTCATAAATGAAACTAAACAGCAATACAAAAAACTTTGAAAATTTCTTTATTTAGTTATTTTATTTTGCCGTATCTTTTTATAACATTTTACATTCCTATAATGCAATTCTCTACCTTTTTTTAACGATTTTCCGATTTCGTTAACTAATTGTCGGTTGAGCTGTTCTGTTTTTTTTTTTAAGTATTGACTAGAGATACCGACAACAATTGTTAATTTTAAATTTATATGATTTAAAATTTTGTAAAGTAACGTCAAAAATCGTAAACTTGAACTTCAAAAAAATTTCTGTATTTAAGTTAACGACTTTTTTATATACAAGTATCGTAAGAAAAAAGTTAGAGAATAACTTTTAACGAATTTTGTTGTTAATCATTAAATTTTGACAATGTAACTACCAAATTTTGCCGTTAAAAAGTTACGGAATTCCACTACTGTAAATATAATCCTCATATCAGCAGCTATCATTGTGCATACCTTGATTTTTACCACAACATATAGTTGTTCCAGAATCTTCTCCAGAATGTTTTGGTATATATTCGATATTCATTAGAATTATTTCGCTGTCAAGAAGAGGATCTTGATAAACTGGTCTTGCTTCTGATCTTAAGAGATACAGACGCACAGAAAATTCATATTCTTGTCAGTCAAAAAGGATAGACGTGTTATTTATTCGGTCCGTGAATTTATTAAAATATCGGCTTATTAGTGTTTAAAAAAATATATAAAAAAACAACAGCGCTTGGACGCTTAAAAAATAATATATTTATTACAAAAAACAAATAAACCGTGTTCAATTTAAAATTTAAATAAAAAAAAAAACATTTATAAAAAACCCTTAACAAACAGGGATTTGTCTTGTTTGTTTTGTTTATTTTTTTTTTCTTTTCTTATAAAGAAAAGAGCATATGAGCTCTATAATTCAAGAGGAGAGAAGGCTCAGTGCAAATCGCAGAAATGCCTACGTTTTTCTAAAGGGAGATAACATCAATGTTAATAAAAACATTAGTGATCCCAATTACAACAAAAATTATTTAACCGCAAAAACAATTGAGAGATCCCGTTCATGTTCTCCTTTACTCTCATGTGAAAAAATTAAAACCAATAACACAAAGGAACATGAAAATATAAAAGTACCAACAAATACAGTGCCTAGCTTAACAACAACACACAAAACGCTGTCTGCTTTGACTTCACCAAAACCTACAGCTACAATATCAACAAATAGTGAGACTATTAAAACACCAACAACATCTTCTGCTACGTTAAACAGTGATATCAATATTATGGCTCAACCTAATAACTTAAAACAGCCCGTCAGTAAGTAGTTTAACTATTAACCCATCAACTGGCGCAACACCCAATGTTGACCTGCCAGTCATCATTACCGCCAAACCATTGGTACAGACTGGATTAGACAGGTATATTAAAATAGTTAAGAGGAAAAGAAGCCCAAAATCGGCTAAAACAGCTCCCTATCCTAAGCTTAGTAGAGGTGAAATAAATGTCACTCAATCCCAAAACCGTTTTGCCATACTGGAAAGCGAAGATAATGATGCCCCGGTGATACCTAAACCACAAAGACCTCTCCCTATCTATCTAAGAGAGCAAAATTCAAATGAATTTGTTAAAACCCTAGGGAAAACTCTTTTTATATTGTGCCAATAAAAAATGGCAAAATTGTTGAAACTAAGATTCAAGTTCAATGTGAATCCAATTTCAGAAAATTAGTATCATTTCTTGAATCCAGAAAGAAAAATTTTTATACTTACCAGTTGAAGAGCAGCAAAGGTCTTCAGATAGTGATTAAGGGTATTGAATCATACAATGACCCACTTGAAGTAAAGAATGCGCTCGAAATCAACGGCTTTAAAGTTAAGTCCGTTGTTAATATTAGAAACCGGGATAAGCTCCCCCAACCCCTTTTCCGAGTTGAATTAGAGCCTGGCGATATCAAGTTGAAGAAAAATGAAACACACCCTATTTATCAACTTAGGTACTTGCTACACTAAAGAGTTACAGTTGAAGCACCACATAAGCGACGAGGACCTGCTCAGTGTACGAACTGCCAGGAGTATGGTCACACTAGGTCTTATTGTAGACTACATGCAGTTTGCGTAGTTTGCGGTGACAGTAAATACTGAAAAGAAATGTAGCAATTGCCCATAGCTAATTACAGAGGTTGTGAGGTATATTTAAAATTAAAAAACTCAAATTTGAACAGAACCCGAAACCCCCGAATGAAATCACAGTTAGAACCGGAATTTTATATTCCACAATACCCACAAATTATCACCAACAGTGCTTCATACTCTGAAGTTCAAAGAGGACAACCACAGCCCCCAAAAACTCCACAAGCCGCACAAGTCAATCCAAATGCTCCACTTTCTCAATCTGAACCCCAGATACAAAATTTCAGCAGACTTGAAGCATCCATTGAATCCCTGGTTCAAACTGTTACTAATTTTACAAACTCAATGAGTAATATGATGCAAGAGATGATGAGAAATCAGTCTATTTTGATGCAAGCTTTGTTAACTAAACCATGAACAGTTTGAAAATATGTTACTGGAATGCTAACGGCATATGCTAACATAAAGAAGAGCTCGAGTATTTTCTCAGAAATCAGCAAATTGACGTAATGCTTATTTCTGAGACCCATTTAACCCTGAGAAGTTCATTTTCAATTCGCGGGTACACAATGTATGATATTAAGGACCCAAGAGGCTGGTCATGTGGAGGATCAGCTATTCTCATTAAATCTAGATTAAAACATTTTCTTATGTGTGATCTTTGCGAAAATTATCTTCAGGCCACTACTAAATGTTTTGAAGAATTCGATAAGGACTTAGTGATTTCGTCAATTTATTCTCCCCCCAGATTCTCCATAACGGAGGATCAGTACACAGTATTTTTCGAATCATTAGGACCGCGTTTTCTGGCAGCTGGAGACTATAATGCCAAGCATACATTCTGGGGGTCACGGCTTGTTACCCCTAAGGGCCGTGTTTTGTTTAATACAATTTCTAAGCTGGGTATGGATGTGATCTCTAGTGGAGAACCCACGTACTGGCCAACGGATCGTCGAAAAATACCCGATCTGATAGACTTTGGAATAACAATGTCTATTGCGAGAGAATTGGTCCATGTAGAACCATTATTGGATCTCTCATCTGATCACACACCTACAGTTGTTACTATTTTAAACCCCCGAGGAATTGTACCCCCCTCTGGTGACTTAGCACTGACAGGCAAAACAACAGATTGGTTGAAGTATAAAAAATTTATCAGTACACATTGCTCGGAAAACATACCGCTAAGAACACCGGAAGATATCGACCTCTCGATTCAAAATTTTGAACTAAATCTCAAACTTGCTGCTCAACTTGCTACCAAACCCCCCCGACACAACAGACAAAATATTATTTTGTCTGCCGATGTCGAACGACTCTTAAATGAAAAAAGAAGAGCTCGAAGAGAGTGGCAACAGCACAGATCTCCTCAACTTAAGGAACGGTTGAAAGAATGCACTAAAAAATTAAGAAAGCTACTTGAACATAAGAGAACTGCTTCATTAAACAGATATCTTGAAAATTTAGATCCAACATCAAGAACTGATTACTCATTATGGCGTGCAACGAAAAATTTAAAAAGACCTGTCTTATGTAAGCCTCCTTTGAGAAAATCAGACGGAGGTTGGGCTAGAAAAGATACTGAAAAAGGAGATCTGTTTGTAGAACATTTAAGAAAAGTATTCACGCCAAATATAACAAGTTCTGTAACATAGTTGCCACCGATTTTACCCCAGCACCGAGCAGCTACCCGATTAACGTTTGAGATGAGAGAGGTCGAAAAGGCTATTTTTGAACTAAACCCCAAAAAAGCTCCCGGTATCGATGGAATCGGTAACAGGAGTTACCCCGTATAGCATTAAAGATAATTCTCTTTATTTTTAATGCTATTATACGCCTTGAATACTATCCCCCAGAATGGAAAGTTTCACTCGTTAAAATGATACCCAAGCCAGGCAAAGATCACACAAAAGTGGAATCGTATATGCATATAAGCCTATTATCCAATTTGTCAAAGCTGTTCGAGAAAATCCTAATGGAAAAGATAACTGTTTATGTGGAACAAAACAACTGTATTCCATCACACCAATTTGGCTTCAGGAGAAAACAGCACCATTGAGCAAGCCCACAGGCTAGTTACTGTTGTCAGAAAAACGTTCGAGGAGAAAAAATACTGCTCTGCCCTTTTTATCGATGTTTCACAGGCTTTCGATAAGGTTTGGCATGAAGGTCTACTGTTTAAAATAAAACTTTTGTTACCAACAAATACTCACGAGCTACTCAAAAGCTATATAACAAATCGAAAATTCACTCTTGCTGAAAAAAGTTTTGTCAGCTCTCCTCAAGATATACAAGCCGGAGTTCCAGAAGGTAGCATTTTGGGTCCTCTGTTATATATTATTTATACTTCAGACATGCCATTAGATATTAATACCCACACATCGACTTTCGCTGACGATACTGCAATCTTAAGCGTCCACGATGACTCAAAAATAGCGTCTAGAATGTTACAGACTCACATTTCACAATTGGAAGCTTGGTTGGATAAGTGGAGAATTAAGGTGAATGAACAGAAATGTATCCACATTACTTTCACACTGAGAAAAGAGACGTGTCCACCCATTAAAATTATTAATCTGAATATACCCCAACACACATGTGTGAAATATCTCGGTATTCACCTTGACCGTCGACTCACGTGGAAAAATCATATAGATGCGAAAATAACTCAGATGAGGCTAAAAACTGCTCAACTCGCTTGGCTTACTGGCAAAAACTCTAAACTAGGCCTGGACTGCAAATTACTCATTTACAATTCGATCATGAAATCCATATGGTGCTACGGAATTCAGCTCTGGGGTACTGCCTCTGCGTCCAATATAGGGAAAATTCAGAGAATGCAAAATAAATTCTTGAGGACGATCACGAACGCACCTTGGTATGTTAGGAATTACAACATACATAAAGACCTGAATGTACCCCTGTCAAAGATGAAATTATTAGACACTGTCAACGCTATTTAACGAAACTGGAAACACACCCCAACATACTAGCCCGTAACTTAACTGATAATCACGGCCACCAGCGTCTTAGGAGGAGGGACACTGCGGATCTGGTCCGCTATTATAAGGGGAAATAATGGTCCCAGTTGAACCACATAACATTAGTCTGGCACTGGCTGGACTCAACAATTAATATTTAGTTTTAAGATTTGGATAATTATTGTTAGTTCACAGTTTTTAAAAGTGAAGATTCAATAAATAATAAAAAATAAAATATGGAAAAAAAAAACAGAAAATTACGGAGTGTGAAAAATTTAAAAAATCGAAATATATTTAACGAAAAAAGTGAAGTAAACTATTAGGACTGCGAAAAGTTTTTATAAAAACAAGAAAATATAAAAAGCTAGGAATAGATCTAAAAAATACTAAATTTGGGTACCACGTGTGCATTTAGTTGCAACGTGGTGCAAGCATGGAATTAAGCAACGAAGATCAACACTCATTACTACAACACACATTCAAAGCGTAGAAGGGCCGAGGTATTATTGTCACCGCAAATATTGATGTAACTCATTTACTTGATGGACTGGAAATTGAAAATACATCCAAAAAGAAAAATGCCGGCAAATCCTTTTGCCCTCGAATATTTTTGTTTGATGTCAACATTAAGCGTTTAGTTGACCAATTGGAAGCAAAAACATCCAAAATAACGTTAAAAATAAGAAACGTTAATAAACATAGAAGTAGGTTGTACCTTTTTAGATGCTACATTGCATTCTGAAATGATGGCGATCCTTAGGGAGAAAAATATTCACTCTTAGTCATATACACCTGAAGAGCTTAATCAAACTTCTTTTGTATTAAGAGGTCTTTATCATGGTACTAGTGTTGAGAAAGTTAAGTCTGCCTTTGACAAATCGGTTCCAAACGTTGTGTCCAAAATTAAGAATTTTACAACTCCGTACCCATGGAATTCACTCTCCAATATTGCGCACATTAAATATCTTTTAAGCCAAACTATTCTTAGGGAGAATCATAAAAAAAAGAGATACAATGCCACATATGCCAGCCTTGGGGTCACATTGGCAAAAATTGCAATCCCGAATTTCACCCCACTGCGTGATCTGTGGAGTAAGTGGTCATCCTGCGTACTGGAGGGGTTGCCCAGCCTACAGAAAATACCTTTCCGTACAAAGGCAACGCATAAAAAAGGCTAGTGAAGAAAAGCTTGTTGCCAAAGATAGCGTAAGCAATATAATGAACCAATCTATTCGTTCACCAGGCAGATCATTTGCAGTCTTTTTTAAGTAAATGCTACTCATGCTCAAACACGTAAACAATCTTTAATTGAAGAATTCTTAAAACTTGCCAATATGTTTCTTTTACCTGAAGAATTGTCGCTGGAACATCAAATTACAAACTTCCTTAAAGATTTTAAAACCATGCCAAAAAATGAAGCTAAAGCAGAGTTCCTGTGGCTTCTAAAGAATGTAAATACCAAATATGTCCGCTCTCTTCTAAACATCAGTTGCAAAATTGAACTGTCAAACATCCTTCACCATAACATCAGTAGGATTCATTAAAGAATGTCATATTCGCGGAAATGGAAAATTAATAATAATTTCGTTAACGACAATTAGCTTTAGGAGTGACAATTGTCATTAAGAACACTGTACATGAAATATAATTATTTGCAAAAAAAAAACACAATTTAATAACATTTTTATTAAAATATAAATGGTTTCAAACAACATTAGTAAAAAATATTTTTATATATACCTTATGTATATGATTCACATGAGTTAAACATCAGCTTAAACCAGATTATCCAACTGAGCAATAATTATAATGGGTTAATATTCGGTGATGACCTAAATGCGAAAAGTTCTGCATAGCTGACTAAAAAATAACTGTTTAGATGTAACCCGCGTTTGCGTTTCCCAACGGGACTTCTTTCCTAGACCACTTTCTATTAAGTCCCAGCATAATAAACAGTATCCAACCTAATTATCAGATCAAAAGCTTATCAACTTTCTCAGATCATTTGCCATTAGTATTGAAACTGGATAGTGATGCAGCCTGTTTAACACTAAGAAGTCCCCTGGTAATAACTTCAAACAAGAACACTAATTGAAACGCATTCAGTAGAGATTTAGATACAGCCTCAGATGCCATTTTACCTCCCAACAACTGCAATTTATATAATGATAAATTAGATGCGCCTTTAATACATTTAATAATACACATGACAGCCACTCCAACAAATTTGAAATAAACGAACAAAAACGTCAGTATCTTGATAACATCAAGAAATTTTTTAAAGTTAAGTAAGCCTGGCAGAAGAACCTAAAGAAAACATATCACAGAACTGGAAATAGAATTATCAGCGAGTATAAAACTATCACTAAACAAATACAACTATTAAAAACAATTATTAATGAGCTTATAAATCTATAAGATGCTAAAAATTTGAGACATAGACTCTCAAAAATAACAACAGGTCCAACTGCCCTTAAAGACGTATTTCGGTTCGTTGGTAAACAGAAGTCTCCATTTTGCCAGCAGATCATACACAATGATACTATTACTTCCAATAGTTGTCAAATTTCAAAGATATTTAAAACTCATTATAGGTTTTTTAAACTCAAAAACATCTTTGTGAAACGCATGGAAGATGTTGAAAACGTAAAACATGAATTTACATTGGCAACATCTTTCATCTGTCATTTTTTCAGCTGTCAAAAAAATTAAAGAAAAAGACGAATAATTTTTGTTAAAAATAAAAAATATAAAAAATGGATTTAGAAAAAGCATTAATCATTGGAGTAGTTGTTGCTTTGCAATAACAAACCCGAATTTTAATGCAGTACATTGCAATATTGAAGGCCGTTTGTTTTGTTTATTTTCTGCAATGTCAGTTTGCTAGTGATGGCACAAAGAAAATCGATTTTTTTGCCATTTTTTTTAGTGATGACACTTAAAATAACGAAAGATGTAAGATGAAACTAAATGAGAAAGGATCATCTTTTGCAGATTTAATATGTAGGTCAGTGGAAAAAGCCTATTATACTGCTGTTTTTTAAGGGGTAAATCGCTCCAACTTATACTGGACGGCATAAATATTCCATCCAAAAGCTCCATAAAATACCTCGGAATACATTTTGCTGCCAAAAATCTTTTGGAAAAAACGAAAAAGATTTCACTAATGAACCACACATTATTCCGTAAGAAACCCAAGCTATTAGATCGGTTCTGTCTTATGGATTCCCAATCTGGTTTACTATATTTCCTATAGAAGCCAGAGAATTGGAGATATTTGAACGGAAAATCCTAAGAAAATGCATATGAAAAATTTTAGATATTTCATAAAACAATTTTCAAATACTTTCGTGTATGAAAATGCTGATATTCTATCCTTCTGTAGGTACGCCATGTTGTTGCAAACCAGATTTGTTGAAAAAATTGCGCTACACGACAACATGCTTGTCAGCCAAATATAAGAAAGGGAGAAAAACACTGTTATGTTTAAATTACCAAATAAAAAAACAATTAATTTAAATGGCAATTTTATTAAAAGTAGTTTATTGAACAAAAGGTTATATAGAAAATAACAAGTTAGACGAGGGGTGCCCAAAAGTTCCTTATGGAAGAGCAAACATCAATACATTTAAATAATAACTAATTTTGATTCAATATTTTTTATTGTAAAAACCAAAACATACAAAGAAAAAAGAAAAAAAATATTTTATACGTTAAACAAAAACAAAATCTACATTGATGATGATAGCTAAGTGCTTTTAGAAAAACAAATGAGCACTAAGTGCATAGGGCTTGGGCACCCTTGAGTTAGACCACCAAAACTGATAACATATGTACAACCTGTACATGGATGCCAGATCGGTACTTCCATGAATGGCCGCGGAAGTAATTATTCCCGGGAGTAGTCATAGTCGGATAAATATCCTGGCATCTTCGTTTGTCTCCTAGGGCGTTTTTGCTGTACATCTAGTCTGCTTAGCGGTGATTGTTATCTGCAATTATACCTTATAGTGGATAAACTGGGAATGTTGGTGTTTTTCACTGGGGATTGATATGGTGGTAATTCAAATGTTCCAGTCGACGTATTAAGTTCAGCTCTCGTTAAATCCTCAGTTGTGGAATCGGCCGGAGCTGTCTGTCTTATGTTAACTCGATCTCTTCTATAGGGTCCGCCATCTAACGTTTTTTTTTCAACTAGTGCTTATTTCGTGAATGGTAACACTTAGCTCATGTCTGATTTGACAGCTAATTAGTTTTATCCTTCCGCTGAACGAATATGGTTGTGTATACGCTTGAACAACTCTGGGAAATATTGCGACATTACTTTCAAAATCATATAAATGTTGCAGAATGTAATCTTTTCAGATGAAGCTCATTTTGATCTTGGCGGGTATGTAAACAAGCAAAATTGTCGCATTTGGGGCACAGAAAACACGCACGCATACATTGAAAAGCCGATGCACCCAAAACGGGTCACTGTTTGGTGCGGATTTTGGTCCAGAGGCATAATTGGGCCATTTTTCTTCGAAAATGAGCAAGGAGTGGCCGTTACAGTCAATGGCGATCGTTATCGGGCCATGTTGAACGAATTTGTGTTCACAAAAATTGAAGAGGAGGATATTGGCAACATTTGGTTTCAACAGGACGGCACTACGTGCCACACAGCCGAAGCTACACTCGATGTTTTGCGCCCTGTTTTTGAAGATCGCATTATCAGCTGATGTCATTTGGCCACCTCGGAGCTGCGATTTGACACCATTGGACTATTATTTGTGGTGTGCCGTCAAAGATAAGTGTTACGCCGACAAGCCAGAGACAATTGACGCTTTAAAGGACAATATTCGTGAAGCCATTGGTGAAATACAGCTGCACACAATCGATAATGTGCTTAAAAATTTGACCGATCGTTTAGGCTACTGCATGGACAGCCGAGGCAGCCATTTGAATGAAATTATTTTCCATTATTAACCGGAAGGATTGTACTTTCAAAAAAAAAAGTTATTTGGCGGACCCTATATTTAACGTATCATTAGCCTGTACCACATTCGATCTACCATACACTTTATCCTTCACAGTACCCGTAGATGTTTTCTTCTTCGCATCAAGTAGTTCTTTTGTTGAATGATCCTCTTATTAAACTCTATTTTCTCAGCTAAGTCATGAATGATCTCAGGAGTAAAACTTTTAGCAATAGTTGGTAAGCCGCATCTTGTCCTTCGGCACCTTAATCTTTGAACAGGACTTCTTCCAATCTTGTTCGGTGTATTTCGCCAGTCTAGTAGAGACCACCACATATCTTCGTTTTCATCATCAGCTTTAGTTATAATATTTTTGGCAATTTTCACAGCGGATTCTGCCTTTCCGTTGCCTTGTTCGTGATGTGGTGAAGATGTTATATGTTGAAACTCATATTTTAAGGCAGAAAGTTTCATTTCCGTGCAAACAAAATGTGTACCATTATCCGAGATAACCTTTTCTGGCACACGGTACCTGGCGAATTGTTCGTTCATAACGGCTATCAGCGAATGTGGAGTCAAATCAGACAGTTTACAACATTCTAAGAAATCAGAGAAGAGATAAACAATTACCAGCATTTTCTCCTGCTTGCCTCTATATTTGACAAAGAACACATCCATTGAGATTATCTGCCAAACGTATAAAGGTATCTCATGCGACACCATCGGTAGCTTTTGTTGCGAAGCGGAGAATTTTGCACATGCTCTACAGTTTCGTATTTTTTCTTCAATTTGTTGGCACAAATTCCCGGCCAGAAAATATTCTCCTTCGCGAAATTAACAGTGTTTTCAATCCCAGAGAGACTGACGTGTGATTTCTCGATCATTAATCTACGTAAATTAATCGGTATCACAGCTTGGTTTAAGTGAAAAACTAGCCCATCTTGAACAGTCAACTCATGTTTGAATTTAAACAAAATTTTTAGGCTATTATTAACCTCATTTATACACGTCGGCCAATCATTAACAATATACGTTATTAAAATTATAAACGATTCATCTTCATCTGTTTCCTTGCATAGTAACGCCGTAGTATTGGCAGACATCTTCAAACTTTTAATTAACTTCTGCTTAGAAACTGTCTTTATCGAAAAAATATTATTTCTGGTCATCTGTTTCTTAAATTCATCATCATTCAAATCCAACGCAGTTCTGGATAAAGTATCCGCCACTATATTCTCTTTGCCACAAACGAACTTTAAATAAAACGTATAGCGTTGAAGTATCATTAACATTAATTGTAACCTTTTTGGTGCTTTAAGTAAAGGATTCCTAAAAATATTAATTAACGGCTTGTGATCCGTTTTTATAATCACTAAGGGATTGCCAATAATCAGCTGATCAAATCGAACACATGCAAAAACAATATCCAACAGTTCCTTTCAGCCTTAGAAAACTATCTCGAGGTGAATGCCACTGACATGTTCTTCTGGAAAACTGCAACACCAAGACCAATTGAGGAGGCATCACAATAAATCTCCGCTAGAGGAAATTTAGCTATGGCTTCAATTTTAGACGCGTGGGGTTTAATTCCTTCATCAGATAGAATATGACCATAGAATTTAACGTAAGTTTCACATAAAGACATCATGCCTTAATTTTAACTTCTTATTGTGATCAATCATCGCATCTTCTAAAGTATCACCGCAACCATAAATCAACATATCGTCAGCCTTTTTTTCTATTCCTTGTAAATTATGCGTTATCTCCCGAATTTTCAGCTGAAATAATTCTGGAGCCGGAGAAAAACTAAAAGGAAAAAGCATCCAACGATATCTGCCAAATGGGGTCCAAAACGTGGTAAGCAAGCTGCTCTCCTTTTCTAGTTCAAGCTGCCGAAATCCTTTTTTAGCATCAATGGTAGAAAAAACTTTAGCATTTGAAAGTTCAGGTAACACTTCATATATTGTCGTAAATTGTAGATTGGGCCTCTTTAGAGCCTTGTTGAGCGGTATAGGATGGATACAAATACGAAATGAGTCCAGTTTCTTGACTAGTAAAATGTTACTTACCCACTCAATATGAACCTCCACTTTGGCCACAATACCGTCCTTTTCCAGTTTATCGTATTCTTCTTTTAACTTGTCTCTCAGCGCTACTGGTATCGGCCTTGGCTTCTGAATTATAGGCTGAACTACTGTATCGATTTCCAATGTTACTTTATCTGGAAGCTTGCCAGAATTTGCATTTTATGGATAGCACCGCCTTGCGGAAATCGACCGACAGTATTTGATAAGACCTAAAGACACACAAGCACTTTCCAAAACCAAAAAACATTAACTACTTAGAAATTAACATAATATTTTTTTTCTGTGGTGGCACGGAATTCGAATTTTCCCCATAACCTCAATTTTAGCATCACCAAATGCTTTCAACGTACAATTCGATAAATCCAATTTAGGGTTTTTATCGTCAAACAATGCACACAATTTCGAAAAACCAACCACACATACGTCAGCACCACTGTCCATATCACACTCATATGTACCCCATTTACCACAAATCATCAGTTCTAATACGGCGCTAACGCCATTAATTTCATTCTTGCCCAATAGTTGATTTATTGATAATTCAGAGCCGGAAGCCGCGACCTCATCGGCGTTGGCACCAAAAGAATGCACTTTGTTGAATTTGTCATTCGATCGGATCTTCGAATAACAGCACTTAGAAAAATGTACCTTCCTTTTGCATATGTTACAATTATTATTAAATGCGGGGCAGCTGCCACTTATGAATTGGTGTGAACACCCACAAAATTTGCACAATTTTCTTGGAACCTGTGATTTTATCTTATTTATTGACCTTTCGCCTTCTTTCACCATGTCCGTATATCTCTCTTCAGTAATCTCATTTACTTTACATCTGTTAACCAATTGTTAATTTCGTAAGATCTTCCTTTAAAATGCCTTCTTTCATCACGTATTCCAAAAATTAGCCTATCACGAATCATTGTCGATTTTGCATCGCCCTGACGAATTTAATCAAAATCACAATTATCTGCTATCTTGTTCATCCTGCGTAAATACACCTAGAAAAATGTCCCTTCCTTTTGCATATGTTACAATTCTTATTAAATGCGGGGCAGCTGCCACTTATGAATGGGTGTGAACACCCACAAAATTTGCACAATTTCTTTGGAACCTGTGGTTTTATCTTATTTATTGACCTTTCGCCCTCTTTCACCATTTCCGTATATCTCTTTTCAGTAATCTAATTTTCTTTACATCTGTTAATCACATCCTCAATTGTTAATTTCGTAAGATCTTCCTTTAAAAATGTCTTCTTTAGATTTTCATCACGTATTCCAAAAATTAGCCTATCACGAATCATTGTCGATTTTGCATCGCCCTGACGAATTTTATCAAAATCACAATTATCTGCTATCTTGTTCATCCTACGTAAATACTCATCAAACGTTTCCATCTCCAAGTGCTCGCATGTGTGAAATGCCCATCTCTCAAAAAGCGTGTGCTTGCTTGTTGTAACGCACGATTCAATATTTTCCAGCAGCAATACACATGAATCTCTGTGTTCGTTAAATCACAATTATCTGCTATCTTGTTCATCCTGCGTAAATACTCATCAAACGTTTCCATCTCCAAATGCTCGCATGCGTGAAATGCCCATCTCTCAAAAAGCGTGTGCTTGCTTGTTGTAACGCACGATTCAATATTTTCCAGCAGCAATACACATGAATCTCTGTGTTCCTCTTGGACACCAAAACTATTGTACTTCAACTTGGCTTCATCGCCTACTATCGACCACAAAATATTAACCTTCGTTTGCTCCCTTTCAGCAGCCCATCTTGCAATACCTGCCTCAACATATGATGTCCAATTAGATTTAAACAATTAAAAATTATCTCGAGCACTACCACCAATCTGTAGTGGTTTTGGAAACTGCATTTGTGCTTCATTAGACGTCGCCATATTACGCTAAATGACGGCCATCTGCTGCATCATCTGCATTTGTTGATTTATAAACTCCTTATCAGTCATCTTGGAGTAATTAGGTTTAAACACACCCTAAAACCATGTTATGTTTAAATAACCAAATAAAAAAAGAATTAATTTAAACAGCAATTTTATTTAAAGTTTATTCAACAAAAGGTTATGTAGAGAATAACAAGTTAGACCACCAAAACTGATAACATATGTACAACCTGTACATGGATGCCTGATCGTTACTTTTTATATATAACAAACACCAACTAGGCTGGATCTACATATCTTTCTTCTGTCGGTATAATCAATAGACGTATTGACGACGATCCAGCTCTTCTGGACCTTCCCATATTCTATATAAACTTAGTCTCCGACAATCATAGGAGCTGAAAGTGAAATATATGTTATGTACTAAATTTAATTTTACTGAAATTTTACGTTTAACTCTATTTGCTGTGACAACGTATTTTGTTTTGTTATTTAAATTCATCTATGTACATTCATATGTATCATCTATTTTGTTAATATTACATAAACTGTAATATGAATATGTTTTGTAAATTTATATAGCAGAACTATTGTTATTTAGTTTTAGTTATATTTTATAGACGTCTGCTCTGTTAGCTACTTTAAAGGCCGAAAGCAAGCCTTGTCAAATTTTTAGTTTGTACTTTTTTACATGTTCCATCTCACTTTAGCAATGTTGCTTTTTATGTTAACTTAGTTATGTTTTGCTCAAAATACGTGTTTTGGTACATATGACCGTACAGAACATTTGACCGTACAGAACTAGCACGTGGACCTCTTTTCCTCTGCGCCATGTACGGTTGAGCAAGTGCCAGATAATTTGTTTTTCGGGCCAATTAGGGTTAATTCAAAAAGTATAGGAAAGTTTTGAATTAAGTTCAATAAATAGTGGTATATTCAGAACTTACTGCATATAAATCACAAATGTATTAAAGGCTGATATGTCAATCATGTTACTTAACACAACCATTGGCCACCTGTTGGTTATTTGTTTACAGCTATATCCAGAAATGATTTTGTCAACAGTGTCTACTCCACCCTTAGTTCGGTTGTAATACAAAATTACTTCTGGTTGCTTCTTTCCAACAGTCTAGACTTCTGGCGTGTTTTGAAGAGTACTCGGCAACACTGTACATTTATCTTTTCTTCCAACGTAAGAAAAAAGCGTAGTATCTTTGCTAAATGCGAATGTGAAAAAGTGGAGCCTTTTTGCATTGTAACAGTTTTGGTGGATTCGAGCGCTTGTTCTTAAGCATTATTCCAACCATAGTCAATTGTTTTTGTAGTAATTTTTGACCCAACTCATAAGACGTGAAGAAATTGTCCATAGTAACGTTATGATCTTTTAGGCCCTCGACCAGATTCAAAACAACTCGTTGGCCTTGATTTTTTTCTGAAACAGCTCCACCAGCAGGTTTTGGCACATACGAGAACCCAAAATTTTAAACCATGTCTCTCTAGTTTGCTTGGCATATATTGTCTAAATGCACAACGTCCATGGAAACCACATAGCTGTTCGTTTACAGTGACACAGTCGTAAAGATTGAAAAACATTGGTAACATTTCAGACCATATATCCCACAGATCACGAATCGGGACAAATGTATCCTCAGATCTGTTTTGTCGACAACTTTTTGTATCATCGAGGCGAATAATTTTGGTCAAGTACTCAAACTTTTTTTTTCGACATAATTTCTCTGAAAATAGGGGGAGCGAAAGGGACATCAAACACCTCAATTACAGACTGATTCTTCGATTTGAAATAAAGCAATTGAAATTGGAACGCTATTATTCATATGTATTCAGTAACATTCAACTTACTAGTAAACGCCTGCCAATATCAAAACAGCCAAATACGCATGAAGCATATTGTCATCCACTTCTTCATGGTTTTCATTCTTTAGCCGGCCAAATGCATTCGTGTTTTCCAAAATGATTTTCTAAATATGAGGTGGAAAAAATATCAAGAAAGCATCCTTGATACTATTCACGCGCGTCGAAGCAGTCTCAACACATTAGCAGTTCGATTGCGCCCTGCTATTTGCATTGCTGTTTGGCTCCAAAGTGTGTTGTCTTTTGAGACAAACAAAGGATCGTTTTCAACAAAATCAGCACCGGTATCATCTTCCTCGCATTTATCTTCTTCATCTTCTGAATTTTCTGCTGCAAAGTCACTCAATTAATCGTCCATTTCTGGTTCGTCAACATAAATTTTATATTTATCACTATCCCCATTCAATAGTTTGCTGTTCATCACTGAGATATGAAGGTCCAGCCATTTGTGACAAAAGAAAAAAGCACTAGAAACTCAAACCACTAGGACCGTAATACAATGTAAAAGCGCGTCAACTACAATGAAAACACCGCGCAAAAAAATCTCGCATACACAGAGTCATTGGTGCTAATTGATATAGAAATACTAAACTGCATTCAAAAAATTTAAATTTCATAGCATACCATTTACTTTTGTTGGTTTCTTGCTTTTATTTTACACTTTTTTATGAAAAGTAGAAAACTACACCAAGAAAACCAAATTGAAGTTGTCGAAAAACAACGACCAACATATGATTTGAAACTTAAAAGTTATCCATTTCGGTTCATATACATGATAAAGAAAAAAAAAATTGGTAACCAAACATTAACAGGAGTACGGTTAATCTGTTATTCATCGCATACACAAGTTTATACGTAGTTTCAAGCCCAGTTTGTTGTTTCTATAGTAGTTTTCCGAATTTCGTGGTCCAATTCATCCCATATATTTCTAATGGGGCTTAAGTCAGGACACTGGGGTCGAGAATGAAGCTATTTTGGGACGTCATATAACATACACTTCTTTACAATGTCTGCTATGTGCTTTAGGTCGTTATCTTGTTGGAAGTACAAGCTTCCAGAAAGACCCATTTAATAAAACTTTAATAAAAACTAAATTTCCTACCGCAGCTGCCGACATACAACCCCATAACAAAAGGAAGCCGTCTCCTTACTTCACTGTGGGTATTAATTTGTTAGTTTGAAGCTCTTCTTTTGTTTTCCATCACATCCAAGTATTTTAAACCTGCTTTCATCACTAAAGATTACGTTTTTCCAAAATTCTTCATCGCCATTTATATGCCTTTTAGCAAACTCAAGCCGTTTGACTGTGTTTGCTTTTTTGAGGCACGGCATGAAATCCGCCGTTTGTTAGTACGGTTTCTGGATGGGCACTTGCTTTCCATATCTTTGGCGATCTGTGTTGAAAAACAAATTTCTTAAATTTTTATAAATAAACAAAATATTTTTTTGAGAGAAGCAACACAAAGTCGGCCGATATCGATATCAGCTAAATCACCCATGTCCTCAAAGAAATATGAGACCAAATGCAGTCCCCACCTGCGAGCCAGGGCTGGACAAGTGTAGAGAAGGTGCTCCACAGAATCCTCCTCCTCGTCACCACAGCTTCTGCAAAAGTCACTAGCCGCAACCCTAAACCTAACTGCGTGCCTTCCAATCAGATATAAGCGCTCTGCCGTAGCCGAAACTTGCAAGAGATTCCATTTCGTGTGGAATTTGTAAAGTAGTACCCAGTCTTGCAAGCTCGTCTGCCCTACAGTTCCTCGGTATGTCCCTGTGGCCCGGCACCCAAATAACATGGATGCTGAACTGCTGAGCCATCTCGTTAAGAGATCTGCGACAGTTCAGGGCTGATGTCGAATCCAGGAAGACAGAATCCAGAGATCTAATGGCAGCCTGACTATCAAAGAATATATTAATCCTCACCGTTGTGAGGACATTATACCTAAGCCACTCCGCTACCTCCCTAATGGCAAGAATTTCAGGCTGAAAAACACTACAGTGATTCGGCAGTCTCCGCGCAATACTCAGCTGTAGGTCCCTGGAGTAGACCCCGAAGCCTACCTGATCGTCGAGTTTAGAGCCGTCAGTATAGAAGTCGACATAACGCCCCACTGGGAGTTCCGTGTTTCCACGAATCCCTATGCGGTATAAGCGTCTGGTACCTCTTGTCGAACAGTGGTTCGGCCACAGTGTAATCAATGATGGCTGGAAGTTCAGGCATCATGTTAACGATTACACTGTGACCATAGCCACTGTCCGACCAAAGTGACAGCGCCCTCAACCGGACCGCTGCAGCAGTCTGCGAACCAATTATGTCCAAAGGCAGCAAATGCAAAATAGCATTCAGCGCATCAGATGGGGTGGTACGAAGCGCACCAGTGATGCACATGCCAGCCATCCGTTAGACCCTATCCAGCATCCCACGGTATGCGGACCTCTGGAGAGCTCTCCACCAGACGATAACACCATACAGCATTATCGGTCGTACCACTGCCGTATACAGCCAGTGCACAATCCGGGGTGCCAAACCCCATTGCCTCCCTATTGCCCTCTTGCACGCATAAAGTGCCACTGTGGCCTTCCTTGCCCTGTCCATAATGTTGCGTCTGAAGTTCACCTTCCTATCCAACAGTACCCCAAGATACTTGGCACAGTCCGCAAAAGGAACTTCAGTGCCCCCCAAGGAGATAGGTTCCACTAATGGAATCTTATATCTCTTGGTAAACAGGACCAATTCAGTCTTGCACGGATTCACCGCAAGACCTTTATCACGCGCCCATCCCTAAGTGTACCAGGAAACCTTCCCCTGACTGCGAATACCACGTCGTCCGCATATACGACAACTCTTACACCAACCCCCTCAAGTGACAACAGAACGCCATTCAGAGTGAGATTTCATAGTAGTGGGGATAGTACACCACCCTGGGGTGTGCCCCTACCAACAAATCTACTCAGGTCCGGCGACCCCAACTTGGCCCGTACACGTCTCCTTGTAAGAAGACTGTACCCAAACCTGTTGATGTCGACGTCCACTCCAAGACCAGATAGCGCCGCAGCTATCGCATCCGGAGTAACGTTATTAAACGCTCCCTCTATATCGAGAAAAGACACCATGGTATACTCCCTAACGGCGAGCGAACCCTCAATGAATCCGACCAGGTTGTGCGGGGCCGTCTCAGTGGACCTACCCCTGCAGTAGGCATGCTGGCGACTCGACATCAGCCTCTGATCAATATTGTCCCTAAGATACCTGTCAATGAGTCTCTACAGTGTCTTCAGAAGAAACGATGACAGACTGATAGGCCCGAAATCCTTAGGTCCCGTGTGAGAGGATTTCCCCGCTTTGGGAATAAAGACCACTTTGGTCTCCCTCCACATAATAGGGACATAAGTTAGGTCGATACAGCACGTGTATAGATTCCTGAGCCAAGGAATCAGTGTAGCCGCCACCACCTGCAGTTCACACGGTGAGATCATGTCTGGTCCGGGTGACTTAAAAGGTCTAAAGCTACTAATAGCCCACGCAATTCGGGATTCGGTTTTAATCTTCCTGGCTGCGGCCGAAGTTTCATTTCGGCAGTTACCAGGGAAGTGAGTATCCAGGAGCAGCTCCAGTGATTCCCCACTGGATGTTGTCCAATCTCCCTGCGGTTTCCTTAGATATCCTACCGTGCATTGTGTGGAAGCCAAAATCCTCCCTAGCCTTGCAGCCTCAGAGGTGTCCTCAACATTGCTGCAGAATTCACCCCAGGACCTATTCTTAGCCTTCCTTAATGCACTCTTGTATATCCTATGTTTACCCTTATAAACGTCCCAGTCCTGTGAAACCCTTGTAGACTTTGCCATGTTAAAGAATTTCCTACAGCACTTCCTAAGATTCGCTAGCTCTGGCGACCACAATTGCGGTCGTTTCCTACCCCTAGCCTTACCTTTGGGACATGAAGCTAGCAGCGAGTCATTCATGGCCCTTGTGACCTGTTTCACTGATCGCTCAATGTCCCCTATATCCCGAACGTTCATGTCAGATACCCCCGAAAAGAATCCGCAGAACGTCTCCCTGTATTTTCCCCAGTCTGCTTTCCGAACGGTCGGTGGAAAAGCAGGCTGTGGGATACTATCTAACTCATTTAAAAAGAAGTTAATATAACGGTGATCTGAAAAGCTATGGTCATCCAAAACTTTCCAGTTCGCAATCCTATCAGCCAGTTCATCAGAGATAACGGCAACATCCAGTACCTCTTGTCTATTCCTAGTAATGAACGTACCATCACCCGTACTTTGGATCAGCTTAAACCCGTTAGTCCTTATTCCACAAATCCTGCCACCACTCAGCCAGAGTTCCTGAATAAGGACCACGTCGAACCCTCCTTGCGTCAGGAGGATCACGAGGGCTGCGGATGCAGCTTTAGAGTGATGGAGATTTATCTGAAGAAACCGAAGTACCATCAGATTTCTCCACCACCGTCACATCCTTTTCCTCTTCAGAGTCTACGAGAAGCTCCTCTTCACAAAACTCTTCACTTAGTCCTGTGATGAAGAGATCCTCCACGCCCCTGAGTTCATCAGAAAAGGACGAGACGCTAGTATCTTCCAGATGCCCTACAGGAACTTGCGACGAGGTACTCTCACCTTCAGATACAACATTAGTGCTAACTGACGCGGTATCTGCTGATTCACCTTGTCGCTTTTGTAGACCTTCATTTGAATTTGATGAAATCCATACGAAAGTAGGCCTTTGGACTGGACGAGACCTGGTAGAGACGCGGCATTCAGTATAAATACCGCATGCCTACGAGCTCCATCAGCCTTATCCAATCTACCAACCTTCCAATTGTGTGTTGGAAGGCCAGGATTACATTCCCTGAGCCTACTTATTATGGATAATTCATCCTCTGGAATCGCCAGAATCCATGCGTGTGCCCTTGGGCGGGTCGGGATGTCACTTTTGTCAGCCACACCTCACCAACCTTCTTAAGAGCCGAACGATAGCACTAAACGGAGCGCATATCACCGAAAGCAATAAGCTTTATGCGGCCCTGGAATCAGCCTGCATCCTTGCTCAAGGGAGGTGTGCCTGGAATCTCCTTGAGGACTTGGGAGTACACTCAGGACATAGCGTTCTCAATGTGACTCCATTTGTCCTTAGAAACGATACCATCCACATCCCCCTGTTGATGACCGCCATCACCAGGCTGTCCTTGACAACCTCAGCAAAGACCCTCCGACCAGTGTCATCACCGACTTTGGATCTTTTGGGTGCCGGTGGGTTATCAGGTGAACGCAATCTATTTCCTGAAGGTTGTTTCGGTGGCGCAGCATCCTGTTGCTCAGAAATGCTACGCGCCCATTTTAACAACTCTTTCTGTTTTGCAGACAGAGTCCTAGGATCGGCCTTATCAAATCTATCCAAAATTCTGAGAGAGAGGCGCCGATCATTGTACCTCTTCTTCGAAGGTCTGGTATGCTTGCCTTTCGACAGCAAAGTGCCAGGCAAGTTCCCAGTCTTGGAGGAGGAGGTAGGATCACTGGACCTGTTGTCAGGCACAGTTTCTGTTGTCCTCGTTGTTCGTTTGTTTGTTCTTTTATTCGTTGTTCATGTTGGTCCCA
Source organism: Eustalomyia histrio (assembly GCA_949748255.1). Lineage (NCBI taxonomy): Eukaryota > Metazoa > Arthropoda > Insecta > Diptera > Anthomyiidae > Eustalomyia > Eustalomyia histrio. The sequence goes on from OX456528.1 coordinate 6,573,540, forward strand.
CGAGTGTAGGGGTACGAAGGTCGATCACACCATAGCCCCCGTTAATGTGACAAAGGCTAATTACTCATAGAGGCGTCCAGGTATCTGTGAGGCTCGCGTTAGAATAAGTCTTTAGTAACCCCTGACTGCAAACCATAAAGTTCCAGAGCACGGGTCGCATAATACTCGTAACTTAGGGGTGTCCATTTTGAGTATGAACCAATACTGCAATGTACCATCTAAACTATCAGGGAAACTCATAGAAATCGAGAGACCCCTACGTAGTTATTGATGGCTGATGCGCCAAAAAGCTATGTCAAATAAGAGGACCTACCGCTGATGATTTTACCGTCTCGACAAAAAAAAGTAACCTTTGGTCACGCACTCCTTGAAAGTTCATGATTCCATGTGAAGATGTACTGAGCACCATACATCAACACAGGGGAACATAACCTCAAAGTGAACTTAAGCCCTCACATCTCGACAAGATAGTTACCAAGGCGAGGGAAAAAGTCTTAAGAAAATTAAAAAATTGTAAAAAAAAAATGAATAGATGAGGATCGATCGCGCGACTAAAAGAAAAAACTATTTGTGACAAAACGCTTAGACCACTTAGCCATTGAAGGGCATATGCAAACATCGTTAATATAAGTAAATAAACAGTTTTCTTTCAAAACAAATTTGTTTGGTTTTTAAATGACAAATCTTTGTATGTGTTTGTTGTTTGTGTAAAAAAGGTGAAGAGGTGAAAAAAAAAAAGATGTTCGAAAAATTTATGTGTTTGTTATGCATAAAATTCAACATACATACATATTAAATGAAGTAAAATCCCTTTATTAGAGGTAGTCGTGGTTTTTTGCTTATACCTCAGCCATTTATCAACCGATCTGGCTAAATTTCAATAGCAAACAGAAATGGATCACATGTGACAGGAATATATAACAAGCAAGTCCTCATCATGTCTGGGGTCTTCGGCAAACCCATTTTAACACACAGACGGACATCGTTAAATTTACTTCGCTTTTCATAAGGACCCAGAATTTATATACTTTTTAGGGTCTAAGTTCAATATTGCAGAAGTTACAAAGGGAATGAAAAACTTATATAAACCCTTTTTCATCACCTGTGGTGAAAAAGGAATGATTATGCGTTAAGTAATAGACAGAAATATTCCATTTTGTTTATTGGTCCATTCTTGTCTCGTTAATATATTCTTCATTCGTTATTATCTTTTCAGGTCGTGACCTTACTATATAATTTCCTGAGCCATACAACAGTGGTCCTCACGAAAAGGAACGATCGAAAGCAACGGAGAATGGTTACGATTGAACAGTCGAATTTAATCAACCAATACAATCATTACATGGGAGTTGTGGACCTTTTTGGCAATATATTGAACAATTACAGACTTAGGACTCGGAGAAAGTAGTGATATTGGTCAATAATAACAATTGCGTTCGACGCAACTTTGGAAGTTACATTGCTTTTGTCGCAAGTATGTCTCGATACGATTTTTGAGGTGTGTGAATCGGCTTCCATGGCACCGCTGGCAATGCGTTAGGACCGCATCGATATTTTCATCGGATAACTCAATACTCATCATCGTTGTCCGCAATGCGATGTCAAAATTTAACCTTGCTTCTTGGATTATCACAACAGTCTTGAGAAGAAGTTTGCTAATAAAACAACAAAAATTTAGATTTGTGGACCACAGCCTCCAAAAAAAACTCTGTTTTTATCTATAAAAACAAAAGGCAAACTATATTGTTATATTTTTTAGGCCCATTTTTTCAACTGGCCCGCCTTAAAATGTTTTAGTCTCATCACTTGAACACACATCTTGAATATCCATTAGGCAGGAATGGGTTAAGTATAAATCTTACTATAGTAAATATGATCGTACACTCAAGAGAATTTGACAGTTACTACATGACAGTTGTTTGTGTAGTAATCAGTAGTCGTAGTTTTTAACTGTAATTACGGTAATTTTTTTTATGAAAAACAGCTGTTTCAAGAAGCTATTTTCAAAATTACACTGGTTTAAAAATTTTTAATTTGAAAAAATTCCTAGATAAGTTAATGGGGACCTCCTGAACACGAAAAACGCTGTTATTTTTTTTCTAAGTACCGTTTTTTAGATAACGGTACTTTTGTGTTTTTCGGTGTATGGTCCCACTCAAGCCCTTGAGGAGTCCAACCGAAAAGTCCGATAGAGATAAGTGGCATATGGAAAGGTAATTGAATACCTTTTCCGTCGATATGCTGCAAAATTCTATCTGATAAGAAATGGCTGAGATATGGCACCTCAAAGTTCAAAATTTTCCTATTTTTTACGTTTTTTTCAAAATTTTTCATTTTTTTCTACGTTATATTGAAGATCTGAAATGTTTTATTTTTTTACCTAATATTTTATTTAATTACCAATATTTTAAGCGTAATTTGAAAAAAAATCGGATGAAGTTTTTATTAAGGATTTTGTGGAACGAGAATATTTTCATTTTCATTGCTCACACACTATATTCGGCGTAAATTCAAAAAATTAAAATGACGAGCGACTTGAACTTTCGCGTTTTTTTCGAATGGATCTTCGCGAATGAGGAACCAACAATAGTCCGCCATCATTTGTTCATCCCACCAGCCTTTGTAACGTCTCTCGATTTCTTCCATTTCCTAATATTTTATTTAATTACCAATATTTTAAGCGTAATTTGAAAAAAATCGGATGAAGTTTTTATTAAGGATTTTGTGGAACGAGAATATTTTCATTTTCATTGCTCACACACTATATTCGGCGTAAATTCAAAAAATTAAAATGACGAGCGACTTGAACTTTCGCGTTTTTTTCGAATGGATCTTCGCGAATGAGGAACCAACAATAGTCCGCCATCATTTGTTCATCCCACCAGCCTTTGTAACGTCTCTCGATTTCTTCCATTTCCTGGTGAAATCTTACACCTTGTTCATCACTTTCGGAGCCCAAGTTCGTGGGAAAAATATCCAAATGACTGAATAAGAAGTGTAATTTAGATGTCATATTTGAACCTAAAAGTCAAAAGGAATAAATTTTCAAATGATAACGGGCTTTTTGTTATATATGTTTTCACTCGACGCTTACCAATGGCATTGAATTTTTGCAGTAATGTATGTATCGATCTTCTCAGCGTAATCAGGACTTCTGTAGTTTCCCAAGAAGTTGTGAACGATGTCCTGGAATGCTACCCATGCCTCCAAATGAGATGGGCCTGAACACTCATTAAATGCTTGGTCACCGTACAGAGCCCGAATTTGAGGTCCATTAAATATACCAGCTTCAATTTTGCTTGCTATGGCTCTCGGAAATTTTTGGTTTAAGGTAATTCATGGCAAGACTGTCTTTTGGCAACTTTTTCACAATATTTGTAAATAACCCAAGATTAATATGTAATGGGGGAAGTATTATCTTCTCCTGAGGAATGAGTGGGTCATTTTTGATATTGTACTCTCCGTGCTTACTTCTACTTCGCTCGGGCCAAACTTTTCGGGTGTAGTGATTCTGACGGTCACGGCTGTCCCATAGACATAGAAAACAGGGAAACTTCGTATTGCCCCCTTGCAATCCAGATAGTATGGCAACTAATTTAAAATCAGAGCAAATTTTCCATTGATGTTGGTCATAATGTATGAGATCAAGAAGTTCTTTCATTGCTTCATATGTTTCCTTAATGTATTTTCCATATACATATAATTTTGTTGGAGAGCGTAGAAAAGATCACATATGTTGGCACAAAAACAAAAGTTTGCCGTTTTTGCGAAGAACTGTGCCAGTTCTTTGCTGCGATCACGGTAATATGTAACACGTGTCTCAGGAGCACAGTATCCCCACTGTTGCAACCGTGATGCAAGTAATTCAGATTTCGATTTCGGCAAATACAAATCTCGGCACAAATCATTGAGCTTCGGCCTGAGTAAGTAAATGGGGTTTCTTATTTGAATGCATTTCTGATTCACTGCACTCATCTGATGAATCATTTGTTATTGTTCTTTCTTGTATATCTGTGGGGCCCGCTACAATCAGCTGCGGTTTGGGGCACGATACTGAGTGCGGCACTGGCAGCGTTACCGAGCTAACAACTGGATAAACTGGTTGAATTATACGTCCGATATCCCTTTCCGTTAAACAGAAATAACAATCTGTTGTATGGTTGATCTGGTTTCTCCATTGCATTGGCTTTCCAAATGTGAAGAAACACTCTTGACCCTTACCAATTTTATTTAATATTGTTCGGCAGTTGTTACATGCACTATTCGGTGTCCACGGCTTCAGATAAATTTTTCGTATTCATTTTTCGCATCAAATGTTGTTATTTTTCATCTGCTTTAAATATTGGTAATTAAATAAACTATTTGGTAAACAAATAAAACATTCCAGATCTTCAATATAACGTAGAAAAATAAATGAAATAAAAATAAAAAATTTTGAAAACAAACGTAAAAAATAGGCAAATTTTGAACTTTGAGGTGCCATATCTCAGCCATTTCTTATCAGATAGAATTTTGAAGCATATCGACGGAAAAGGTATTCAATTACTTTTCAATCGATATGTTATATACTCACCAAAAAAATATGTAATGGCAACTGAAAATTTCGCTGTTATTACGGGAAATTTTGATAATTTGAGCCCAGCGGCATTTTTTGCTAAACTTAGCAACACATGTCTCCTGACGTGTAGTACAATACAATTTCTAGAAGAAATTAGCTGCCGCTTCTTAATTTTAGTAAACTTTTTGTAAAGTGGAATTTAAAATTCGTTTGCTAAAATCAGCAAAAAAAATACTAAATATAATTAATATTAGTACAAAATTTCAAATTTATTTTTGTTATCGAGCATCAACATTTTTTATTTTATTTATTTTTTTTTTTAAAAATATGTTAGACAAAATTAAAAAAAAAAATCAAAGGCTTAAAAATTGTAAAAACAAAATTGAATTTATCATTTTGTTTTAATTTGGTAATTTCTGTTTTGAAAAATATTTTAGTATTTTTTTTTTACTTTTAAGGTCAAATTTTAATTGTTTTTAATGCAATTTAAGTTTGTATCTATAAGTTTTAATTATTAGAAATAACGTTTCCTTCAATATGCAAAATTTGTAAATATTCTGTAAAAATTCTGTGAATTGTGAAATGTAAATAGCAAAAAGATTTGCTAAATAATATTTTTTTTTCTAAAAATCAGTACAAAAATAGTAAAGTGGGATTGAAAACCGTTTAAAAATGTTTCTACTAATAATAAACAACTATCAAAGCAGTATTTTTAAAGTAAACAGTTATTATTTGTTAGTTATTAAAAAAAATTTTTGAGTTTTTTAAAATTCTTGCTTAGTTTATACTTGTCAGTGTCGCCAATTAAGCCCGACCAACATTTTTAAATTAAATTTTCACTAAGAATTTTATGTAATGATTTGGATTCTATTGACAAATAAATAATCGTAATATCGGCTCGACGAATTAAAAACCGTTTTCTTCATGAAAATGCCAAAATTTTTATCTGTTGATAGGTCAAGAATCCTCGAAATTGACAAAAAATAAGAAAAAGCAATTAATTTGGTTTTACAAGAAAATTGTCAAGAAGAAAAAAATGCTTGTGATGATAAACTTTTTTTGGATGTGAAAACAATTTTGTGGTAAAAAATTATTTGGTGTGAAAAAAATTTTAAAGATTAAAAAAGTTGAGATGATTTTCTGGTAAAAAAATATGACAGTTAATTAAGCTTCTTCGTTTTTTTTATAAGACTTAAAAGATATAATAAATATTTTGCAGGGAAAACAACATGTTCTACCTTCATATCTAATTAAGTTGCTCTGTATAATTTAATTCGGTGATCAAAACCAATCACTGGAAAATTATAAAGAAAAAGCCATAATCACAATCATAAAAAAAATAAATAAATAATATTCCCAATTTATTGGTTATAGTAGTAATACTTAATTTCGAATGTATCAACCAAAAGCTATTTAAATTAACAAATAAAATACTTTGAATAATTAAAGCTGTCAAAAAATTAAGAAAACCAAAAAATTAAACAATAAAAATAAAATAATTTTCAAGAAGTAATAACGATATTAATATTGTTTTTTAGCCAACAATAAACGCTAGAGCTAAAGATATAAATACATACATCTCCGAAGAAATCAATTTAATCTTTTCTATCATTTACACCAAGAAAATTGAAACACAATTTAATTCCCTCCCAAAATCAGTAGCATGCCCGGATGCCAGAAAACGTTGTTTATAATTTTTTAATTCACTTTAATCGATCTCTCTGTAATGATGCACTCCGAGTCCTTTGCCAACAGGAAAGCCAACCGATAATGGAATTTTAACTTTACTTCCGAGGTTAATATGTAACCGTAACTATATGCAAAGTTGTCACATCGAAATATGCAACTCTACCATATATATAATAGGGAAAGTATTTAGGATAGTTAAATTTTCCTAAAGGTAAATACAAAAATTTACCTAAATATAATTTTGATATTAGTGACTCAACCTGTGCTAAATATATCAGAGTTACATATTTAAACGTGACAAATTTAACGTAGTTACACAATAATCCCATAAGTAAATCTTACTTATGGGATTACTCACTTATACTATTATTTCGTTAAAAACAATCTAAAATACATATTAAATTCATCAAAAATACAATTCAAAAGAGGACTACTGATTTTTCACTATATTTAACATATTTTGTATTTTATTTTTAATTATTGTGTAATAATCGACAAAGGTAGTCGAAATACGTTTAAAATAATCATTAATATTTAACCGCCAAAACGTTGGAAAACGATTTTTTAGTTTGTTTTTCAAGTTTAAAAGTTTTTTTTTTATGTGTAATTGGAAAACACAACACACACGTAGTTTCATGATTTTATTTTCAATGTTTGTGTGTATTGAAATAATACGAATACCGAAACAGACAAAAAATCGATACCATTATTCGTTTTGGTTGCCAACCGTGATTTTTTGATTTCAAATATGTTTCAGAAAATGTTATTGTACCTTTTACACACTTTTTTTTAATTCAAATAACAAATTATTTTTGTTAAATTTCTGTCAGTCATTTCAAAATTTTTGTAGTGAGAATTTGTTACTTATTTTTACAAAATTTTTTTTTGTTATTTCGGTAACGGTATTTTACGGGTAAAGGTTTTTGAATTATTTCAGTAACGGTATTTTAGCGATAACGATATTTTAGTAATTTCGGTAACGGTATTTTAAGGGTAACGGATTTTTAATTATTTCGGTAACGTTATTTTAGCGATTACGGTATTTTAGTTATATCGGTAACGGTCTATTAAGGGTAACGGTTTTCAGTTATTTCGGTAACGATATTTTAAGGGTAACGTTATTTTATTTATTTTGGTATGGGTATTTAAAATATAACGGTAGTTTCAATGCACATTGATATATTTAACCCCTTTATTATAAGACTTTGGGAAGATAGATAAATGCACAGTGAATATCTTTTCGGGTCTTGTTACTTTACAGCGCCCCTGGTAAAAATATTTTGAATTAACCACAACAATTTTGACATAATGAACCCCACATGATTTGATATCATTTATTAACAAAAAGTAAGTAAGTTGGTAAGAATAAACACAGGGCAGAAAAATATAAACTGTTATATCTTTAAAATGCGTAATAAAATGTTTTTAAATAAATACGATTTTTTCAAATAGTTTTATTTAAATGGGGGAATTAGGTGAGTTGTGCATATATTAAGAATTTGGGTATTGAGTTCTAAATACCGACTGATTTTTCGAGAACTTAATACTTTAAGTAACTACGAGTACTCAATACATAAAGTACACTCTAATAATTTTTTATTTAAATTTACTACCATAATGGTAGGTAACTTATTGCCTAGCTTTATATTCATAAAATTACTAAACGTGTGTAAATTTAAATGTATGGGAATTTTGTTTTCAATACTGTACACGTGTGTAAATTTCATATTTAACAAAAACACAAATTCATGAGAATATATGCATTTAAATGTTTAGAAACATACTACCAGCGGTATTCATAAAAAAAAACTTAATTCAAGTTTCAAATACATATTAGTTAAAAAAGGTTTATTAAAAATTCGTATTCATAATCAGTATTTTAAATTATGTTTTTTTTTAACTTTAGGATGGCAACACTGTATTTTTTTATTTGTCACATTAATCGTAATAATGCAAATCAATGATTACAAAACCATACGGTACTCGTTTCTATGTATTTTTTTTGTCGTTTTTCAGAAAAATATTGTTCTTATAAAATAAAAAAATGTATGAAAACTTGTTTATTAATTAAAAAAAGAAAAAGAGTCAAAACAAAATGCCCAGTAAAAGTGCTACATAGATAATGATTTTATTGTAGATAAAAAAGTATTCAAATAACCGGTTTTATGTTCTTTGTTTTGATTAAACAACACACCACTAGTTTACTTTCAATAAATAATATCAAAAAGTATTTTTATTTCTGCTTAAGTTCTTTATACGGAGTTGAAAACGTTTCGCTCCTCTTGTTGTAAGTTTTCGTCTGACGATTTTTTTTAAATTTGGGCAATAGTTTCTATTATAAACAAAATACAATAAAAAATATCACATTTTTCAAATAAAAATGGTTCTTACCAATTATTTTGATCAAATATAAAATGTCCATTATTTATTAAACAAAAACAAATAACTTCTTTTGATTAAATGACAATTTTTTGCAAAAATGTTCAAATGAAAATAAACACAAAACAAAAATGTAATTTTAAAATATGTTTAAAGAAGGGTCGAACCAATTTTAAAATTCGTTTGTCTACACAAGGTTTAAAAAAGGTATTTTAAGCTTAACTTGGTTTATGAATACAATTTTAGCAAATTTTGGTTAAAATTGATTTGAAATGCTGTTTAAAATTTTTATGAATAGCTTTTCGAGAGTTACCATTGAGGGAATATCTTGAATGGCGTCTTTTATCAACGCTTCGGCATCTGCAAGTAAAACTATTATTAGAACCTCATTATTTATTATACAAATAACGTTTAACATATTTACCACCAACTTTAAGTTTACAGGTTCAGATCCGACGTATAAAATGCCGTTGCATACAATAACGTTAGCGAAATTGGGTTAATTTTATAGCTTTTCAATAAGATCTGCGACTGAATATATTTGTCAAATAATTTTTTGACAAATTTTAGTTAAACACAAACTATTTTAGAATTACGTACAAATGTGTAAAATTAAAATTAATACAAATTTGTTGGTAAATTAATTGATTTTACTATAAAATGTGTTTGTGAATAATGAAATATGTATAACTTTGTATACAAAAGTGGGCTAAATAATTTTTCAAACATTTGGTGCTTAATTTAAAACACTATGTGTGGTTTTAAATAAAAAGTTACACACAGTATAGTTGTAAATTTCAAAGCATTTTTTAGAGTGTAACTACAATACTTTTAATTATTATGACATTGTTTTAGATCTTATTTTAACATTTTAAAAATATGTAGAGAAGAAAACAAACAAACAAAGTTAATTTTAAAGCTGTTTCCATTTAATTTAATGTTGTTTCTATTTGATTTTAATTTTTTCTGTGTGTATGGAAAAGTAATGTGTGTGAAGAATTCAAGTTCATATAGAATAAATTAGTATCCGTCGATAAGGCAAAAGATCTCATTTGATTTATATTGCTTACAATATCAATCCAATCCAACACAATTTTTTTTATATATTTTTTTTTACAAAATTTAAAAAAGCTCAAAAGGACAACTTTATTTGTCATAGCTCCCAAAATGGAGGATAATGTCCGTGGGAGTTAAGATCTGTCACCAAAATCATCACTTATAAATATTTTTGTTAATAAAATAGAAGTAGGTGTAGATAATGTACAATTCAAAAATATTATGGGGATTATGACCTTTTATCTATGTCCCATAGTCCCACTTCAAGTTTGGGGATATTCGAAACATTTTCGGTCATAATTCGTTGGGGTCAGTTCATCGCATTCAAAAAGTATAATAAAGTATGATTTTGGCTTATTGTACTAAACAAATGTGGTTTCCTAATGTACAAAGTTGTGCGTATGTGCAACCATATTAAATTTTCTGTCTTAAAAAAGAAGGATTTACGGTCCACTGCTTTGATACATAAAACTGTGTGCAAGTGGGCTAACGAATGTGATATTGTTTATTACAAATATTGGAACTTAAAAGAACTTCGGGCACTACTCAGCGTTTTGTTTCAATAATGATCACGTGTCTATGTGCTTGTTATTTGATTAAAAATATTTCTTAAATTTTTCTTGTGTTAACTGAGTAGTATTCTGAAAATATTTGAATTTCCATATTTGGGAAGTTGTATTTTGGTCAGTCGCAAATAATTTGTCCTGAAAAAGCGAGAGGGGCATGCCCTTTATTAGGGGAATCCCTTTATAAAACTAAGTACAATATGTTATTGATCATTGGATCATTGTTATTATAGTCAGCTCTACCAAGGGAAGTCACCAAATGATTACACTTCGATTTGGTTGAAACTGGGTTATGTGGTAGACAATTAATATCCAAGGGTTTCCAGTATTTTGTATGCCATTTTTTATAGAGGGTATTTTGGAGCATTTTTTCCGAATCCAGAAATGCGTTCGAGTAAAAAGGAAATATTTACTTTTTTCCGTTTGTTTATATTTTAAAATTTTTTTCGTTTTGATATTTTTAAAACTATTTTTGTCATTTGCTAAAAATTTATTCAAACACCCCTATAACACTAGTTTACACCGTAAATGTACATTTGATCAGAGGTGATTTTCCTTATGTATTTTCTCCCGCTGAATTCGAAAATCAAGGTTAAATTTTTTTTTTGGAACAGTTTTTGAGATATTGTGATTTTTTTAATTTTTCGACCTTTTTTCACTTGACGAAACATATCTCGAGCTAGAAATGTCCGATTGGGTCGTTCTTTGTACCCAAATGCAAGATATTGAGATGACAAACAAATATGTATAATCGGATCTTTGATTGGTAAAGCCGTTCAAAATATATCGATAACATTAGGGCACATTTTCAAAAAAATCATATTTTACAGTAACACTTTTCCGACGGAAAATTACAAATCGTTAAAAAAAATCGTCTGGTTTCTCTTCATGTGCGTAAACCTGATACTTTTACGTAAGAACTAAGGCAAACCAGAAGAATAAATCCAAATCTTAATTTTAAGAATAATTTTTTTTTTCGATAATATATTGGGTTCAATCACCAAACTACTGCTCAGTATAGACAAACCCTACGAAACTGTTCCCTTAGATCCCTGATATTTTGTTTCGACAGATTCTAACCCTGACATTTTGTTTTGACAGCTTCTAACGTTGACATTTTATTTTGACAGCTTCTATAAAACGTAGTGTCGGTTATTTGTATATTATTCTCACAAATTTGATTGAAATTATATTTCATTGTGTTCATCAAAATGTATAAAAGAAAACGAGAATTTGAGTGCGTAAACAATCCAAATAATTTCTGTTACGTGTGTGGCAATTTTGTCCCCCAACCAAATAGACGTAGATTCACCGATTCGTTACAACAGAATTATCTGCAATATTTTGGAATAGCACCTGCAACTTTTCATGAGCAATGGACCCCAAATAATGTTTGTTTATCGTGCCACATAACTCTTGCCGCGTGGGCTTCTGGTTCATCACAGTAAGATTAAATTTATATATACAATAGAATTAATAATAAAGTGAATTTTTATTACAAATTAGACGATACATGAAATTCGGTGTACCGATGATATGGAGAGAGCCGCTCTGCCATTCGGTTGATTGTTACTTTTGCCTAAGCAAATCCACTGGTTTTGGAAAGAGTGCCAAATGGGTTTATCCGACAGTAGCATCTGTTTCGCTTCCAGTTCCACATTCAAGTGAATATCCTATTCCTAAGTGCCCCGGTTCAATGATTGAACCTTTCGAATCATCACAAGAGACAGACACAAGCAGTGATAATGAATTTCAACAGGAGTCGCAATTGCAAAAGTTTACGCAGCCTGAATTGAATGATTTGGTGAGAGATCTCGAGCTGTCAAAGAAAAAAGCAGAGTTACTTGCATCTCGCCTGAAGCAACGGAACTGTTTGGCTCTGGGAGTAAATGGAACATTTTACAGAAACCGTGATAAACCTTACGCACAACATTTTAAGAAGGAAAACGACATATGCTACTGCAACGATATTCCTGCATTGTTTGAGCAACTCGGAGAGCTTTATGATCCAAATGAGTGGCGCTTGTTCATTGATGGTAGTAAGGAGAGTTTGAAAGCAGTCCTACTGCATATTGGAAATGAAAAACCTTCTATCCCCATCGCTCATGCCGTCAACACTAAAGAATCATACGCCACAATGGCCAGTTTGCTAAAATACATTAAATATGAGCATCACAACTGGAAAATATGTTCCGATCTCAAAGTCGTCGGCATGTTGTGTGGAATGCAGGGTGGATATACAAAATATTGCTGCTTTCTTTGCCTCTGGGATAGTCGTGCTCGTGAACATCATTATAGAAGAAAACAGTGGCCAGAAAGGGAGAACGTCACAGTGGGCAAAGACAATATTAAATACGTGCCTCTTGTCAAAAAAGAAAATATAATCCTTTCAGCGTTGCACATTAAACTTGGCCTCATTAAAAATTTTGTGAAGGCCTTAGACAAGGAAGGCCAAGTATTTTCCTATTTGAAAACCCTTTTCCCGCAGCTTTCTGTAGCAAAAATCAAGGAAGGCGTCTTCGATGGTCCACACATAAAGAAATTGATAAAAAGCACAGATTTTCCAAAATATTTAACACCCGTTGAAAACGAGGCCTGGAATTCATTTCAACTGGTTGTTACCAATTTTCTTGGGAACAATAAAAGCCCTAACTACGAGGGAATTATTACCGATTTGCTGAAGAACTACAAAAAGATAGGTACGGAATGCCATTATTTTATTTCATTTCTGGTTGTTTTCTATTGTATTGTTTTTACCATTTTATTTATTTCTTACAGGTGTAAATATGTCTCTAAAAATCCATTTCTTGCATTTGCATTTGAATTTATTTCCGGACAATCTTGGTGACGTAAGTGACGAACACGGCGAGAGATTTCACCAACAAATTAAGACCATTGAGCGGCGCTATCAAGGATTTTGGGATGAAGCAATGTTGGGAGACTATGTATGGTTTCTCACTAGAGAAACGGATCCCAAAAGCAACCGGAGACAAAGCAAGGGCCACAACTATTTCTAACACACAAAAATGTCAAGAATGTATTGCAAGAGTTTAAACCCAATATATTGTCGAAAAAAATAAATTATTCTTAAAATATGAGATTTGGATTTATTCACTCAATTGCTTATAACTTTGTTATTTTTCGGTAGATTTTCTTCTAGTTTGTCTTAGTTCTTACGTAAAAGTATCAGGTTTACGCATATGAGAAACCAGACGTTTTTTTTACGATTTTGTAATATTCCGTTGGAAAAGTGTTACTGTAAAATATGATTTTTTTGAAAATGTGCCCTAATGTTATCGATATATTTTGAACGGCTTTACCGGTCAAAGATCCGATTATACATATTTGTGCGTCATCTCAAAAAAGGTCGAAAAATTAAAAAAATCACAATATCTCAAAAACTGTTCCATAAAAAAAAATTTAACCTTGATTTTCGAATTCAGCGGGAGAAAATACATAAGGAAATCAATCTTCCATCAACTGTACATGAAAAAAATTTCATTTTGTAAACTAGTTTAATTAATCTTTTATGATGTTGAAGTTCTTGAGAAATATTTAATTTAAAAAAATTCAAATTATTTGTTTTAATTTTTTGAAAATTGTAGTTATCATAACCGTAAACAGAAAAAATTTACAAAATTGTGTTTGAAATATTAAACATCTTTCATAGAATATTTTTGTATATATGTACATATAAATTTTTTTAAAAAATTAATTACTTAAAATTTTGTGATATTTTTCTGTGTAATTTATGTTGAAAATTTCAATACAAAAAGTAAAAAAATCAGTTGGAGTAAAAATTGGAAGAATTTCGAATAAAGTAATTTAATCCATAAGGCTCGATTACTGAATGTCCCGTTATAAATTAACCAACAACAACAAATGTGTTAGTTAAATTCTCAGGTAACGGGATATTAGGAAAATGAGGCTAAGGCCCATTACTAAATGTCCCGGTAAATTTTATATTAAAAATTCAAAATTTATTTGCGAACATAAAAAGATCTCATTTTTCACTAAACCATAAGAACTGCTTTAGATGCAATGAAAAACGATCGTAAAAGAAAACTTCCATCCTATGTAAAAATCATTGTTTCCGATCCAAATATTTACAACACTATAATCAAAATCACTGCTTCTTTTATCTCTTATTTTGCTACTTTTTTTGTTGGGTAAGTATTAAACGTATTAGAGACACTCAGTTCCTATATTAATAACAACCTACTTTGGTTTAGGAATTAAAGTGCAAAGCAAATATTGTAATAATAAGGGATAAATATTCCCTGAGTGTAGGGAAAAGTTTTAAAGACCTGAATATAAAATATACCATATGCCCCAGAAATTATCAGTGAAATCAGTGAATAACTAAAGCTGTTCTTTCATTACTTACAATTTATAATTTAGTAATTTTCTAAGTGTAAGAAAAAATAAAAACAAAAAATGAATTAACAATTGAATATAAAGCGTTTTATGTTTACATTGGATAATAACTTGATAAATAATATAGTTCTCAACTATATTTCTCTTTTTCAGAATTAATTATATTAATTACACAATTTTAGGTTAAAGAAACATTTGAAATATGTTTGAATCTTATATGAACATCAACGCTAGTTATTGACTCAGAAAATATTTGAGAAATACACTCGATATCTAGCTACCGTTTTTATGGAGAACAATATGATTTTAAAATTAAGAAAAAAAATCGCCAAGCTATTTTCAAAGATAACCTTTAGAAACCAAATTTGTTTTCAAATCGGTATTTAATTAGTTTCAGTAGTAAATGTTTGTTGGGAAGTATTTTTGTTTACATTAAGGTGATTTTGTAAAAAAAATTCCTCAAAACATTTGGAAGCTCTTGTTGCACTCAGTATGTACTTTAGAGTGAACAGAAGTTTATGTCTTCCGTCTCTAGTAAGCGGTCCACGTTTCTGAGTTTTTAAAAATTATATATATTCCTAACAGTTAATATCGCGTGATATATGTGCAAGTCCCAGAAACAGTCCACCAACCAAACATTTTTGAAATTCATCCAACTTAATTTTTTTAATGGAATATTAGACCATATATCTAATATTGTAAATATAAAAATAAAATGTACATATTTGGATGATCATTAATACATAAATTATTACCAAATCCTACCCTACCTCAGATCTTTTAATGTTAAACAAAAAATTAACATTTTTTAGGTGTTCATATCATTACCTTAGTGTTAACATTCGTTCAATTCTCTTAAATTTTACTAAAATAAATTTGTTTTTTACTATTTCGGAAAGATTGAAATTAGGTATGAAATGTTGGGTCCATGCGTTGTAGCGTGCGTCACGGAAAATAACAACTTTTTGTTGTGAGTGGAATGAATTTTTTTTTGCAAGTCGTCTATAATTTTAAATCAGTTTTATATTCTGCTTTAAGTTAATACAAAAATTTAAGTTTTACAATTAAAAAAATCTATATTAATTTCTGTAGCGTGCGTCACTATTTAAGTTTTCTCAAAAATTGCATTAAGTGTTTCGACGAAAATTGTTTAATCAGTTATTTGGGTTGATTAATCGTTAAATCAAAATAAAAGTCTATGTTTCACCAGTAAGGATACAAAGTGCTCAAGACTATTTTCTAAATAAACCAGAGCTGCCTTAAAACACTATTCAATAAATAATTTTTAAATATATTGTATTGTTTTTGCAAAATTTACAAAGTTTGACAGAACTATCGCTGTCACTTTAATTTTCTGGTTTGGGCTTTAAAGTTAAAGAGGTTTTCTATTAAAACAGCTCAGAAATCCTCGTAGTCTATAAAACTTTTGAATACGCATTTTCCTGTCAGGTCGTTACCTAGTAACGATTTCTTTTTTGGATTCTACTTAAGCTTTTCTACTTTTTCCAAATTTTATGACAAATCAACTTTTTTCAGTTCTTAAACATTTTGTTATTTCCAATTGCAAACAATTTTAATATGTTGTTTTGGTGCTAAATTATAACTTTACATGAAATGTAAATATAAATAAATAAATAAATAAATAAATAAATAAATAAAAAAACACTACGTCATAGCGCTTTTTAGAAAAATACTTAGCCACCTGTTTGATTTATTGGAACAAAATATGCATAATTAAATGTTTTGTTTAACATCTGCCTATTCTGTATTCTTTAGCTTTTTTAATATATTATAAGGTTGAAATAGCTTTAGATTTTAGAGTGAATTATCATTTCTCAGAACCTGTGCCCAGATTTTATAATACGATTATCGTTTATCGTCCACTTTCGAAATTAAATATGTACCATATTACATAAAAATTGTAAACTGTTGTTAAAAATTTGGTAAACGACAGTAATTTTTAATCTCATAGTTCAATAGACAATAATCGTCGCTCGTCTTATAGAATCTGGGAACTAGATCAACAATTTAACAGGCAAATTATCTGTTTCTAAGAACGACTTGTTGAACAACTTCTTACGCTATACACTCTAATTTCTGTTGAAATTTACCCAACTTATAGTAGGAAACTGTAACCCTAATATTATAAGTTGGGCAAATTTACTCTGTGTGCGTAAATGAAAAAAGTACACACATTATGAGTAAATTGATGAACACAAAATAGATAAAATTACATTAAAAGTGCCTAAAGTTTAAATCAAATTTTAATATTGAAGAGTAAATTTACCAAATTTGTGCGTAAAGAAACACGATTTGCCTGTAATTCGTAAGAATCCTAAAAAAATGCGCATATTTTCTACTACAATGATTGTTTTGTAATAAAAATAATGAATTTATTGTTTAGTAATTCACGATAGAAATAAAAACAATAAATTTACTGTTTAGAAACTCACAAAAAGAATAAAATCAATAATTTTTTGATTAGTAATTTCAAATAACTGATAAATTTAAAAAACTAATAAAGTTTTCTTTTTAAATTTTGAAAATGTTTTAGATTTTTTTTCATTTTCAATGTCATATTTTTTTTACCATTATAAGTTAGTATATTTTCAAACTTTGAGCGTAAAATTTCTATTCAACAAAATAATACTAATTTTAGGCATAATGTGTTTAATTGTAAACACATAGTGTCTACAAATACTTCGTGTGTGTATTATTGTATATGAAAGTGTGCGCAAAAAAGTTTTACGCATTTGGTGTTTATATTTACGGAATTATCGAAATATTACATAAAACTTAACCCATTTTATAGTAGTAAATTTACAAGCATTTTTTAGAGTGTATAATCTGTTTTTCTGTCGATTTTAACACCGAAAGTTTTTGTTTGAAATTATTCCAAAAGAAACCAGATATTCCTAAAACCACTTCTGGAGCTAGTTCTAGTTAGTTATATTGTATCTTATCATTTAACTTTACCCAGCAAAAATAAATGGTAGTCATTCTGTGACTATAACTTCTTTCATTGCTTCCTAAACTTCAGTTGACATTATTTTATGATTTTTTGGTGTTATTCTAAGGCACTTCCAAAAGAATTCATGTGTTCATATTTCAAATGCAGTGATCTGGATATAAACCCGATGCATATCTTAAAATATCACTCTTCATTACTTCTAAATCATAAGTTATAGTATATCGTATATTTATTTTGAATCTTAAGCATTTATTCAAATTGAGAAAATAGTTCTGATGAACTTTTTTAATTTTTTACTAAATCATTTTTTATATTATAGTTTTTGTATAATAATAAAAAAAATAAAATTTTATGAGGGTTAGAATTTATGCAGTTTTGCAATTTTTATAAAAGTTTTGAAAAATCAAGAAAAACAGATTTTTTACCTTTAATTGAAACTAGCTGGCC
Source organism: Eustalomyia histrio (assembly GCA_949748255.1). Taxonomy (NCBI): domain Eukaryota; kingdom Metazoa; phylum Arthropoda; class Insecta; order Diptera; family Anthomyiidae; genus Eustalomyia; species Eustalomyia histrio. Next base: position 6,591,583 of record OX456528.1, read on the forward strand.
TGTCATTTGCATTTTTTCAGCCTTAAATATTTATGACGACGCAATCTGTGCATTTTTGCATTATGTATATTATTAAACACTACACCATTTTCAGTTTTAATTCAGAATTTACCAAAATAATTTTGAAATTGTGTAAAAATTATTTAAAATTGTTCAAAAATATTTGAAAATTGTCTAAAAATGTTTTAAAATTGTACAACCAGTTTTTAAATTATCCAAAAATATTTTAAAATATGTCTAAACATTCATAAAATTTATGAAAAATGTTTCAAAAATGCTTTTTCACTAATGTAGAATTATTTATTTGTTTTGATATAGATTATTTGTATATCAATGCATAAATTTCGCTTCTTTACACTTATTTTTCTGCATCCTTATGAATTAAATTTTCATCAAAGCTTATATACCACAAAGTATATGAACATTTTCGACTCATGCATCAGAATACCTAATCATTGTCTTCCTTAGAGTAAATTATGAGAAATGCTAGTAGCTCTATTTGAATACTTCCATCCTATGACACGCTAATGTTAAATTCATCGATGAAACCACCAGAAAAGAAGTGATACCTTTGCCATAGTAGTGATGCTTTTATTGCTTCTTTGGCAGCTTCATTTTTGCTGGGTAGGTAAACGGGTTCTTGTTCTATGGAATTTGTTCTAACATAATATGTTGTAGAATAAATTTGGTTGGGAACCGATTTCAAAAGAATTTTATTGGCAGAATTCCTAGAGTTAACGTATTAATTTTCTGTTATGACATCGAAAACAAATGCAACCTTGTCTTGAAATACATGAAAATATAATTTACATGATTTACAATTTTTTAAGGAATAAGAACAAAAATTAAAAATTGTCTGTTGTATTCCCTAAGAGCTACACAGCACTTGCTTTGAGTTGGTTAGTTAAAAATGTTAAAAATTTGTATTAAGAAATGTTATTAAAAAATCAAATTAATTTTTTGATTAAAATAAATTCAATTGTTTATTTAGATACTGCTAGAAAAAATTTAACGTTCACAGCTTTTGCTTAAAAACGATAAAAAATTTTGGCTGTAAATAAGGTATTTTAGAATTCTCTTATATTCATCTTTCTTTTAGGTATTAGATTTTGTCTGTTTTATTTTACAAAATTCGCTAAAAATTACTAAAACATGCTTCAACTTTCCAAGTTACTTCCATTTTTTGTAGCGTGCGTCACAAAACTTTGTGATTAATTATTTCGCAACAAATACCTGTTAAAAATTATGTTTTATGCTATTCGAAAGTACACTTAAATCCCACTAAACACTATGTTTAAGTTGAAGGTATCTCATTTGAAAGGCCAATAAATTTCTATATTTTAATCAAAAAACGCGTACTACATTCGTTCGTCACGCAGGATTTGCCCATATAGTCTGTTAGTTGTTTTTGAATATTCCAAAATTTTTAAAATTGGTTTATAAGTTTTAAAAATGGGCAGCACTGTTTTTTATGGAGTGTGATTACTCTAGAAATTTTTTAAATGCAAAAATCAGATTTTTTTTTGAGTAAATTGCACAAAGCCACCTTTTCGATTGTATGTATTTTAATTTTTTGTTGCTCTAAAAACGGGGTTCGGAATTCGAAAGAGGGTATTTACATTATACACAGAAAAAAGTATCACAAAATTTTAAGTAATTAAAAATATTTGCTGAAATTAAAATTCGATTTCTAACAATTTTTTGTTTGAAATGTTTGTAAATTGTTATTTTTCATACAAAAATTCTTTAAAAATGTAAATGTAAGTTACAAAAAAATAAAAAGTTTTTTGTATTTACAAAAATGGTCTATGAAATATGTTTAACACTACAAACAGAATTTTGTAAATTCTTTCTGTGTATATCCCAGGACACGTCACGTGACCGGTTCATTGTGACATGTGCTTGTGACATGTCACAGAACTGGTCGAAAAGAACATGTCATGGCCTTTAAACCTGTCACGCGGTAGGTACCTAACCTAAAATCTGTTTCATTAAAGCATACGTTTCATAAAATCATCTGAAACAGATCCCAGCAAAAATGAAGCTGCCAAAGAAGCAATAAAAGCATAACTACTATGGCAAAGGCATCACTTCTTTGTGATGGTTTCATTGATGAATTTAACATTATCGTATCATAGGATGGAAGTATTTAAATGGAGCTACTAGCATTACTCATTCTTTACTCTAAGGAAGCAATGACGATGCAATGATTAGATATTCTGATGTATGAGTGGAAAATGTTCATATACTTTGTAGTATTTAAGCTTTGATGATAATTTAATTCATAAGAAAGCAGAAAAATGAGTTTAAAGAAGCGAAATGTATGCATTGATATACAAATTCTCTTTATTAAAACAAATAAATAATTCTGCATTAGTGAAAAAGCATTTTTGAAACATTTTCAAAAATTTTAATGAATTTTTAGACAAATTTTAAAATATTTTTGGATAATTTAAAAACTGGTTGTACAATTTGGAAACATTTTTAGACAATTTTAAAATATTTTTGAACAATTTTAAAATATTTTTGAACAATTTTAAATAATTTTTGCACAATTTTAAAACTTTTTTGAGCAATTTGGAATAATTTTTACACAATTTTAAAATTATTTTGATAAATTCTGAATTAAAATTGGAAATGGCGTAGTGTTAAATAATAAACATAATGCAAAAATCCACAGATTGCGTCGTCATAAATATTTAAGGCTGAAAAATGCAAATGACAGGCCAGCTAGTTTCAATTAAAGTTTAAAAAAATCAGTTTTTCCTTATTTTACAAAACTTTTATAAAAATTGCAAAACGGCATAAATTCTTACCCTCATGAAATTTTAAACTAAAATATAAAAAATGATTTAATAAAAAGATTAAAAAAGTTCATCAGAACTATTTTCTCAATTTGAATAAATGCTTTAGATTCAAAAAATATATACGATATACTATAACTTATGCTTTAGAAGTAATGAAGAGTGATATTTTAAGATATGCATCGGGTTTATATCCAGATCACTGCATTTGAAATATGAACACATGAATTGTTTTGGAAGTGCCTTAGAATAACAGCAAAAAATCATAAAAGAATGTCAACTGAAGTTTAGGAAGCAATGAAAGAAGTTATAGTCACAGAATGACTACCATTTTTTTTTTGGTGGGATGTGTAACACATAAAACATAAACCGATGTTTACAAATTATATTTTCCTGATTTGAAATACTTTTCCACAGCTTTTTTCAACTTCGACCCACTGTAATGTACAAATATTGTTTTTTTTTTTGAGCTGTATAACTTCGATGATTCAACTCGGATGGTTTCCGTTTTAAAAAGCAACAATTGTGCTTTAAAATTGAGAACTGACTTTTACCGTCCCTACACTATGGTTTTTGATTTTACTACAATATTTTTTATATGTACATAATTATTATCATCATACATAGTAGTAGGTACATATGTGTGTATGTATCTGTGATTGTTATGAATTTTTTTTACAAAAAGGTATTTAAATTTTGGAATTTCAATCGTGGCTCGTGGCTTCACGCTCTAGAGGATTTTCTAATCAACCAACCGCATCTGCCTACAGTTGGTGAAAAAATCTTGTTTTTTCTTTATTTATTTTTATGTACATGGCTTTGATGTTATTATTTTTATTATTGTTAGTTTTTTGTGTGCTCTACTGACAACGAAGATATAAGCGTAAATGTGAACATTAGGCTAGTCCATAGAAATCGAATTTGATCTTTTACCATAAACTTTTGAACATAAATTGTAAGAGTTTTTCTTCTCTCTATAGAATATCCTTACTTTGTGCGGAGGTTATATATTAGTTTGTTGATCCGCATCCAACCAATAAAGTATTAGCATTTGAAATCCATATAACATATGGAATTGATCAAGTAATGCTAATATTTTGTACTGATAATCATTTTTAAACACTTTTTTAATATCTGCTGTAATATCAAGCTGATATTATTTGATAGCAAATCAAATTAGATCCAGTAATATGATAAATCTTGTTGATTTAGTAAGATCTAAATTGAGCCAAAAACTGGCAGATCAAAAATATGCTATATGTATTTATTAAAATATTTATATATAAAAAAATTAAAAAAAAAGAAAATTTTATTAAAAAACTTAAACCCTAAAAGCAATGCACTCGGCCGGATTTAAACCTGGTTTGCCAAAATTGTAGTCAACCGCTTAACTCACTCAGCCACACACAACTTTACATAACTTATTTATATATAATTAGATTAGAAAATAAAAAAAAATTATTAAATTCAAAATAAATATTTTTTTTTATCTCCCTGGCTGGAATTCGAAACCATTGACATGGAACTACATATAATTATATCTAATTATATATTTTATCATATCAAAAATATTCTCGATATGCAGCTATACAATATGTAAGGTTGTTTACAATATATTGACCCATATACAGAGGCATGCCCAGGAATTTGTTTTCTAAAAAGCTGGCAATTCCAAAACCTAAATTTTTCAGCATTTAAAACAAAACTTACAGCTTTTAAATTTATTTAAAATATTTATTTAAAACTTATTTATCACATTAACTGAGATCTAATGTGTACAAATATTAAACTTAAAAATAAATGAGACGATTTTTCGACATAAAACTGTCAATTATTTTGTCTGGGTCTACCTCTTTACGATATTCAGACAAAAGAGCCAATGCAGAAAATCTTATTTCGCCCATTGAATTTCTTAACTACGTTTTGATATTTTTGTGTTGTAAACCTTCGCTACGCATTTAGATCATTTTGATAAAATTTTATGAGGATACAAATTTCTTTTGACTAGATGTCAACTATTTGGCTTGGTACAATATTCTTTACCACATTTTTTGAGCGGAAAATCTATTTGTCATACTTGAAATTATTTTATATAAATGTTAGTGACTCTTGCTTTGCGATTTCAGTAGTCTCCATATAAATAATAACAAACTTCTTCTCAGCATTTTTAATTACTAAATTGTTGATAAGCTTTTATTTTATTAAGATTTACTAACTACTTAAGAATTAACTGTTAATTAATAAATAATTTTAATTAGAACACTTTTAAAAAATAGCAATTGTAAACCAAAAAAATCACATTTTAAATTTAAAATAAACAAGTAAGAGCGGCTAAATTCGGCTATGCCGAATCTTATATACCCTTCACCATGGTTGGGAAAAAACTGAACTTTATATATGGACATATATGAAATGGACAGATTTATATACGGACGCCTTTAAGAGGAAATTAACCATTTAGTTTGGAGATAAAACTTGGACTCGGGAAGATTTATGGTTCCAGAAAATAGGTATTTTAAAAAAATTTATGTTTTGGGCATAACTTTTTTGTATCTGAACCGATATTTCCGAGTTTTTCAGCAAATATGTTATACTAAAGATTTTCGATCTTTTGCTATATAAGACGTATCCATAGGTCATAATACAGCTCTAGAATAGTGTTTGTTGTTTGTGTATAAAAGGTGAAGAGGTGAAAGAAAAGAATTTCAACAAATCGTTGAAAGAAATCACTAGAACTGCATGTGTTTTATTTCTACAAAATAGTTTGATTTAGCTGGCAAATTTGCATTTGGGATTTTATTTCGCTTTTTTATTAGAAATATTTGTAATTTCTTTAGCTTAATTTTCAAAATTTGAAGGAAAATAGTTTATTTTTTTTATAAATTATTATAAGTTATGACCTAAAATAGTTGCACTCAAAGGTAAATTATGTATAAAATTTTCTTAATATGTGAGAAATAAAATGGTTTAAAAATCTTTTTATAAATCCTTTTAAATCGGAGCAAAAAATAGAAATAAAACTGTTTGTATTTTGTTTGTATCAGAGGGTTTTTATACAAATTTTGATGATTTTAGCCTATTTATGGATTATTTAATTATTAATATAAAATTTTATTTAAATTAATTATTAAATGTAAAAAAAAACAAAAAATAAACAAAAAAAAATCTTAACGAACCCGCGACCCTTCCACCTGTGGTGAAAGGTATAAAAACGTTTGTATTTTGTTTGTATCAGAGGGTTTTTATAAAAATGTTGATGTTTTTAGCCTATTTATGGATTATTTAATTATTAATATAAAATTTTATATAAATTAATTATTAAATGTTAAAAAAAACCAAAAATAAGCAAAAAAAAAGTCTTAAGAAAATAATAAAACAAAATGTACAAAAAAAAAGTGAATTGACCTGACCGAGATTTGAACCTCGAACTCCGCGGCCTTAGAGAAAAAAAAAGTATTTGTGACACAGCGTCTAGACAACTGAGCTATTGAAGCTCACACAAAATCATCGTCAATAGAGGTACATATATAAAAGTCTTCGTTCATTAGAGATTTGTTTAGTTTTTATTTAAATGACAAATCTTTATATGTGTGTTGTTTGTGTATAAAAGGTGGAGATGAAAGAAAAGAATTTTAATTATTAATATAAAATTTTATATAAATTAATTATTAAATGTTAAAAAAAAAAAACAAAAATAAGCAAAAAAAAAATCTTAAGAAAATAATAAAAAAAAATGTACAAAAAAAAAGTGAATTGACCTGACCGAGATTTGAACCTCGAACTCCGCGGCCTTAGAGAAAAAAAAAGTATTTGTGACACAGCGTCTAGACAACTGAGCTATTGAAGCTCACACAAAATCATCGTCAATAGAGGTACATATATAAAAGTCTTTGTTCATTAGAGATTTGTTTAGTTTTTATTTAAATGACAAATCTTTATATGTGTGTTGTTTGTGTATAAAAGGTGGAGATGAAAGAAAAGAATTTTAATTATTAATATAAAATTTTATATAAATTAATTATTAAATGTTAAAAAAAAAACAAAAATAAGCAAAAAAAAAGTCTTAAGAAAATAATAAAAAAAATGTACAAAAAAAAAGTGAATTAACCTGACCGAGATTTGAACCTCGAACTCCGCGGCCTTAGAGAAAAAAAGTATTTATGACACAGCGTCTAGACAACTGAGCTATTGAAGCTCACACAAAATCATCGTCAATAGAGGTACATATATAAAAGTCTTTGTTCATTAGAGATTTGTTTAGTTTTTATTTAAATGACAAATCTTTATATGTGTGTTGTTTGTGTATAAAAGGTGGAGATGAAAGAAAAGAATTTTAATTATTAATATAAAATTTTATATAAATTAATTATTAAATGTTAAAAAAAAAACAAAAAAAAGCAAAAAAAAAGTCTTAAGAAAATAATAAAAAAAAATGTACAAAAAAAAGTAAATTGACCTGACCGAGATTTGAACCTCGAACTCCGCGGCCTTAGAGAAAAAAAAAGTATTTGTGACACAGCGTCTAGACAACTGAGCTATTGAAGCTCACACAAAATCATCGTCAATAGAGGTACATATATAAAAGTCTTCGTTAATTAGAGATTTGTTTGGTTTTTATTTAAATGACAAATCTTTGTATGTGTGTTGTTTGTGTATAAAAGGTGGAGATGAAAGAAAAGAATTTTAACACATGGATGTGTTGTTATGCTCAAAATTCTACATACATATTAAACAAAGGGATTTTACTGGAAAAATTAGAGGTAGTCCTGGTTTTTTGCTAATATCTCAGCCATTTATTAACCGATCTGTCTGATTTTTAATAGCAAACAGAAATGGATCACATGTAACAGAAATAAAAAAGAATCAAGTCCTCATCATGTCTTGGTTCTTCGGAAAACCCATTTCAACACACAGACGGACAGACGGACATCGTTAAATCAACTTCGCTCTTCATAAGGACCCAGAATATATATACTTTATAGGGTCTAAGATCAATATTGTAGAAATTACAAACGGAATGACAAACTTATATATACCCTTCCACCTATGGTGAAGGGTATAATTATTTCAAGTTAAAACAAGTAAAAAAGGCTTAAATTCGGCTGTGCCGAATCTTTAAACACCCTCCCCCAATGTTCTCTTTTGTTTTTGATACAAACAATGTAAAAAACTTTTGAAGTAAAACTATGGAGGTGAAAAAAATTTTTTGAGGTGATAAACTTTTTTGGATGCGGAAACGAATTTTTTACGTGAAAAAAATTTTGAGGTGAAAAAATTTTTTGTGGTGAAAAAAATTTTTTGCGTTGAAAAATATTTGAGGTATACAAAATATTATTAATTTCTAAGCGATTGGTGAAAAAATATGAGAGAATATATTATATACTAGTCGTTACTATGAAATTGTACTAAAATACACCAATTTATATGGAATATTTAAAGGTATCTTCACATTTTCACTCATAACTTTTTAACCGCTGGATCGATTTTGCTCATTTTCAATACCAAACTGCTCGGGAGGATGTACAATAATCCGGGTAAAAATAGGCACCCCCGCTTGCGTCTTCGCGTCGTGATCGCCACTTCAACAGACAGAAAGACGGACGAATATATATATAAATATCACGAATATATTTACAAACGGAATGACAAACTGATATGTACCCTCGCCATATATGGTGGAGGGTATAAAAACACCATTTGAAATTTAAAAATATCAATTGAAATTAAAAAATATAAAATGCTATTAAAAAACATCAGAGTCATTCTATGGATATCACGGAAAATTTGGACATGGATATTTCACGTTCCTGTGATATTTGTACTGTTTGGTTTTTCAAAATTCACGGTGTATCGATAATAAATTTTGGATATTTTTAGCTGCTCAAAGTTGGATAAACACCTCATGTTTAAATTGATCCAAGTTTTTAAACATTTAATTTTACAAATTGTATCTCATATGAAAGCTTATATCTTCTAGCGGTCTCTTTACTGAAATATTGCAAAAATTCAAATATATTTCAAAAAACACGTCTGTTTTGAAATCAAAAAGTGACAAACTTTGAGCCTTTGATACACCGTGAACTACATCGAACTTTGAACGTGCACATTTATCATGGGAACGTGTAATAGCCACGTGCAAATTTTTAGCCAAAGACCACTTAATTTAATTGATAACTTTAAGTATCAATTGCGAATTTTTAAATTTTATTTGTAATTTTTTTGAATTTAAATTGTGTTCTTTTATTTCGGATTTTTTTTAATTGTCATTTTTGGCAATTTTATCTACATTTATGTGTAACTTAAAATTTTGATTATGGCAACACTGAATAAAATTTTCGTTTTATAAAATAGCTCGGTTTTTTTCTTGAATTATTTCTCTATTTTTATAACTACTTGTAAAGAAAACGGCTATCCCTTCTTACCTGACTTTTCTTTATTTTTTGTAAAGAAATATAATTTGAACAGCGGCAGCCTTTGTAGGGAAGCTGTTTTCGTGTATGGACTTCGCCGGAACTTTTACTAACTTCTATTCACACTAACACATAATTCATTTGTTAGCTTTTATTGTTTTTAATATTAAATCAAATTAGAAATACAAAAATTTCAAATATTTTTATGATGATATATTTATGATAAATTTTGTTTCCTCTATAAGAGAAAAGCCAAGAATTTCCAAGACTTGGCAGCATTAAATTACTTTTAACTACTATTTACTTTTTAACTACTATAATTACTTTGTAAGTCTATATATAATAATTTTAAATACATATGTTTTAATATAAGAGTAAACTCATAATTCTAAAACTTTGGAGTTTCTAGTTATTTGATTCTCAGATTTTTAATTAGAAAAGTAATACAATTGGGATCACGAATTTTATTGTTTTTAAAGAAAATATACAATGCGTAGTAGCTAAATAAATTATAAATTAAGTATATGACGACAAAAGGTTTTAAAATTTCTTTGAAAAATATTTCTAACATTTTTGAAATTTCTTAGAAATTTGGAAACCTGAATTTAATTCAGATTTTATTTAGCCAGCTCACAGCCACAAAAATACAATATTTAAAAACCTATAAACTACATATATTTTTTTTAATGTTTTTATTATTTTGTTGTTTTGACGATTTTTAAATACTGTGCAATAGCAGATAAGGGTAGTCGACGTGTAATTACTCCTTTTTTAGATAGCGTTACAAAATATATAAAAGGCGTTAAATTGAATAAAAGAGCCAATTGACAGGGTTTTAAAAACTTGTATTTTATGAGTGTGAACATAATTAATAATAGAGGAAGGATAAATATAGAGATTTCATCATAAGCAGCAGCCAAATAAAATTTTGTACATATAACAATTTTCGGTAACTGATAGAAAATTGAGCAAACTTCCCTAATGTCAAAGCAAATTTGAACAAATTTCCCTAAAATCTAGTAAACCCATTTGGACTTGCAAGCAAATTAATTGGTCTTGCAAAGAAATTCAATTGGGAACAAAAATATACAAGTTATTTTGTATATAATAGAGCTCCCCATTAACCGGTTTTACAGTTTACCGGTCTTTACGGTCTAGACCAGTCAAAATGTATGTTTTTAATACTTGTTTCATTTAATAAGTAGAAGAATTGCTTCAATTTATATAAATTTGATGTCAGAATTATGCAGATCATTTTTTCAAAATTACGTTGGCATTTTCATATTAATGTGTGACAGCTACAGGACTTTCTAAATTTAAGAACCAGTATCGGAATATTGTTTGTTATATAACTTAAAAAAATTTTACAGTTCCAAATCAGAATTACGCCATATATAATCATATATAGTGTTGTATAATTGTATATTGTAGCATATCTAATTTATAAATTTTAATATATTACTATATGTTGTTATATATGACACAATATAAGATAATTTGAATAATTATATATGGTAATGCATAACGACATATATATTTATATACATATTATAATATTAATATAATTGATTAGACATATTTTGTATTTTTCCGAAGATAAATAAATAAAAATAATACAATATGAAATTCGATATCCTAAATTTTATCACGTTGCTTGCTTGAATTTTTTTAACGAACGCGGTAATACGATGATAATACCATGGGCCATTTAGACATTTGAGAAAATTGTAAAAAAGTTATATTCCTAATGAACAGGCTCTTAATTCCCTAATTTTAAAATTGGTTATTCAAAATTTGTTTTTTAAATATATATTTTAATGTTTTTGTAAAAAGTCATAAAATTCGCTTTTTAACAATTTTCCGTGAATTCCCGGCAAACTTTTGAAAGGAAATCCTTAATCTCTAGTCTTGACCGGCTTTAATTTTTTCATTTCATTGTAATATTATATTAAAAAATACTGTACACAGAATAAAATTACAAAAAAAAATTTTGTAATATTGAACATCTGTCATAGAATCTTTTTGTAAATACAAAATAAATATTTTTAAAAAAGGCACCGACAATGGAATTTGTAAGTACAAAAAAATTTTTGTTATTTTTTTGTACACAGAAAAAAGTATCCAAAATTTTAAGTAATTAAAAATATTTGTTAAAATTCAAATTGTTACTTTTCATATTAAAACTCTTTGAAAATAAAAATTGAAGTTACAAAAAAATAACAAAAAGTTTTTTGTGTTTACAAGTTCCATTGTTGGTGCCTTTTTTAAAAAATATTTTATTTTGTATTTACAAAAATGTTCTATGGACGGTGTTCAATATTACAAACAGAATTTTGTAATTTTATTCTGTGTAACTTAAATTTTTATTTTCAAAGAATTTTTATATGAAACATAACAATTTACAAACATTTCAAACAAAAAATTGTTAGAAATCGAATTTGAATTTTAACAAATATTATTAATTACTTAAAAGTTTGTGATACTTTTTTCTGTGTACAAATTATGATTTTTTTGTTTTAATACGAATTTATTTTTCAATTCTGAACATAAATTTACCAAAGATACGATCCCTAAGTCAAATTAAATTCTCAACACGCATTTAAAAGCCGAAATCCTTAACCTCATTATGTTGCTAATTTAATTCCTTTAAAAACAAATTCATTGATTTTTCTTTATCAATTTTTATCAATTTATTTATGACGAATTCATTCAATTTTAAAATTTAAGAATGTCATTCGATTTATTTTTATTGTATTTAGAATATCAATAATTTTTTATATGAATTATCTGTGGAAATTTAACAATTTAATAACACCCCAGCGAAATCCCCATAATAAGTGCTCATTACTAATATCTAAATAATAAGCAGTAGAAATAGAGTCTACACAGTGTTGCCAAATGCGAAATGTGAAAAAGTGCTAGATCGTCTTAAAAGTGCTAGATGGGAAACAACAATTGTTAAAAAAGTGCTATATTTTTTTGATATATTATGAGTTTTTATTGATATATTGAATTATAATTTATAAAACACCGTGTTTTAAAAACAACTATTTAATAAATTACACTTATGCATCGTTCCATTATATATGTGTTTCTAAACATTTTTATTTTCAACACTTTCAATTTTCATAAAACTTGATATGATTTTTATGAAAAATTAAATCAAAACATACATTTTTTGTATAGAAAATATGAAAAAGGATACCTCTTGATCGACAATGTCTTTAAACGAATTGTATAATGTTTCAAATTGTATGTTTTCTAATTTTAAACACTTAAAATTATCCTTGATTCGGGATTAACTTAAAAGCTACGTTAGATTCATTAAACATTTCTAATTGAAGACCTTAAAATTTTGGAGAGCTTTTCCTTTTGAAGAATTCTATTGATTTCAATCAAATTTGTATACAAGATAGAGAAGACAAAAGTAATTAAAATTGTAAGAAACATACCGGTCCAATAACATATTAATGGGTTAAAAATACTTGTCAAAGTTGTTTGGAATTTTTTTTTTTAACGCTTTTTATTAGTTTTAGTAATCCCATTGAAAATGCCATCAAAGTACCTTAAAGGAAGTAATTTATGACCCTACATTTTAACCGTTAAACGTGAGATTGACCCCTATATCCAAATTTCATCGCAATCGAAAGGAACATCGGTGCTTCGTTATTAGTTTTTATCCTATTTACAGAATCTCAGATTGAGAGTTCTTATTAAAACGTCCTTAAAATCTCAGGCAAAACGTCCTTATAATCTTATAATTGTCAGGATAAAATACCTGAACGTTAAAAACACATGTGGAATGCTTTTAATGAAATAAAAACGAGTATCAGTTGTTGGCTTTTAATAATGTAGTTTGAACCTAAGTCTTAAATATTGCTATGCCGATTTGACAAAAAGGTACCATGACTTCCTTAAGAAAAATGTATATATTCGACACTTAAATCTATCCAGAGAAGCTTTTTAGTAGTTATCAAAATAAATACCTCTAAATATAGTGTTGGAAATACCTGGGTCGATAATCGGTTTGTAGATAAGATTATAATTTGCCATTAATCATTTGACTTCACATTGTAAAAATAGGTATAATTTTTAGTGTTGAATGAGTAGAAAACCGCAAAAATATGCACATTTCATATTCTGAGCACATTTACATTTTACATTTACCCGTTCTCGCCCGGAAATTTTTCGAAACCCAATATTAAAAATATAGTTTTTTTGTGTTGTTGACAATTTTAATTTGCTTCAAGCCATTAAGCAGTGAACATTTTTTAAATTATTGTTATATTTTCATTTACTTTTGTCTCTAATTTTCTTAAACTTACTTTTTTAGAATATATGCACCAAATTATAAAGCACCCAAATTTTATTGTAATAGGGAAAAAACTGGTGCAGATTAACATTTTGATTTGTAAGGGATACCCTAATCCACTTACATGTGTAGTATGTATAATTATTTGTATAAAAACTCACTACTCATATGTACGGAAAATGTTTCACAATTTATTATACACTTACATACATATATACATATGTATATGGACATTAGAGTTATAACTTTTATTTTTTTACAAATATCAAATTTTAACATATATATTTTATAAGTCTATAAAAAATATTAAGAAAGATGATAAAGTGCGATCTCATATGTGTATTAGAGATTTTAATACACCTTTAAAACCTGAAATTATTGTTAGGTTAGGTTTAAAAAGAAGATAATCCTAAAACACTCCCCATTTTCTGACTTCAGTCAAAATAAGATTTCTTAAATATCAAGCACGTCTTAAACCAGGTAGGTTTAAAGTTATTGTGAGTTTTTCGTTAAAAAACTACAAAAAAATAAAAAATAAATTAAGGAAAATGAGCACTATTGAAGGCTGCTTTCAAAGGCTGACAAATTTTGGTTGATGACTTGCTAGTGAATCTAAGAGCCAATTAATACGATGAAATTTACATGATAAAAATTGGCCTTCTAGGCTTACTGTATAACGAGAAAATAAAAAATAAACTTTGGGAGGAAATAATAAATAAACGAGGAAATAATGAATAAACTTTGGGTTCTGAAGAGATCTTTTGCCGGATCGAAATACGTGCAGAATGGTTGGTTCTTAGTTGAAAGTGCTGACCGTACAGATACTTGTGGTAGTGCTTTACACATTCTACCGCCGCCAATAGTTCCCGCCGTGTTACGCAGTAGTTCCTTTCGGGTTGCGAAAGTACTCGACTGTAATAGCTTATGACTTTTTCGGTGCCATTTATCACCTGCGAAAGCACACCTCCTATTCCGTGTACGCTTGCATCGCTATCCAGCACAAATTTTTCCCCGGCCACAGGATATCCAAGAAGCGGTGCCGTGCATAATTACTCCTTGAGCCTTAGGAATGCTTGTTCTTGGGCTTCACCCCAATGAAATGGTCGCGCTTTCTTAGTCAGCTCATGTAGACTCGCAGCCACACTGGCAAAATTTGGTACAAATCTTCGGTAGTATGTGCAGAGACCTAGAAAGCTGCGCAACTCGTGCAGATTTTTCGGGCGAGGCCAATCTTTTACAGCCCGAATCTTATCTTCATCGGTTGATATACCATCTGCAGTTACGCGGTGCCCTAAATACTTGACTTCCCTCAGGAACAGTGTACATTTCTTTGCGCTAAGCTTGAGTCCATCCGCAGATATTCGCCTTAAAACTTTTGCTAAGTTCTTCAGGTGTTCGTTGAAAGTTTTTCCCATGACAACTATGTCATCAAGGTACACTAGGCAAGTTTTCCAGTGGACTCCTTTCAGCACATTTTCCATTAACCGCTCGAATGTTGCTGGAGCATTGCAGAGTCCAAAGGGCATCACATTAAACTGCCATAATCCGTCACCTGTGCTAAAGGCAGTTTTCTCCTTGTCTTGCTCACAAATTTCTACTTGCCAATAACCACTTTGCAAGTTCAATGTGGAGAACCATTTGGTTCCTGCTAGCGTGTCTAGAGTGTCTAGGTAGTGGATAGCTGTCCTTCTTGGTGATATCGTTTAGTTTTTTGTAATCAACACAGAATCGGGTGCTGCCATCTTTTTTCTTAACTAAAACTATAGGCGAGCTCCATGGGCTAGAAGATGGTTCGATTACTCCACTACGCTCCATTTCGTTGACTAACGCCTTTACTTCATTTCGTTTTGCTAGAGGAATACTTCTGGGCGCCTGCTTTATTGGCCTCGCTTCACCAGTATTTATTCGGTGTTTTACAATTGCCGTTCTTCCTTGACTTTGGGTTTTCATGGTGAAGACAGAGCCGTATTTCCTGATTAGCTGTTTGGCTTTGTTTCTATCAGGCGGCGCCAGTTCTTTTACCCATTTTTCCACATATTCTGCCAGCATCTCTCGATCTTTAACGGACGCACTGGATGGTTCCAAGTTCTTTTCGCAACTGATCATTGCTTCTGGCGCAGTACATTTGGCTATTTCAGAGTTCGCTCTGACAACTTTTTCACAATTTGATAGGTTCAGTACTCTTACAGGAACTCTTTTGTCTTTGCTCGTTTTCACGAGGGCTTTCGCTGTTACCAGGTTACTTTTTATTTCTGTTGGTTCTACCACCCACAAGCTGCTGTCCTCACAATCTCCCTCCATACGCACCCATAATAAAGTTTCAGCCCGTGCTGGTAGTCTTTGGTGGCTAATGGTAACTAGCTTTCTTACCTGATCCGCTTGCTCATATCCAACATCAAGAGGTATTTCAACATTGCGCCAAATCATAACTTTTTGCCCCATATGCAGATTAATGCCGTGCCCAATCATGAAATCTGCACCAATTATTACTTCGTCCACAATATCGGCAACAATAAATACGTGATTGACGCTTATGTTGGCAATCCCCAGTAGCTGTGCGCAGACTTGCCCCGTATAGTGGTTCAACTGCCTTTTTCACTAAATCGGGCCTGATGATTGACTGTGATACTCCTGTGTCTATCGTAAAAATGTGCTTTCGCCCGTTGATGTACCCATAAGCAGTAAGATTGCTTTTCTCCTGCTGTATTACTGATATGGAGATTGTGGGGCCATCGGTTGTGGGATCTAGCTCATGCACCGTAGTGCTAGCTCTTTTTAGTTTAACGGTGACTCTTTAGTTGATTGCTGATCGGCCCGGAGGGAGAGGCTTCTCCCCTAATGCCAGCTTAAATGCATCTTTTAACTCCGTGAGCACTTCTCTGAATCCTTCTGTTAGCTTTGTGCTTATATCTTGCTCTTTTTCAGCAGTCACTTCGAAGTTACGCACCTTAAATGTTTGTGGCTTGAAAATCACCTTCGCAATCTCTTGGGCCAGCGCGAATGAGACAGTTTCAGCAAAAGTCGATTTCTGCGTAGCACACACCGCATGTCTCACATAAGAATCCCGAATTCCATTCACAAATGCTTCAATTTTAAACTGATCTAAGAATGGATGATTCTCACCTGGATAAGTCAGCTGAACCAACCGCTCAATCTCTGTCGCAAAATCTTGCAATGACTCATTTGCTTTCTGCAGTCTATCTCTTAGTTCCATTCGGTATATTTCTTTTTTGTGTTCGCCACCATACTTTCGCTGCAGTGCCACCATTATGTCGTCATAATTATCTCTGCAGGTGATTGGCACACTTTCTAGAATTTCTGCAGCGTTTCCTTTTAAGGCCAGAATCAACTCTATAGCCTTTTCTTCGTTGTTCCACATATTTCTGGCGGCAACTGTCTCAAACTGGAACTTAAAAACATTAAACGGTATGCTGCTATCAAAAGTAGGGGCCTTTGCTCTACCAGAACTTTCGATCGACTTGACTTACGTGTGTCAATATTTGTGTCTTACGCATTTACAAATCACAGAGATGCCAGATCATATATTTTGAGTATTTGTTACAATTTTCTTTAAAAGTAGCAAAAATACTACTAAACTGCTTAAAGACAAAAACAACCCTGCTTAACAGTGATCAGCTGTATATGACAAATGAAATAAAAAAATAACAATAAACAAATAAATTTTTATTTGAGAATGTGTTTATTTTTGAAAATGTTTGTTATCGATTGGTTGTGAGTAAGATTGATAATCGGAAAGCTTTTCTGTTGCCTGTTGTCTGTTCGGTGCGGTCACTGCTCTTGTAAAATAAAAGATGTAAAATAAAAAAATGTAAATATGAGCTGCTTGGGTCAAACGTAAGTCATAAACAATACACTTATATTTTACCACTCAGCAACAGCTTAATAGGGAGTGAACCGGAGTTTAGTTTTCTGGTCAAATTTTCCTCCTCTGCAGAAAATTTGTTTGCTCCGAACACCAGAGTCCCTCTGCAAAAATCAGGCCTTTCTTCCATATAAAATACATGCATCTTCGGCTGGTCCATTGTTGATTTTTTTAACTAAAATTTAAAATTCTTAATAAACTATTAATAATTATATTATTTTGTACTTACCTTTTGTTATCCATTGCTTTTTTTACTTCATTTTGCTATTAAAAATATCAAATATATATTTACTCGACAAAAAAATAGCAAGTGACTGATTTTGACATTTGCGTTCGAGCTGTTCGAAATAGAGAAACCAAATTTTGTATGAAAACAGTTACGTTTTCAATCGACTTGTCGTTCGAGTCATCGTTCGTATAGAAATAGAGTTAGTGAAACCCAAATCAGTTTTCTTTCGACTAGAAAGCGAACGAACGTGTTCTTTCGAAATAGAGGAACAGGCTATAAATAAATCGAGTTCTTTTTATATTGCAAATAATAAACACTGTTTGAAATTATGTATAGCCCTATTTATTTATAACAGGCACTAAAAATTACAGAAATACACTTTAATAGCACACTTTAGTTACACGATTTAGATAGACTAAACGTTAGCCACACTTTAGTTCTTCACACTCTGCGTTTTAATTATAAACTGAACTGCTGCGTCACCGAGTACCAGTATTTATATGAGTAGTCAGGTATTCTAGTTATTTCCAGTTTATTACGACACTAGATTTTTCCAGCTGTTAAAATTAGTGTGAAGAACTTTCTAGGTGTAGAAATTTCGTGTAACAATATATTTATAGAGAATGAAAAAAAGTAAAATTTAATTTTATAAAACCTAAAAAAAAAATTAAAAAACTTGGAATATAAAATAACTTTAAATGAAATTTTGTATTTTATTGTTACCCTTATTAATCAAAATTTCTATTCAGAGAAATTTTATATCCGCAGTTATTAAGATTTTATGAAGTTATACCCGATTCATACTGAGCCCCAAAATACGTATTTTCGTAATTTTAAAGTTTTCGATTTAAAATTTGTATGGAATTTGAAAGTTGAAAACTTGAAAAAACCCAAAATACGTATTTTGGGCATCAGTGTATAGGGGTTTTAAGGATTTTTTAAATATTTTATAATTGGAAACACTGGGTCTAAATTATTCCTACACTTCAAACACTTTAAATTTAGCTGTGATCCAGTTTCTCTTATAGTACAATAAAACGCAACTTGTTTGCAGCTCGTATAAAAAAGCTGACTCGAAACTTTGCGCACTGGATAATGTTTACATACCAAAAAGAGCAGAAATGGAATCAAACCCAACATGGCTAAATGAGGATGACCGAACTTCAAATGGAATGGGAGCTGAAGTTAATGGTGCAGACTCCATGTTTCCCTAAGCAAATAATATACAATATTCACTGCAGAAATAAATGGAATAAACACAGCCACCTCAATACCTTTAAAAAAAAATCTCACACGAACTAACTTAATGTCTGAGAGTTAAGCAGTACTCAAATTATTAAATAGACAAATGTATTACGAAAAATCGGTACTATAATGCCATAAACTTTTTAACTTGCTGGTAACATTTTTATGGGTGCCAGGGCATAGTGGACATGATGGCAATGACAAGGCAGATGAGCAAGCTAGATTTCAGAAATTGCTGACGATAAAATATGCAGGTATTGCTTGTATGATGATGACTCAATTGAGCAGGGCCAAATCCCTGCCTTTTCCTCGCTGAGAATAAATACAATTGGCAGATCCGAATTATGGGAGAATGAATAAAAAAAATTGGTAGCGAAGGAGATAATAGAGTTCCGCAGTGCAGGAGGATATACAGCTCAACCAAGTTGATCGTAAATTGCCCATTAATGATTGGAAGAAACTTGGCAAATAAAAAAAGTTATTACCCTAATGTACATACATATATATTTGTATATATTTATGTTATGTTTAGCGTATCCCAGTTGGCCAGATAGACTTACATGAAATTGTCGTCAAGGATGTCTTCAAGACAAGTTAGAATATGTCGTCAATATTTTGTCGTGTTTTGAACCTTATTAAAGAGAAGATGATTGACAGATTCTAAAACTTCTCGCCAATAAAACTATTTCGAGGACAAAATGAGCGACCATATGTATTTTTTCGTGTTTTAAGCTAATTGAGGACTAGAAGAGTGGCAATGACTTTGACTTGTCGGGAACAACACTTCATAAAAGACAAAACGGACGACATTTTCATCTATTTTGTCGTGTTTCATACAACATTGACGAATAGATAAGTGACAATGTCTTTAAAGTTTTCCTTAAATGTTTTTTAATTTCTCGTGGCAATATTCATTTGAATCTTAAAAGTGCGGGTGAGTGGTAGTGTTTTTGTGTACTGAATTAATTAAGAAAAGCCAGCAAAGTTTGACAAATAAGAAAATTATGAAAATAAGCAAAACAATTAAATTTTTATTATCACCTTTAATTTTAATATCTATTTTTAATTTGTTATTTTGAATTTATTTATATTTTTAGTTTTTAATTCTTAGCTTTACAAACCAATAAAATGAATTTAAAAAATGTAGTTAAAAATTTTAATTTAACATATAGAATCTATATGTATATTACAAGTCGACGATGCCTTAGGCGCGTATGTCGTCGATATGATCGTCGATAATATGATATAGAAAAGTATCGTCCACACTGTCATCGACAACAATGTAAAGTATATTGCAACGACAAAACCAAGCATATTGTCGTTCATGTGATCGTCAAAGACAATGTGGGCGACAACGTCGCCCAGCTTGTCGTGCATAATTTTACGGACATTTATATGAAAAACTCGTCAACGTTTTGCATGGACTGTCGCCAAAGTGTCGTCAGCGATTTACTATGTGTTCGAGGTTGTCTTGCATACATGGCCAACAGGGGGGTAGCAGTGTTTTCAAAAGAGGAAAACTAATAATATTTTAAGATTGTTTAAACTAAAGTTCGTTATAAATTATATAAAATTTGGCAAAATCAAATTAAAGATTATAAGTTAAATATATAAAACCTATTGATATTGTTGTTTCTAGGTTATTTTATGTATCGGGATTAAGTGATGTTTTCACCTGAAAACTGCCACACTCCAAAATATGAACACATATATGTATATGCCAACAGAAACAAAAAAGATTAATTGTACAATTTACTTAAAGCATTTGTAGAGAAATAATACAAATCCGCAACCAAAGCACTAATCTGGTATAAAACAAATTATCAAATCACTTTTCACTGAACTTTAAGCTGCCCCTATTACGAGTATTAGGGGACGGGACCTTAATACCTTATACACATAGAAAAAAATCTAAACAATTTAAATAACTAAAACTTTGTTACCTCCGGTATTTTTTAGTTTTAAACTTTTGCTTTTACATTGTTTTTTATTCATAAAAAGTTAAAGCTACGGAATCAAAAAAGTGGTTCGAAAAAAAAAATGACTCATTATGTATAAACTATCGAAAGGCTTTCTGTAACTTATATATATATATTGGACCTAGAATTGATAATGAGCGCCTTTTTTGAAATTGTGCAAAAAAAATTGTTCTGGCAATTTTCGAATACTAGCTCGGAAGAACAACTTGTCTTTTGAGGCAATTCAATCATCGACCCATATTTTGCATTGTTCATGTGTGCTGGGACAGGCCATGTGTCATCGACCGGAACATGTAGTAGTCGGAAGGAGCGATGTCTGGAGAATACGGAGGGTGGCGTAGGACTTTCCATTTCAGCGTTTGCAAGTAGGTCTTGACCGGTCTTGCAACTTATGGGCGTGCGTTGTCATGTTGCAAAATCACTATGTCGTGGGTTTCTTCGTATTCCGGCCGTTTTTGCTTAAGTACGCTGCTCCGTTCTCCCGAAATTGTTTCCAAATACAAGAGCATAAGCTTCATGCCGTGAATATTCGGCTTTCCGAAGGATGTTAATGCTGTGTGGGCAAAACCCATGACTTTTTGAACTTGGGGTTGTCGCAATGAACCCACTTTTCATCGCTAGCCACAATGCGATGCAAAAAACCTTCCTGCTTTGGTGCTAGAAAAGCTGTTCAAAAGCGAAAAATCGTTTTTCGGCGTCGCGTTGACCTGGTCGTTCCTAGTCTTCGAGCTCAAAATCACCACTTTTAAAGCAACAAAAACAACATGATTGTTCAGATAGAGCATGCTAGCCGTAAATTTTCACTAAGAATTGAAGACCCTTGGCCGCACTTCTTCTTCATATTAAAGTAACGAAGATAAACGAATTTTATTTTTCAGCTAACTAAACTAAATAAACTAAACTCCCAGAAAAAACACTTTATCTTTTACAAAATTCGATATGTACTAGTCAATATTTAGTGCTGCTGTTTACAATTCAACCAAATGACACAATAGGTTTTAGCGACAAGATATTTTAAACTGGAATATTGGTTCATACCCAGAAAAACTTTGGTAATGGTGCGATCAACTCATGCATTACCTTGTAATGTGTACTCCTTACCTATATCATTGTTTTTTAATATAAGGTAATGAGTTACCGATAATTGGATATATAATACATTACTTTGTAATGTATGCCCCTTACCTACATCATTATAATTCAACAAAAAGTAATTAATTACCGATATTTGGATACATAATGCATTATTTTGCAATGCATACTCCTTACCTTCAGCATTATTATGAAATATAAGGTAATGAGTTACCAATAGTTGGTTAAATAGTGCATTACTTTGTAATGTATACTCCTTACCTTCAGCATTATTTTGAAACATAAAGTAATAAGTTACCGATAGTTGGTTACGTAATGCCTTACAATTTAACATAAAATTATGACTCTTAAAACTGATAAATTAATCGAAATCACACCTAGCATAAAAATCAATATTTAATAAATAGTTCGTATCCCATCTATATTAGAGAAAACAATCTTGGTAATAAGTACAAAGCGTCTGCAGAATAACGGCACAAAATTGCTCATCGCTGAGCTTATATTAAATTTGTTTGGTTTTTCTCATAATTTGTTAAAATTTATTTAATTCTTTTAAATTTCATTATGTTTTGTTTGATTTTTTTTGTGTCACCTTTTTTATAATTGTCAAACGAAGATGACAGCTAAGTTTTACGTAATAACAATAATTGATAACGAATATTGCCGGAGAATTATTGCAACACAAATTGGTTTGAAAAATTAAAGATTTTAAGTGAACAGTTAAAGTTAAAAAATGAAAAGTCAAAATAACCAATTATTGTTAACCTCTTCGTAATCATTAAGGTAATCAATTTTTTTTAATCCCTATCTGCAAAAAGGTAACCCATTAATTTTCATTTTTTAATAAGCATAATTGTAAGAATGAACCCATTACTTTGAGGCTCATCGCCTGTAAAATTCTTCAATGAAGTAAGGTGTAAAGTATTCCATCGGCCCCTATGGCTATACATTACTTTACCCATTATTTGGTAATGTGTGGTTTTGCTGGGTATGCTAATGGCGGCCGCTGGTGCGAAACGTTCATTATTAATCCAAGGTTCCAATAACGACGTAGGTACAGTTTTACTTCTTATCATTCACATTCATTAACATCGTTTAACATTAATTGAAAAATAAAAAATCTTGTCAAAGTTATTCATAAAGGAAAACTTTTAATAATTAAATTAAAGTTTTATGGTGTTTTATTAAACCTGTTTTGCAATGCCAAATTTCAAAACGGTTCGTATAATAGAATTGTTTTCCCCTTTTTGCTCCTTAGCATTTTACAAGGATATCTAACATTTTTTCCTTAAATATATTTAAGAACGAAAAACCAAAATATAAAATTTCCTCAAAAAAAAATAAATATAAATCGATTAAAACTAGAAAAAGAAATAAAATATTTTTTGTTTTGAAAATAATTTTCTTTTAAAATATATAAGTATTAAATTACTTTACAAATAATACTAGAAATAGCACAGCGCAATTAAATGATCTGTTGATTATCAGTTATCGATAATATTTATACTATATATTTGGTATTGATAGCTTATTTTGATAAAGATATTAAGATTTTGATTTAACACTTTATTTAGGCGATGTAGCACAATAAAAGTTGAATACGAGTCAAGAAATCCAGTAATCAAATAGTGTCGATTTTTAACTATAAATAACATCAGCAAAACAAAATTACGTACCGAAAATTGTTGATCTAGTGTTATTATTTTAGAAGTTACAGCGATTTGCGCTTTTTAAGTGTATTAGCTGTATTTAATTTAAAAAAATCTGTTAACTGGGTTTTGAGTTAGATGGATTTTCGTAAAACGTGTCCCGATGGTGCCCGGTGAATCCTGGAGAAAACATAGTAACTTATTTTGCAAGTAGAGACTCTTATCTTCCTTTATTATTATCATAATGTATCCCAGAGTATAAATTTATTTTTGGTGATTCCTTAAATATTTTTTTCTATTTTAAACAATAAAATTTTTATAATTTACGAAAATTTTACTTTACATCCCAGCAAAACTTTTTTAATGGGTGCGATATTCTCATGCGTTACCTTGTAATGATAGCTCGTTACCTTTTTCATTATTTGCAAGCATAAAGAAATAAGTTACTCATTATTGATTACGTAATATATGATTTATAAATGTAAAGTAATTATTGAAATATTTTTAGATACATTACTTTATGTTTTTTTGTAAGCAAAAGGGTAATGTATGTTTCTTTTGATAACACTAGCGAAAAACGAAGCGCCACAATGATTGCTTAAAGCAATCAAATACTATATGCGTCGATAGCTCAGTGGGTAGAGTTCTTGGCTGGCAACCAGATTTCCCTGGTTCGATTCCCATCTTGACCTTATTGGCATTATTTTTAATTACAAATAATTTAAATTAAATAATTGTAATAATTTTTTTAATAAAAATTCATCTTTTTTAAAAATCTATTTTTAGACACATTACTTTTTCCATTCTCGTAACCATATAAGTAAAACCTTGATTACTTTGAGGCTCATCGCCTGTAAAATTCATCAATGAAGTAAGGTGTTAAGTAATCCATCTGCCCCTATGGCTAAACATTAGTTTACCCATTTGGTTATGTGTGGTTTTGCTGGGATCCTTCTTGCTTGAAAATCGTTCATTCAACGAAAAAAGTTTAAACACGCAAAGAAAAAACATGGTTGGGTCAATCATATTCGAAGAGCATCATATATTTTTGGGTTTATGGTTGTGCCAAACATAGTCGTACTTTATTATTGTTATCATATTATGATAATAAAATAACCATATTTTTACCATAATATGGTCCCTACAGTGTTATTATGATTCAAAAATTACCATATTATGGTCCTAAATAAACACGTTATATTGAATTAATCATAATATGATCGCACGTAATCATAGTATGCTCAAAATTTTATCATATTATGGTCCCTCATAACTATATTATGATTCCTGGATAATCATTATATGATCCACAACCTAAGAAAACTTCTAAAAGGAAAAGTTTTTAGAAACTATGAAAAAACTCTTTAAATTTAAGAATATTTCCTTTAGAAATGTTTTTTCCAAAAAAAAAATAATATTAATGACTTTTTGAAGAAAAATTGTTAGGGAAAAAATAATAGATTCTAAGAACTTTTCTTTAAAGAAAACTTTAATTCTGTGGACTTTTTTAAGAAAAATACTTAATTTTTTTTTTAGATTCTAATGACTTTTTTAATAAAAAAATCTTAAGACAGAAAATTTGATAAATTTTTCTTTAAGTAAAAGTCTTTAGAATCTAAGAATATTTCTACTAGAAATAGTCCTTAACCTAAGTATTTTCTTCAGAATCTATGAATTTTTCGTTCAAAGAAAGGCCTTAGAATCTAAGTTTGTTTGGAATATATGAAGTTTTATCTAAAAAACAGTTTGGAGAATGTGAGAATTTTATTTTAAGGAAAAGTCCATAGAATCTAAAAATTTTTTTATCAGATAAATTTATAAATATCTATTATTTTGTGTAAAAAACCTTTTCGTACAAAAAAAAATCACGGTTCTACAGACTTTTTCTTATAAAAGATATTTTATTTATATTTTGAGAACTTTTTACAAGAAATGAATTAATAAACATATATTTTTTTTTAATTCTAATTGTTTTTATTGAAAAGAATTAAAAAAAAAATAAAATCTTTAAATAGAATCTTTTTGACAATGAATTGATTAGTGTAAATAATATTATATGTATAGAGAATTGTCGTAAAAACAACTTCAAAAAAAATCTTATAAAGCTAAAAAAAATTAACTGGATCTTAATTGTTCAATTGATAAAATGTTTTAATGACATGTAAAAGGTATTTTCTGCCCATGTGATATATCTCCAGTTTTATAAACAATATATCATTGTTTTTTTTAAACATTTTGTAACAGTGATCATATTGCAACCATGTTTTTTCTCTGCGTGAAGGCAGCAAAAGTAGTAAACTATGTTTAATATCGAAATCAAGTGATTGTTTTTAGAAAAAATTATTATTTATTCAAAAACTACTGTATATCTGACAACCACTATTTGGCGGTCTTGGCCATTAGAGGGGTATATTTGTAGCAGTTGTCTTTTTTAATAGTATTTATAAGTATAAATTTAAAAAATTAGATATTGCAGTTGTATTAACAACAAGCAATTTATTTTCTTGAAAATGCTATGACTTTGAACCACTAACGCCCAGATGAAATCTGGTAGAGGGAATTCAATAAAAAAGTCAAGGACCGAAAATAGTTTTATGTTTCGTGTTCCTTAAAAGAATTATTCTCAAGTTGAAATACATATAATTTTTTTTTTTACGATACGTTTCCAAATAAAAAGTTTCTTTCCTGAGCTTTTAAATTTGATTTGCTAATGGTGTTATGACAATGTCTTTTTTACTCTTGGTTTAAGTAAGTTTTTTCAAAACTGTAATACCGAAATTAGTACAGGGTGCGACGTTTGTGTCGGTCTGTGAATATTTAATAACTTAAAAATTAGATTTCCATGTATTTTTATTTAATTTGGTCCTTTTCATTCATTTGGACTACTTTCTGAATACAACATCAGTCAAATGGCGGCCATTATTGGCGATGGCAAAATGTGCACTTTTTGTTGCTTTTTCCATAACATTTTCGAGCATCTCGGTCGGTATAGCGATGATTCTGGCACGAATGTTTTCCTTCTAGACAGTTCAAATTTGGAAAAGTTCTAATTTGTAAGATTCTACTGTATGTGTGTGGAAAATATTTGTATGTATTAAGAGAATAGTTTTTAATTATGTGTGGTTTTTAATTTATCTACATATGTCTTATTTAATTAGTCACCAGAGACTCCAAGAATGGTTAAAGCTAATGATCGGGTACAATCTCTACTTTCAAAAACGCCTTAAAGTTGCAACCTTATATTAAAAGGTACGATAACTCACGAAGAAGTTGACCCATCCAATTTAAATTTGGCAAAACGTTAGATCATATATTATATCTTTCATGAAACGTAGTTTTTTTTAGCGTAATTTCTTCGAAATTTATTGAAAATTATCAAAATTAGCTTAATATATTTTAAAACAACAAACTAACATTAAATTATTATTTCACAATTTTTGTTATAACCCTTTTTTAACTTTAAATATCATTTCTCTACGGAACAGCATGAAATAGCGGTCAAATACATATTGCCTATACAGAGTATAAAAAAATGTAAATCTGCATTTTAAAATTTCAAATTTTGCATAATAAATTTATTTACTGTATTGCTAATTGAAATAAATTTTAAAAGATTTTAAATTAGTATTTTAATAACTTTAATATTGAATTTAAGTTTTGACCTCTAAAAATATAAAATGGTTTGGTAAAAAAACAAATATGTGCCAGCCTTCTTCTAAATATTTGACTTTATAATGGCATCACAGAATATTACATATTTTGAAACATACAAAAAAATGTATAGTTTCCCAGAGTTAACTTCTCGAGAAAAGTTAATAGTCATTAATAATACATTTTTCAAAAAAAAAAAAATTTTACCCTACAAAGAAAAAATAATCTAAAAAGATCCAAATTTTTCGATGTGCCAGGATAATTACTTAGTAAAATTTGTTAATTTAACATTTACCTTTTTTTGTATTTAAAATAATATTTTAAACACAACGTTTGCTTAATACTTTTATTAAAAATACCCTGTAGGAAGCCTGTAGTCAAGTGTCTACAAGTCACCACTTTTGTCGACTATTTTGGATGACTTTTTGTCCACCAAGCGGCTATACTTTTAACATTCCTTTTTTGCAGCTGCAAAGCTGTGCTTGTTCTTGGTTTTTTTATTGTTTTATTTTGTTGAAAATACATGTGGATAGCTGCATGCAAAATTAAAGTTTTAAATCAAAATATAAAGAAAAATTAATTTAAAAGGTAAGTATACAAATTTGAACAAAATATATAATGAGCAAAAGAAATTACAAAAAACTTGTGAAAAACAATCAATTTTGTATAAAATAACAAGAGAGGCAACAATTTTTAGTGAAAGTTGCAACTCTAGAGTTTTTGTGGAGCCGGATGAGGAGCCTTGTGCAGTCTTTTAAAGATATTTACTCCAAAATTAAAATTGCACGAAAATTTATTTTACTTTAATAAAATTTATACAATCATTTTTATTAATTAAATATCTAATTTAACAAAATAAGTGCACCTGTTTAATCTTATTTCCTTCCTAGTGTGGAAATCTAGTAAAAAGTTCCAAAAGTGTAGACTAGAATTACTAAAATGTACTAGTGAATCTCTGGTTCCAATGTCAACACCTAGTCAATAGTTGTGTAGATTCGCAATGACACGACCATGTTAAATGTCTACAGTAGACAGCGTTGGCTGGGGCATAATTAGTCAGTAGTACTGTTGACAAAGTCAATAGTGAATCAGTACAGTTTCACTATCGACATTTCCTACAGGGTAGTTTAAAAAATAACTAAATGGACATTAAAAAAAACATTTTGTTAAAGTTTTTCGCTCTTCCAGGATTTAAACCCACAACCCTGTGATTTCCGTTCCATCAGATTCCTACGCAACCCCCTACAAAACATTAACTTCCTAGCACAAGTAAAAAAGAACTCTACTCTAGCTTCGGATTCATTTAGAAATTGTTCAACTTATTTTTGCAATATAGACAAAATAGACAAAAACGCGAGGAAATATACTAAAGCTGGTTTTACACAATATGTATTTAAGAGTGTGCATGTTAAATTTCCCACTGCAAAATTCATACATGCTGTGTAAGCGAAAAGGAAATTTGTTTCTGTAAATGTCATTCAACAATTGCAGTGTGAAAGTTTTCAACTAGAGCGTGTTCTATTTTCAACTGACAAATCACCTGACATCAGTTGTTTTGCAAGTCAATTGTTTGTAGCGCCAAGAATATTAAGAACATTAAATATAATATTAATAACATTTAATATAAAAATTTGTCACCAGTATATTTAAATGAAAAGGAGCATGTAAAAGTCCTCTATCTCTTCTCAGCAACCAGTTTTGGCCCCATAAAGCATGTTTTTTTAACTTTTCTTGCTTAATTTTTTATTTTTCAATTTTATGGCAGCCATTATTGAAATAATGATTGCAATTATTTTATTTTTTGAATCCATTTTTTAAACTTTATTTTCAAGAACACAAAAAAAGTCATAACAAAAACAGCTGTTATGAACTATTATAGGTTATGTCAGATGAAATTAAAAACGTAAGTGTGAAAGCAAATATTATAAACCGTCTGTAAATTGTTAATTTTGACAGACATGCGCAATTAGAGATGGATCGTACAGCTGACAAAGTCACTGTAAAATACATAGTGTGTAAAACCAGCTTAAGCCACTCAAATATTCTGTATTTTTGACCACTTACAACTTTAAAAAATCCACTGTGCATTAAGAGGCTTCTACCAAAAAAACCTATATTTTGTTATAGTTTTTCTGGTTCTGAAGAATTTACTGAAATTATGTTCTCACGAGTTGTATAAGGAATTCCACCACACGGATATCACTAGTTGAAAGAAATTTAAATAATTTTACCTCAACACATGTATTTAATCATAATAAAACGGCCAAATAAATTTTCTTGCATGTTTGTACACATTTCCTAAGAGGGTTGCCGTTACGACCTTTCACAGGGCTGATTATTAGTGTTAATATAGAAGTAAACAATTGCCTTCTGTCCAATCATCCCTTTTTTCTCTAGTCTAATAAAACAGGTGCAACTGCAACAAATAACCTGCTGTTGCTTTTGATAGATACAAGTCAGCGGAGTTAAAGAAAAACTATGTATGTGTTTGTACCTACTGGATATTATGCTAGAATTTTTTAAATTTTGTAAAAGGGAAATGTAAAGTTGGCAGATTGTGTTTTCGTAGCAGCAATAGCTACTGCTGATAACATCACCAAAATAAAAAGTTCATTGCCCGAGTAAAACGAAACAAATATATTCATTTGGATCACAAAAAAAAAAGGTAAATCCAATTGTATAAAATTTGATCTAATTAGATCTGGTCAGAATGATCCGTTTGACCAGATAAAACTGTATCAATTTGATCCCACCTGAAGCAGTTAAATACATTTTGACAAAAATATATGTTCCGGGTTAGTTTTTTTTTAATAAGATCTAATTAATTATATAAATGTATATACTTTCACTCTATTACATCAAAGTTTTGGTCTGATCTAATTATATATAATTAATATAATTTAA
Source organism: Eustalomyia histrio (assembly GCA_949748255.1). NCBI lineage: Eukaryota > Metazoa > Arthropoda > Insecta > Diptera > Anthomyiidae > Eustalomyia > Eustalomyia histrio. Next base: position 6,621,741 of record OX456528.1, read on the forward strand.
TATTGCCAAATATATTTAGATGTTGGTCTTTATTAGGCGTACAATGTTTAATAAGCTGTAATATAAGCTGCAATAAAAAATTATTTTTGGTACAAGTTTTTATATATGTTATGTATTAATATATAACTTTATGATACATGCCATATATACATATATCAACAATTTTTATATGGATACATATGTTTCTATATTGTTACGATTTTACCCTTTATAAAATCGTTGATTTATTTACCTTTTAAATAATCCGATTTCTTTCTATATTGCAAATAATAAACACTGTTTGCAATTATTTATAGCACTATTTATTTATATCAGGCACTAAAAATCACAGAAAAATACTTAAATTGCACACTTTATTCACACGAATAAATAATAATAAACGTTAGCCACACTTTAGTTCTTAACACTTCAGCGTTTTATTTAAACTGAACTGCTGCATCACCAAGTACCCGTATTTATATGAGTAGTCAGGCATTCTAGTTATTTCCAACTATTACTACACTAGATTTTTCCACCTGCCAAAGAAGGTAAATTAGTAAACTGATATATACATAAGTTTATAAATTGTGGCGCGCCCAGGGGGCCTGGCCCCCTAATTAAAAATTTTATATAATGTTAATATTGATTTTCTTTGCAAAACCAATTGATTTTTTTGCAAGTCCCATTAGATTTTAACTGATTTCAAGAAAAGTTCCTCATATAAGATCAGAAAGGGGAAAAATTTGCTTTAAAATCAGGAAAATTTGCTCAATTTTCGCTCAGTTACTGAACCTTCGCAATCTCCACAAAATTTAATTTGGCCGCTGCATACGATGAAATCTCTATACACCTAAATAATTAATTTCACACTCATAATATTATTTGTTTTAACTCCTTTTTTATTTTTCTAACGTTTTCAAAAGGAGTAATTAAAGGTTAATTTAAACGTTGGCTACCCTTATCTACTATTACTCAGTATTGGGCTTTAAAATCAGCAAAACAACAGAGTTATAAAAACGTGTGGGTGCGAGCTGGTTTAATAAAATCTAAACTAAATTCAGGTTTCCAAATTTCTATGAAATTTTTAAAATATTTTAAAATATTTTTCATAGATATTTCAAAACTTCTTATTAACGTGTATTTAGTTTAGAAATTATTCAACAACCTCGCACAAGTCCCTTAGTGGAATTATTTAAATTGTATTTTTTCATTTAAAACAAGGAGTTCGTGATTTAAATTGTATTACTTTTTTTAATTAAAAATCTGAGATTCCAATACCACATAAAGTCTTAACTGAATCCTCAAAATTTCACAATTATGAGTTTATTTTTATATCAAAATATGTACATGTATTTAGAATGGGAAATATTCTATTGACAACTTAAAATGTTGTTATATGTATTACCTATTAATATACTTTCACGTTTTATTATTGAGTGAAGTGTATTTTTTTTAAATAAAATATGCCATTTGTTTTTTTTGTATTTCATTTGCCAGTTGTAAAATTGTATTCAACCACTTATGCAACAAATCTATCTGTCCCTATATCTACACGATGCGTGCTACACTTATTTTATAGATAACCTTTGATTTTAGGTTGGTTTTTTGCGAAATGGAAATATTTCATACAAATTAAGGTAGATATAGACTTGCTAAGTAGTTATAGACATAGCTGCTTAAAAATTAATAATTTATAAAAATGCTGCCAAGTCTTGCAAGTTCTTGGCTTTTCTCTTTTAAATGTAAGCACAAATATTTGTCATAAAAAAAATTAAAATTTTTGTTTGTTTGTAAAGGTAGAGAAGGGCATATAATATAATTGCTATATTTCGCGATCGGCAAAGTACATACAACCAAAAAATTCACTCGAATTTAGAAAAATTAACTTATTTGGAGGAAAATTTTAAATAAAAATGGCGCCAAACACTTTTTACCAATATTTACTAAAATTTTCCTTGAAACTAAGAAACAAATTTTAGTAAAAATTTCTAAATTATAGAAAAATTTTACAATTGAGAACTAAATTTTTATTAGTAAATTTCCTTCTAATCTATCATCTTAAAAACTAGCACTTAACTCCCTAAAAATAAGAAAATATTTTCTAACATCAATCTTAATAGCACTTCTTTTAAGTGAAAATTATCAATAAATTTTTAAATATTTTACCATACATTTTACAGTACTTGACATTCATTGTGTAAGTATTTTTCCACTTTCGGAGGACTTCCGCTTTGTGAGGACACTGCATTTTACAAGCTTTTTGCTATACATTTTTGTCTTTTTATTAAATTGAATTATACTAAGCTCATCTATTTAAAATACACATTTAATTTCATTAGGAAAAATATAAACAAATTAAAAAAAATGTACTGCAGGATATCCTGAAAAGTAATAAATTGTGACAAAGTCAGATCTTTTTTGTAAATTATCAATGGTTCTCCTTGAGGGAACTACAAAAAGGCATGCCCTAAGTGACACACGGCATATATGGCTAAGGAACACTGTGGGTCCTTTTTCTTCTTAAATTAACAAATTTAATGAAATTGTTGCAAAAATACAGAATATTACAGTTACATTTCTTGTTATTATTGGAAAATGGAAAAATGAAGTAAACTTTAATTGACATATACAAATTTCAACTTTTTTTATTTAGTGAAAAAAAATAGTTTTAGTGCCTTTGATAATTAGTAAGACATTATGCCGTAATGTATAAAATACGCTTGCGATATTTTTTATTGTAGTCAGCAGACAAAATTATTACCCAAAGCGCAAATTCGAAATTTTCTACGTGACTGATTTTTGACCCACACTCTCGCACGATTACGAACCAAATATTACAATTATGCACGATACTTTTTATTAAGGGATACTTTAATTTGTTTTCTTTAATAATATTTTTTCTTTAAAATTAGAAAAATTACTTAGTTTTTTTTGAACTTTTTTGAACTAAATGAGATTAAATTATTTGAAGTAAACTTAGTTTTATTATATTTTAGTATGCAAATTTTTTAAAACTAAGATGCTTTTCTTAAAAATTGATAAATTTTTATTTAATATATATGATATGAGCTATTTCTGAGTACATAAACTATTTCGTTTTTTCTAAGTTTTAATAAAATTTGACTTAAATTGAGAAAAAATTTTAAAAAAATTGGATTAATTTTTAGTTCATTTCTTTTATTTTTTTGAGTGTGTGATATCGAAAAATCGTCGCATTAATTTTTAGGTTCAATATTAAATGTGTACATTGAATCTCAGCCAATGTGATAAATGAAAATTTTATATGCATTTAAAAGCTGTAAATTTTGTTTCAAATGCTTTAAATAAGCCGAAAAATGTAGGTTCTAAAATGACCAGCTTTTTAGAAAAATTTTTTGGAATATATTGAAACCCCGCCACCACCCACCCTCCTGCAACAAAATTCTGGACATGCCACTGTATATAATATATAAATTGTATATAACTAAGCACGACGCTATATATAATATAAAACTATATGTAAATTCAAATCTAAAATATTTTCTATCATATTTTTAATGTAATTTTTAACGACGTGAGGTTTCATATTAAAAAAATTTGTATATTTAATTTTACATAAATTTATATAGGACCCTAATAAATACAATTTAGATCTTACTAAATCCCCAAATATATTGTTGGATCTAACTTTATCTGTCATTTTTCAGATAATTTTTTTTTTACGAAACCACATGTAGATATGGTTTTGTATGGTTCAATATTAAATAATATTTAACAGCTGATTTTGTCGTTCATATGAACATATGACACCTCCGGACATTTGTATACAACTGTTAAAATTCAGCAAGGCAAATCAGCAAGATGTTAATGTAATGAATAACTGATAACATATCTTTAGAAAGTCGTCGCTGGTATTTTCTATATAGGAACGTTGTCATCAAAACTTAAATATTTATAAACCGCAAATATAATAATTTCTGCATTTTTTATACTCCCTACCTATTTATTATTCTTGCTTTCCTTGATCATTAATTTTCCTATATCAAAAATGCAAATTTTTTTATTTGGTATCACACTAACCTTTTTGGTAGTTCATGGCCTTAAGGCTGGATTAGCCAGACGTTAACGTATCTCTGTATAGCAAATTCAATGAGTTATATAAGAATAGAAGATGTTGTGTTGTATTTTTTGTGTCATGTGAACATATATAATACATACACAAAAGAAAACATTTTCCTCGGAATAGCAAGTTCTCAAACTAAAAGCTTGGACATGTTAATTATTTTGGCTGCTTTAAAATTGCACTACTAGATGACAGTAAGAGATTAACGCATTCCCAAATCAAATTGTAGTGTTATTAGGAGTTGTCACTATTACCCTTGAGATGGCACATATTTTAAATAATTTTTCTATTTTCTTCAAATCGTTTTGGGAGGATATATCACCCTCATCTCCCTGTATCCGCGGAGTAGTAAGCAAGTTAACACTCACTAATCGTTGGATAAATTCCTTATTGTCGCTTTTTTTACAGGTGTAAAAAAAATTGGGGGAAAAATATGGTGAAAGCGTAAAATAAGCAGAATTTGTAGAAATTTCTCATCATGCGGGAGGCTTTGGAGCCTAAAAAAATATTATTAACATAGTATTGTCCATCACTAGGTAATAGGTATTTTTTTGTTTTTTAAATGTTATAACCCTATTATACGTAAAATAAAAATTTCATATTTGAATTAAAAACAAAATAAATTTACTGATTTTAAATAAACAAAAAGTTGATAATGTTGAGTAAAATCTAAATTAAAAGAAATCAAATTTTCCATACTGCCTCGTCACCTGTTAGTTTTACATTATTTTGTACCACAGTGTTTATGGATACTTTTGTTATAACTTACCTTGGCACGCGCCTTATCTTGCATTTATGGCTTCGCGCTTACTCGTTGGTTAAAAACAACAACGAAATTAAGTATCCCGCGCGTGCTACATCACATCATCATTAACATCATGCTTCGTTTGAGTTTTTGTAATGCACACGCAGACACATACAATTGCATAAAGCATCCAAGTGTAGTAAGAAGCTGTTTCTTTTGTATACGGTGTTGCCAGAAACATATTTTTAAAAAAGCTAAAACAAAAAAAATGTTTGATTGAAAAATTGTTTTAATAAAAAGTGTAAAAAATTGAAATCTGGAGAAATCCGGTATTCCAAAATATTCTGGGTCTAAAAGCTAATCCCAAAGATATTTTCTGCCAATACCTTCAGGCCGAGTATATTTGAAACTGTCTGTTGTTTTCAACCCAGTATCTAGTTCCATTTTCGTAATGTCCCGTTAGCTACAAACTGGAATTTTCACTTACACATTGGGTTTATGTATAAAATTTGTATTTAAGGGATAATTAAATTTTAACGGATTTTAGTAATCGGGGGTTATACGGCTATACTTTTTACTGGTTAAAAAAACCATAAAATTATATAAGATTTTGACTTCAAGGGTATATAAAAAATGTTAAAACACATATTGTTATCCATAGTTTACAAATATTTATATGTAAAGTCAATTTTTGCATTTTTCCTATAAGAATGTATTATAAATTATTATTAAAAATAAAAGACGACAACTATTAAATTTTTTATAAAAATCTTTACGATCAGATCATAAATTTTCCAGATACACGAAATCCAAACTGTGCTGAAATTTATAACGTTTGCACTTAAAACATAATACGTTAACAAAAAAAATTTCTTAACAAAGTTGGTTAAAAAATGGATCCAAGATACGTGAAAAATGATTTAAGCCATTTTAGGGAACTTATTTATGTAATATATATGAGCATACATAGTCATACATGGGCTGCCATACGATCATACATGGTCATAAAAGTCCATGAATAGTCTAATATAAGACCATACATGATCACATTTAGTTTATTTATATTAATCATATAATTACAAATTATATCCTAACCGAGGACTAGCAACGAATGACATCGGTTCGTTGTAGCCTAAACAGACCAGAGCCTCTGGTGGTAATCGAACCCACGACCCCCGCGCTGATATGCTAGCAACGAATGACATCGGTTCGTTGTAGCCTAAACAGACGAGAGCCTCTGGTGGTATGCTAGTTGGCCAGCATGCTGCCAACTAGCATATCGGGACGCTCACACATGATTTCATATATTTTCAAATATCTTTGGACCGAAATTTGAGGATATTGAGGAAATGTAATATTTTACATTAATTTAAGAAACTTTTTTTATGTAAACTTGTAGCGATAGTGGCGAATACACAGTTTGATTCTGCAACATTAAAACAAAAACAATAACAATTTCCAAAATCCTTAAAAGAGAATGGGTAGAACTAAAGCAACAAATTAAAAACTTCCTTGAAGTATTGAAGAGCAGTGTTTCCGGTAAACGATTTCGAAATTGAAACGAACTTTCTAGAACCTGTGTGGAAGCGTATTCCTGAAGCCGTGATAACTGATCTTATTGAATCCATGCGCTGAAGTTATAAAAAATAAATCATCATATATAAAGTATTAAATTGTTGCTTTTGTTTGGACACTAAAGTGTTTAAGTTTTTATATGTATTTTTAGTGTGGTTCGAGATTATTTGCAGAAAGCGCGTTTAAAGTTTTCAATTTAGCCTAACAACTGGGTAAATTACAAAACACTTTTGGTCGCCAATCAATGAGAGAAAGAGATATCAACACCATTTTTTTAAATGTTATAGATTATGTTGTTACTCATATTTCTGCATCATTAACTCAAAAATCACGTTTCAGTCTTGAAGTAAATGAGCGATATGTAAAAACAATTTAAACAAATGTCGTTAATATTAGCTATTGCTGATTTGGACAAACAGTAATAAAGGAGAATGTTAAAACACAAAAAGAGTAAAAGCATCTAAACTCAATAAAATAAACTGGTTGTTTGCATAAATAGCTTTTTTCTTTGAATTGTGGGTTAATAAGAAATATTTACAATTAGCAAGGCATGAAGAATGTTGATGGAGGTCATAACTGACCAGAAAATGTATTGCATGAGGCTAATGTCTAGATAAATTTTTCTGTGTATTGTCCATGATTACTAAATAAAAAATAAGAAATTTTTTCATTTGGAAAAAAGTTTTCTATGATCTCGAACCAAACTAAAAATACATTTTCATACATATAAGTATTAAAAAAAATCGACTATAAAATAAAACGTCACTATTTTTAATTTTTATTTAATGTAAATAAATTATGAAAAAGTTTTTGTGGCAAATAAACTATATTCTGAAATTAATGCCTTAATTGATTTTTATGGAGTTTTTTGCTTTTGTTCTGTACAGTACTGTATATATTTCAATTTTTATATGGGTTTTAAATTTCTTTAAAAAATTGGAATAGTTTTTTGCGTTTTAAAGTTATTACACTCTTAAAAAGCTTTTGATCCGAACTCCCGACTTTCAATAAAACGTAGAAAATACACAAAATATGTTTTTTTATGCAAAATAATTTGTCGTGTGATTATAACGTTAGTCATAAAAGTAACATTAGGCGTTGTTAGTTTTGCGATTTTATACATTCAAAAAACTAAAAAGAAAGAATATGTTTTTAAAAATGAATATTTTAATAGCAACAAAGGACCAATAAAATCTGCAATACTTGTTTTCTTTACTATGAAAAAGCTGTGGAGCAAATACATGAGTTAAAACAACTGTTTTTTTAATGAAAAAACTGGAAAACTGTTAAGCGTCACAAAAATTTGGAATATAAAAATAGTTTAAACTGGCTATATGGCAGCACTGGTTGTATGTATAGATACACTCAGAAAAAAAGTTAGTAGAAAAATTTGTAAACGGTTTTCAATCCCAGTTTACTATTTTTGTACTGATTTTTAGTAAAAAAATTATTATTTAGCAAATCTTTTTGCTATTTACATTTTACAAATTACAGATTTGTTACAGAATATTTACAAATTTTTGTTGCTAATTTCAGAAATCATTTTACGAATTTTCGAAAACCGATTTGCTAAAATTAGCAAAAAATTAACTAATTTTAAAAAAGTGGATATTGAAGAAAATGTTATTTATAATTGAATATTAAAATGTTATATAGATTAAAAAGGGGATCGGAAGTGAACATACCGACTCATGTCTAAAAAAGGACATCCACTTAAAATAGCACTAAAAGGTTTTTTTAGTTCTAAAAATCAGCCCTAAAAACAATTCAAGTTTGACCTTAAAATTAAAAAAGAATTTACTAAAATATTTTTCAAAACAGAAATTACCAAATTAAATTAAAATGATAAATTCGTTTGTTTTTACAATATTTAAGCCTTTGATTTTTTTTTAATTTTGTCTAAAATATTTTTTGAAAAAAATAAAAAAAATTTTGATGCTCGATAAAAAAAAATAAATTTTAAATTTTGTACTAATATTAATAATATTTAGTAAATTTTTTTTGCTGATTTTAGCAAACTGATTTTAAATTCCACTTAACAAAAAGTTTACTAAAATTTAGTAGCTGCAGCTAATTTTTCTACAAATTTCATTTTACTACACGTCAGTAGACATGTGTTGCTAAGATTAGCAAAAAATACCGCTGGACTCAAATTAGCAAAATTTTCCCTAATAACAACAAAATTTTCAGTTGCCATTACAAAATTTTTTTGGTAAGTGTATGTAACAACATACATAAGAATAGTGTTGTTCGTAAGTTTGATAAATCTACTACATACAAAAATACATATTGAAGTAGTTCACAAGACTGGCACATCAAGACGGTCTTGGTAGAAAATAAAACACCTCTAAATTGTGAATAATTTTAGCATTTAAGATACGTTGTTTGGTCATATCTTTATGGAGTATGTCCTTAATTCATTTGATGTATTCAATAGTATTGTGAAAATGTGTACCTTCATTACATGTATTTACGATATGTACTAATTGTAACTATACCAAAAAGTTTCTTCCGTCTCAGTTTAAAGCTTTTTAAGTAAACAAAAAAATCGAAATAAAATTTCCAATTTCTTTGTCAATTTTTACTTTAAGTTGCCTGGAGATTTTAAGATGTGAGCATTTGGCAATTTTAAGGGTTTTGTGGATACACTATGTAAATTAGATTGACAGCGATTTGTATGAGAAAAAACTGTACAATTCGTGGAGTGCCAAGAGAAACTTGCTGACCCGTCAATCCGCGACTCAACCTTATGTATAATTTAAGGTGGGATTCCGGGCATATCAAGAGAATAATATACATCCTTGTTAAAATAGTATTGAATATTGAAGTGCGTCATAAAAATTATGTGATTCAGATTATCATTAGACGATGTAAAAAAATATCTCTTGATTCAAACTGATCACCAACAATTACAATGGCTACTTCATTTATTGTTGATGCATTGAATCGTCTTGAATGCTCTCTTACTGGCATTTTATCAACTCTTATAAATATTTTGTCGGATGGCATTTCTTCCATTGAAGTCTTAAATAAATTTACTAGTTTATTATGGTGATGGAATAAATTTTGTAATGATTGTTGTACTACGTCATGGCGTACACCCGAAGTTGTTGTGCATGTTGTGTTTACTTCATCATCAGAATTTTAAGGAAAATAAATTTTTAGAAATTTATGTTGCTGATCAGTAATTAGCAATACTGAAGCTGCACTGTGGTATATCTAAACTTGGACTTTAAATGTTGGCATGAAATTATCAGTTACTATTTCGTCAGCACTGAATGATGTCATTTGGAAACAACTTTTGTATTAATATAAAATTAATATTAAGAAACTATTTTGATTGCGGAGTTATCCCAGATACCAGTATTTGTAATGGTTCTGATGGTTTATTTAAATATGGCAATTTCACTTTACCAATAAGACAACACAACCCTGGGGCTTCTTTTTTGTATTCAATGCTTTACAATGGTCTCACATTTGATACATGCTACCAATATCAATATTGTGATCAATTGTTAGGTCGTAATCAAATGCAAAACATAAATGTTATTCGATTAGTGTTATGTATAGCAGTGTTGCCATGTTAGCATGTTTTCTGCTAGATTTATGTACATACATACATATACTTTACAAAATCACTTATCAGAACCAATAAAAAAATTACATATCGCGTTATCTTTTGGAAACTACACAGACACTCTACTTACGATCCACAGAAGATGTGTATTAAATTTTGTCAAAATCGGTGCTGTCACCCTAATGTAAACATATTTTTAATTTGAAGATTTGTGTTTTTCTTTTATATGTTTGGGGATAACGAAAAACGTTCATGCATGGCAAGCATAGCTAAAATTCACAAATATTACTCTCTCGTTTTATTATCTTGTAGCTGGCCCTCAGAGAGTTATTGGTTTATCCGTGTGCGTGTGTGAAACGCCCTCAAATGTGTGTTTTGAATATGCTAACAGCCAAACAAACTTTGTTATGCTTGAATAACTAGTAAACAACTCAAGACTGTGACAACAACTTTGATTATAAAGAAGCGCGTGCGCACCTCTTTTTTTAGTTTGGAGACATTAAGTTGGTGTTTGAGACGAACAAATATACAATAACAAAATGCATGCAATACAAAATCAAAATAAATGTAGTCACTGATTCGTCTCGCGACGAACGTCTTAAGGAAACACCATGTAATGGAATATTGTAATGCGTCTTACATGGTGTTTCCATAAGACGTTTGTTGCGAGACGAATAAGTAATTGCATATAATTTTTTATTGCATTTTCATTCGTTATAAGCAAATCGTGATCTGGAAACACCACCTTATATTTAAAAAAGCAATGCAATTGCTCTCCTTTGAACGGACTCTCTCATGAGCGGACATCCGCTTGACAAAAAAACTTCTGTTGTACGGACATTTCGTTTGTTTTTTATTAAATTTTGAGCAGATGCAAATTTAAATGGAAAAAGAAGCTTTTTGAGTGCGGAAGGACTAACAATTGATCATTTGTACTGCGAATGGTTTGTTGTTGCACGCATTAAAGGAATTCCATTAACGGGTAAGTAAATTAGATTTTATAATTCTATATGTAGAAAGGATTTACAACACTTTCAATGCTTCGTCCGGTTGGCTTTACAAGTTTAAAATTCGACACAACATTAAGGTAAAGCGAAATATGGCGAAGCCTCACGATGTAGCATCATTCATGGTAAAACTGTCTCCTCTAATAAAAGGTTACCTACCAACAGATATTTATGACTTTAAAAAATGAAAAATGTGTGGGAGGAAAATTGTATAAGGAAAGTATAACAATATTGCACTGTGCGAGATAAAGAAAAACTTCCGATTATAGGCAAGGCATTTAATCCAAAGGCCATTAAAATTTTAAAAAAGATAATTAACTGGTGACATGGAAATAAAACACAAAAGCGTGGATGACGTTTGAATGGTTAGAAAATTTTGATCGAAAAATAGGTGTACAAAAAAGGAAAATTATGCATTTTCTGGATAATGCAGGATCCCATCCAAAAAACAACAATTTTAAAAATATTAAAATACAATTTTTGCCTCCTAATTTTACTTCAACCAGCTAATTACAGAACTTTGATACTGAAGAACTTACTAGCAAACATTGAAATTTCTAACACAGCCCACGATGTAGTAAAACGTGTAAACTTATTATATATATCCAGGACCTCATAATTTGTATATATTCTTGATTCTGATGCATTTTTAAGTCTGCCTGTTGAAATCTTAATCACAGAGCAAAACTGAAAGCGGTGTTGTTTAAATTTTATCTAGATTAATGGAAATCCTCCCGAGCAGTTTGGTATTGAAAATTAGCAATATAGGTAAAGCGGTTAAAAAGTTAAAAGTACTACCTCTTCAAATTGAAGTACGATACAAATTTTAGTACTTTCGTTTAATTTTATAGGGGAGTATGCTGAATAAAATATTTCCTCATATTTTTTTTACCAGATGCTTGGAGATAAATAATTTTTTTATATTCACCCAAAATTTTTTTCAACACAAATTATTTTTTTACCTTCATAATGTGTTCACATTATTTTTAATTTTTTTGTTATTTGTAAGAAAAACACTGTGGAGGGCATGGATGTTAAAATTGGTACTTTGACTCATTAATGAGACATTTTTTCGGGGATGATAAAGTTACAAAGCAGTAAGGTCCTCTCTATTGTACGGATGTTTAGAGATCACACCCTAATTTTTTTTTTTTTAATTTTACGTTTTTATAATTTTGACCAGCTTTCTATAATAATTCCAAACATCAGTCACTCACTGTATGTATATCTATTAGGTTGATCGTGAGCTATGGATCCATGTGTTTTAATATACCTACAAGTACGTAAACAGCACCTACAGTTGAAGAAAAATTAAATATCATACAAGAACATTCCAAGAAAAATAAATGTTAGTAGTGTGATATACTAGAGCTTGAACGACATTATAAAAAATACTCACATAAGACGTTTAGAAGAGTAAACAAATCCTAGCGTCAAAGAAAAATTATATGTCAACATTCGTAATCAGTGATCGACCCAAATTCATTTACAAATGCGTCTTTTAGATCCGACATATAAACTTTTTATATTTAACGGCCACCAGTTATTTTCTATGGGCTCGATTCACGGATCTTAACAGCTACGCATGGGCTAAAATTTTTTCGCTTATATATAAAATTCGATTGGAAGAAAACTCGTGCTTAATATTGTTGGAATTTATGCCGTGATACAAATCCTGAAGCTTACACACGAAAATATAAACGACCAACATTTTTAACACAAAATAATAGTTAAGATTTCATATTCATTTTTGTATTTTTACATTACATTTACACTACATTACATTTTTGGTTATTTTTTAACTTTACATGAAAATTAAAGCGCCATCTAGCGGAGAAAAAAAATTAATTCCCTTTTCAAAACTGGCTCAAGCATTAAAATCGGTTCACCAATTCTGTTTTTATAGAACTTTTTATAATAGTATTACATTACAAGTGAACCTCCACGGTCCTTCGAAGCTTAAAAATCAATTCTGACGTGCTACAGCAAAACGCCGAGACACGTATTTCTTTATTTTAAGCATTTTTATATATTCTGTTAACATTTCTCATGTTTTCAAAAAATTTTATTTTGTCGTACTGTATTATTATACAATAGATTGTAAAAAGATTAAAAAAAAACGCGGATTTTCTGTTACAGTTAATATTTTCATTGAAAATGATTTGTGAAGAAAATATTTTTATTATTTATCTTGCATTTAATTTTTTGATAGTTAAAATAAATGAAAAGTCGTTTATTTTACAGACTTTGTATGACATTAAACAATCAAATAAACAAAATATAATTTATTTTTACGCATTTTGTAGTTAATTTTTGACGGTTAAAAAAATGAAATAAAGGAAAAATCATTACTTTGTACGGATTTTGTAGTTAATTAGTTGACAGTTAAAAAAAAAAACAATAAAAAGGGTATATACCGTTTGTTTTTACGGATTTGTGGTTAGTTTGATAACAATTAAAATAAATGAAAAGCCATTTATTATTCATGGATATTGTATACTCTAATTACTTTTAGTTGAAATTTACACTTCCTATTGTAGGAAACTATACTACTATAAGTAAAAATACACACTTAATGCGTATATTTATCAATCTCGTGCGAAAAGGAACACGTTTTATGTGTAAATGTACACATTATATGCGTAAAAATCCCTTGGAAGTGCGTAAAAATCCACCAACAATGCGTATACTTACCAGCACGATGTTGAAAACTAAACAGTCCAAAAATATTTTTTTTTTGTATAATAAAAACAAGAAATTTACTTTTAGTATAAGTTTTATTAATAATGACAATAAATCAAAATAATAGTTAATACAAATAATAAAATAAAAGCAATCAATATTTTGAAGAATTTGTTAATAAAATTTAATAAATTATAAATAATTTTCTTTCTTCTTTTCTTCTTTTTAAGCACGTATATATGCTTTTGATACATTATTTTTTTTATATTACTATCACAAATAATACATTTGTACAATTAGTAATTCACGTTGATTCAAAAACTTAATCGTTTTTATTAGTTTTTTAAGTTTATTTTAATTTTTTTTAATTTAAAAATGTAATAGCTTATTACCATTTCAAGTTAGTATGTTATATTTACAAACTTGGTGCTTAAAATTTGTATTCACCAAAATAAAACTAATTTTATTCATAATGTCCCAGCAAAATAAGAGCTGAGGAAGAAGTAGTTTAACACTACATCCACTAAACACGAAGTTGTGAAAATTTCGGTGAATCATAAATGATTTTCACATTGGCGTGTCATTGGAGGAAGTAGTTTGGTTCGGTGCTATGAAAAATCGATGAGCAGATGGACTGTTTCATTAGTTTACGGAAATTGTTAAATATAGGGACTACAAAATAAATATAGGAAGTGGGTTTTTTTTAAGTTAAAAATGTAATTTTGAACACGCCAAGAATTATTATTCCGACCAGGACAAAGTGAATGTCACTGGCATGCAAAATATGTTTTCAATAAGGCATTTAATGACTTAATGAATTAACCATTTATGGACTAACTAAATAATTGTTTTTTTTTTTACTAGTAGGGGTTAATATCAACATTTTGGAAGTTGTTTAAAATGACTTCTTACAAATCGAAAAATTTGCACTATTAACTTCTTTGGATGTTCTGAAAAAGAGATTCGTAAAGAATAACATCCATTTTATTTTGCTGGGGTGTTTCGTAAACACATAGTGTTTAAAAAATTCGTGTGTGTATTATTGTGTATGAAAGTGTGCGCAAAAAAGTTTTACTCATTTCGTATTTATATTGTAACGTGTCGTTACGAATCTACTTATCCTCATACCCAATATTATGCTTATAATTATCATCAAGTTGGGAAAATTATTTACATATAGGGTGAAAATTAAAGGCTGTAAGGCGAGCTAGAACCGAGGGACGAATCGGGTAATACTTCGACTCGGGAACGGGGTATTACCTGATATCTCTACCGATTCCTGCCTCCCTACATGAGAACCGCTGTTTATTCTCGTGTAGTTAGTCGTATTATTTTAATACGAGAACCGTTGCTTATTCTGGTTATTAGCTAGTCGTACTATTTCAACACGAGAACCGATGTTTATTCTCGTTATTAGCTAGTCGTATTATTTGAACCCAAGAACCGTTGTTTATTCTGGCGTTAGTCAGCCGTATTATTTGAACACGAGAACCGTTGTTTATTCTCGTTTGTAGTTAGTCGTATTATTTAAGTACGGGAACAACTGTTTATCCCCGTTGGTTGCTAATCACTCCAACTAACCGAGCCGAAACTCTTTTTAGAGTTCGGTAAATATTACCTTCGGGTAGTGCCGATCATATACGATCAAAACTCTCACCAAAACGTGGTTTCCTCTGAATCCGTGTCGTATTGTCGACCATCGTTGTAAAGGGTATGGTTATCGTGTACTATTTTATAAATACCTCAAAGGAAGCAGACCTTTGGCGAGCTATACCCCAGCTGGAAAATAAACTGCATCACAATATTCACCGAATTTTCGTAATATTACATAAAACTTCACCCAATTTATAGTAGTAAATTTATAAAAATTTTTTAGAGTTTAAATGTATCTATTAACATTTAAAAATTTGAATGCCTCCCACCAATTTGGATTCCGCAAAAACATAGTATGTACTATTAAACAGGTTCATACGCAACCTTCGAGAAGAATATATATCACATTTTCGAAAAAAAACAATACCAGTTAACTTTTTCTTGTTCATAAAATAATACCTCCAAAATCGTTACTATTTCGTTAAACAGGGCAAAGGAATGTCTTCTTTATATACGGTAAATGCTAGAGTCCCACAGAGTAGCATATTGGGGCCCTTGCTATACCTCTTGTATACTTCAAATCTGCCGACAGCTGAAGAAACCCTAATCGGCATGTTCGCAGATAATACAGTCGATATCGTTACTGACTATAACCCAATGCAAGCCGTGTGCATACTACAAAGGGGATTTGATGATATTACCCTATGGCTTTAACAATGACGCATTAAGTCCAATGAGAGTAAATCCGTCCATGTAACGAAAACAAACTCACTATATACAAGTGTATTTTGAATCATATATGGACCCATAGAATCCAGCTGTGGGGTACTGCTGCAAACTCAAACCTCGAAATATTGCAGAGATTTCAGTCCAAAGTATTGAGACAAATTGTAGGCGCCCCACAATATGTCTCAATGTCTCAATTACACCGTGAACAAAAAATTCCTTTGGTATAGAAAGAAATGCGAAACAACGCCAATCGATGTATAAATCGTATACAACAACATTCGAATCAAATGGTGTCAAACCTAATGGCAGAATCATCACCATTTTAAAGGCTGAATAAATAACAAAAAAATAAAATGAAAAGTGCTTTTGATATAAATGAAAAGTTAGAAGACTGGGTTTTAAGTAGTTTTTGATTTATTTTAAATAACATTTTCAACTAACAGTCCAATGCCATTTTTTGTCCCTAATTTGATGGTTTAGGTAAATAATTAGTCCAAATTAGTTTTGGACTTTCAAGAGAAACATGGATTTGCATGGAACTCCTTGCTCTATTCATCAATATTTTTTATATTATAAAAAAATCGGTTCACATAAATATTTGTTTTTGGCAACTGTAATAGTCAATCTTATATAGTTTCTCTAAAATAAAAGTTATAAAATAAATGAAAAAGTATACATTTTTTAACACATTTTTTAACTCCTAAACATTGAAGATAAATCTAAGAAATCGATTCTCTATCACATATCAGAGTTTCGGCATGTTAGATGACTAGATTGTCTGTCTTCCTCGTGAGTATTTTTTACAGTTATTATAAGTGGGTAAAATGCTTTGAAACGCGAGCATTTTGCTATAGGAAAAATTCTAAGCATGAAAGTTCTGTAAATTAAATCTCAAGAAAGCGATTCCTTAATTACACAATTCGATACACTGTACATATGTATATAAATTAATTTGTTTCACTTTACTGTTTTAATAAAACATTTAATTAAAATAACAATTGGTAACAAACATACCTAGTCAGTCTGCCATCTTATTCTTGCACACATGAGCAACACAAACAACTACAACCGTATTTTTAATACCGATGCAATTAAACAAAGTGTTGCTCGCTCTCTTATTGCCATACAACACCAATTTATTCACATAAATACAATGATCTGTTAGAGCCTGGCTCGAATTGAGTTGAATTAAATTCAGTGTGCTCAGTAGGGTTTGGTAGTGGTGGTATTACCACGGTTTACAAGTATTTGTTGACTTGTTGCCGATGCGGAACGGCTGGCTTTGCGGCTACTGATCTACGTTTTTTATCACAAAATAGTTATGCTTGAGATCTTTGCGTCTGCGGACAACCTGTCGGATAAAAATTAAGAATAACGCAACAAGTGCATTTATACAATACAAAACAAAATATAATGTGTATATGTATTACTATATATCAAAAAAGAAAGGAAAAATAAAAACAAAAAAAATCAACATTAAATAAATATGTATATAAAATATGGCTAAAATAAAAAGAAATAATGCATAAAAATATAGTAAATATTTATCTAATTCGATTACATTACGAAATGTGTACAGTTTAATAATAAAAGTGAACGTTAATGTAAACGAAACTATAATTAAAAACAAACAAAAAAATATTTTTCATGTAAATTTACATACACCAATTAGAATTATAGAATTATTTGGTAAGCATTACATTTAATCGACTATTTGAATACAAAATTTGTTCTGTCTAAAAATGTGTGATATACATATGCTTAAAGAACCTCCTGCGATACTATAACACTTATACGCAATTGGTTACAAAAAAAAAAACATTCACACACCACCCGCCCACAATAACCATTTACACTATACTCACCGTTAAACTTGAAATTAATGTCCCTCAAAGAGGCGCAACTGTTATAAATTTTCCCATAATTTACTATAACACTGTGCAACAATTTTTGCGTCATCGCTGTCAGTCTTAATGGATCCTGCGCTAAATAAAAGTACACCAGGTCAGGTCAGACTTTTATGGCCAGTTGTCACAAAAAATGTGAGGACACCTCGAAGTTTTTCGTACCAAATAGTACATTTTGGTGCTTTGCTGTGAATATCTTAGAGGTGTCCTAACAATTTCACACATAACTTTTTAACCGCTGCATAGATTTTGATAATTATCAACACAAAGGTGGTTGGGAAGATAAAAACAGTCTGTGTAAAAATAAATAATTTTGATTCGAAACTTCGCGTAGGGATCGCTGTTACAAACAGACAAATATTTCAAGAGACCATAAACTAAACGTCCAAGCAAAAATCTAGACTGCCAGTGTCGAGATTTAACGACAAATGCTTTAAGAAGCGATATATTGTGACCGGCAATTGATTGTAAATATCACATATAATTTCGTAGTTGCTGATCACTTTTTAAGTATATCAGAGGTGAAATAGCCCTCACTATGGTACAATGATATGAAGTTGTGGAAGGAAACTGTGTCTACTTTAAATCTTGGTACTGAAAATTAAATAAAACTTAAACACTATTTTACTATTCTAATTGCTTATTTTAACACGTTTTATTTTTACATAATACTCATTTTTTGATTTCCTCTTCCGAGATCTTGGCTATTGCACTGCCTTGAACATATTAGGTACACCGAACAAATTATGTAGTGGAATAGTCATTAAAATTTACAATGAATTCGAAATAACAATTAATACAAAACAACTATGGAAATAGTTGAAAATCCCTGTTTTCTAGCCACCCTATAATATAAATTTTCAAATAATTTTGAAGTGTCAAGAACAGAAAAAAGAAAATTAATAAAATTTTGAAAACTTTAGTTGCGTTGTCAACTAGCAACGCAACTTAAATATAAATTGGTATTAGGTACGAAAACTTTTGCCAGTTGCCAAAAAATTTATCGATAATATTATTTTGACAGAACAGCAACTAAAAATAAATTAAAACAAATAATAAAAAGATTGATAAAAATTAATTTTTTAAAAGTAAAACAAATTTATAAAGGCTAATTTGATCTTACAATAGAGAATCAAATTTCTTTTCTGTGACTTCTTTAAAACTTCACATCTTTCATATAATTGAGAATCTGATTTGTGTTGTAAAAATGTTTCCCAATTTTTTTATTGTGCTTCAAAATTCACTTTGTGTGCCAGTTTGCTGTTGTCTTCTGGCTGTTGCAGCCTGCTCTAACAGGGACATATTTTTTGTGAGTGTCCGCCGTCGGGTGTGGTAATATTTATTTAAATTAATTTAGCCTTAAATAGAACCACAACCTCTGCCATTACTCTGTTGTACACTTTGGTTGGGAATGACTGTTTAGTTTTTCTGCAATTTCGTTAAACACCTCCTCATTGCTTTCTTTTCTCTCTCAAAAGCCCAGACCACGAGCACTGTGCAGGCACATTTCCATCAGTTGGGTCAACACTAGAATTGTCTGCTTGTGATTTGCACCAATTTAAAATCTACAAGTGCAAAACAAATTCTTTCAAATATTTATAACAATTAATTTAACAATAAAATATACTTTACTATATATAACTACAGCAACCAAAACTTTTCGGTTGCCAATATAATCACTATTTGGCAATTATTCACTTCTGTAATTTGTTTTTAATAATAATTCTTTTAGACCTACACTGACATTTTGGGATTTAACGTTTCCTTGGAAAATTTGAATTTTTTTGATACCAGGCATGGGGAATAAAAACTATTTCTATTTCCTTAATTACAGAAAAATTACTCAATTACAGCATTTACATTAATTACATGTAATTGAATTTAATTGCATGATATTTAAGAACACAAAAAAATGATTATTCCTCATGTCTGGTATAAAAAAAATCAAATTTTCCTAGGAAACGTTTAACGTTGCTAATGCGAGTGTATTTCTGATAGAATTATTAATTTGAATAAATTACACAAGTGAATAAAGTAATAGTGATTGCCCAGGTCTGCTATATTTGGCAATTGTAATTGATAGCTGTCAGCTGCCATATGTTACAACAACTGGCAACGCCACTGAGGTTTTCCCAGGTATAATTTTACTAATATGTAGAAAAAAGATTTTGTTAATTTGACAGTTGCTTGTACAGGGCCATGTTCAACAAAGTAATTTTTAGTAGCTTTTCTGCTAGGTTTATTTCTAGGAGTGTAGTTTAAAAATCGTGAATTCCTAAATAATTTGTATATACTGGAAAATTTTGAAACATGTAATTGAAGTTAGATATGCCAATTTTTAGACAAGAAATTGTTTATACTTTCGTTCAAGAAAGATTTTTTATTGTTGTGACTTCATACGTTACGTCATACTAAATTTAACTAATAAATATAAAAGTGATAATCGAAAATTGTCGATTTGCCAGTCTGTCTTTATTCTTTATTTTATTCAAAACCTTTATATGTTATTTTTGTTTTTTTTTTTTATATATGTACATTTCAACGTACCTAACGTCACGCAGCCAGTCTGGGAAATTGATGAAAGCTTTAAAACAATGAATGATCCAACAACTACACTACACCCCTATTATGTTCTCCTTAAAAAATAAACCAAATATACATTAAGGTGGTTCTAACGCTGTTGTGATTTAAAAACTATGTTAACATGAAACCCCAACCATAATATTCAAAAGATGATATAATTTTTTTAATTTTTTCAGAATTTATTTAAAAAAAAAGTAATGGCTGCGGGTTAAGTTTTAAACTGGTTTTGCTACGAAATTTCCAGAATTAATTCTTGTAAATACATATGTATGTATTTTTTTATTTTAAATTGAGGAAAATTTTTAAACTATTTTAAAGAAAATTTTGGATTCATTTTTAGTTCATGTCTTTTTTGAGTGTACTTGAAACGGCAATAACCCAGCAAAACGTTGGTAATAGGTGCGATATTCTCATGCGTTACCTTGTAATGATAGCTCGTTACCTTTTTCATTATTTGCAAGCATAAAGTAATAAGTTACTGATTATTGATTACGTAATATATGATTTATAAATGTAAATTAATAATTAAAAAAACCGGTCGGTTTCGAATATTTTGTAAATTCAAAGGAAACCGAAAACCGGTCTTTTTCGTTCGGTTAACCGGTTTTTTAATTACATCACCAACTGGGTTACTTGGTCTCTCTTATTTTTTCCGACATCTACTATTAGTGAAAGAGTATTTTCCACTTCTAGCTTTATCAAAAGCAAACAAAAAAATCGTCTTAAAACGAAACATTTAAATTGAATATTATTTCTAAAATATTATTTTAGAAGTGAAAAATAGATTTTCTTTTTACATATTTAAAATGTAATATTAAAAAAAACGTATTTAATGTCAAACGTTTTAAACGTTCAAATATATGAATATAGTTTTATAACATTAATTATTAAGATATTATATTATTTTTTGTTGAAATGAAATACAATAAAAAATTAAATTTAAATGAATATATATATATATATATACTCTAGCAGATGTTAAAAGTTTTCGTATGTTTTATGAAAATAATACAACTTAAATAAAAATTTCTTAACCAGGGATATGGCAACCCTGGTAAATTAATTTAAAAAATCTTTAAATTTCAAACAGTAAAATTTTTATCAGAAACTCAATATTCGTGTAATGAATAATTTTGAATATTTTTTTTGTGTATAGTTTTATAGAGGAAATAAACCCGTGTGCGACATATATTGTGTTAAAATTTTAAACTTTAGTTTCAAATAGCTTTGCTAATTGGTGCTGGGAAGTGTTTTTCACAAAGTTTGATCTTGAAATACGCAATCATATTCTCCTTAATTTAAAAATCGTGCAAAATTTTCAACTAAAATTGGTATGGCCAGACTTTGTTTGAATTTTTTTCTCTAGCGAAGATATAAAGCCGAAACGGGTTGCCGATTCAAATGAAATGTTTAGTTTATTCTATGAAATGTTTAGTTTATTCTATTAATTCCATTCTACATAAATAATCAAGATGTTTTAAAAATATGTTAATATGCAATTTTAAGGAAAACTCTCAAATGATAATTTATCTTTTTTATTTTTGGTTATAGCCAAACTTCTATACTATATTATGCTTTTTACTGCACTATTATATCGGAATATATCGGTTATTAAAGTAGTGCCGCCATACGACTACGCTAGTAATTTTTTGTGCACTGCAAAAATATCAGAAAAGCTACAATAACTAGTTAAAAAGTGTCATGTAGAAAAAAACTGCTAAAAGTGGCAAATTTTTTTTTTTTTTTTTGTTAAATATAAGAAAGATAAGAACTGTAAATATACAACTAATAAAAAAATGCCGAATTTTTTTACCCTCCCTGAGGGATGGTAAACATCATTAAAAATAG
This sequence comes from Eustalomyia histrio, assembly GCA_949748255.1. Taxonomy (NCBI): domain Eukaryota; kingdom Metazoa; phylum Arthropoda; class Insecta; order Diptera; family Anthomyiidae; genus Eustalomyia; species Eustalomyia histrio. Next base: position 6,644,068 of record OX456528.1, read on the forward strand.
TACAAAAGTGCCAAAAATTGAGCTTTTTATATTTTCAAAATTTTATTTTAAAAATTCATAAAATCCTGGAATTAAATAAATATTAAATCCATTTGATAATATAGGGTGATTTTTAAAGATGTATAAATTTTATTTAAAATAAAACCAAAGGCCCAACTTTAATTGACTTACGTTAGCTTAAGTTTTTGACGGAAGTCAACCAAATTTTCCTTAATTTTTGTTTAATGCTTAAGTTGGCTAGAATTGATTTTGAAATAAACAAAAATGGAAAAAATTGGAATTATTAAACAATTTACTTATTTTTACTATAAATATGAAAGAACTGCAGGAGATTCAAAGAGGCCAATAAATCACGACAGACACCAAAAGGAATTTTTGTTGTCACATTTTTGTGTATGAAAGATGTAGCCAACGATAAGTTTTTTTTATACACTAGAATGAGTCCAAGTGTATATGAGTTGCTGCTAACATTAGTAAAAAAACATTTAGTAAAAAAATCTTGAAGAGAGGCTGTATCACCAGAATGCTGATTGCCCGTAACGCTATTGCAAGTTTGAAGATAATTAAAATTACTTTCAATTTCTCCCATTCTTGTTTTTATATATTGTATATTATAATTTTTCAAAATTTTATTTATAAATGTATTTGTCAACGATCTGTTTCGAAGTAAATTAAGGTTCTATAAGTTGACGAAAACATGACGGATATTTACCTTCAGCTAATTGTGGGTATTTCTATTACTTTTAGTGTATTGGCTCATTTGCTTAATTCAACTTATCCAATTGTAGTTGGGTTTTAAGATTTACGAAATTTTATAAAAAAAAGCCCGTTTGAAAGAAATTAATTATATTAAACATATATACTTATTATCTGAAAAGTTATAAGGGAAAAGTTATTTAATCAGGATCAGTTTATCACATCAGTTTTTGACTGACACAATTAGCTGAATAAAAAATTAGACCTTCCGAATGCGCTTGAAAGGATGAAATTGCGGTACATATGTGCTTAAAATTGTTTTTTTTTTTGAATTACTAAATTCCACATAATAGGCTAGATATGACCCAAATGGAGTAAATTTAAAAAAATTTTATTTTTGACTCATTACAATTTTAATGAAATTTGTAAGATTAGCTGCTTCGTTTTCTATGAGAAGTATGTATATCTTGTTAAGTGTACCTTTTCACAGTGGGAAAACAATATATTATATTCACACACTTAGTCATTTTGTCAGTCAAATTGTTGGTTTTTTTATTTTTTTCTTTTGTATAGATAGATAGACAAGTCTTGTTTTTAGTTTTACATTTAATGAAAATGGGAAATTAAGCTCAAGGTCAGTAGCGTTGGTTCAAAGCTAACAACACCATTATCATAAAAACAATGAAATTGTTAAGGGAATTTTTTTCACGGTCATATCTTGAACTTCAGCAAATGAAATGAAGGATTGTAGGTTTTACATAATAGGTTTGATAATGAGAAAAAACTTTTTCGTTTTAGAACACATAACGGCGGAAAGTAAACGAAACCACAATGAATATATACATGAGGCCTTACATACCAACCGACTACCTAAAAAAGTTATATACACGGGTAGAAAAAAATTAATCAGGTGCAATATTCATTTATATCCATCCAATTTGCTATATATTTGGGGAATTATGTGAGATCTAAATTGATCGGAAAAATGGCAGATCAAATTGTATCAAATTTGATCCAACAATTAAATCAAGTTTATAAAACATATATAAAAAATTTTTAATTAAAAATAAAATATTATAAACAATGCCTTCGGCAGGATTTGAACCCGATCTGTCAGAGTTGCAGTCGACCGCCTAACTCAGTCAGCCACACACTGCTATACATATTAGCTGGCTTTATTGGACTGCATTGTTTGTGTAATTTTGTTATATATAATTATATCTTCGGGACTTATTGCTCATAAGTGGGTTAAAATTTTAAAGTTTTGTAAAAAAATATTAATAAAAAAATAAAAGTAAATTTAAAAACACAAAAAAAAAAATTGTTTTAATCTGCCTGGCTTTGATTCGAAACCATTGACATAGAATGATATATAATTATATGTCAAATCATGTAAAAAATTTCGAGGTATTTCTGTGCCGGAATGCGTTAAAGTTTTGTAAAAAAAAAATATTATTAAAAAAATAAAAATAAATAAAAAAACACAAAAAAAATTATTGTTTTTATCTCCCTGGCTAATTATATCTTATATCGTATCAAAAAGACTCGTGATATGGAATCATATACACGGTTATTCAGTCACGACCTGCCGAAATTCACCAGCGTATTCCTTGGCTCATTTCATGAAAATATGTCCATTACGACCATCCCCGAAAATGCAAGTGCGCGAAATGGCAGCGGTTTGAAAATGTTCGGATTAGTCGGAGGGTAGTAGGGTAATATTGCTAACTTCTAAACCAGTGGTCGGATTTTCGGGCTTGTTGGAAAGGTCTTTGGGAGACCTTTCAGAATCAATAAAGAAAATATTAAAAAAAGTGAAATTGCCGAGATACAGAGCTTTTGAACAAAAAAAAAAAAAAATGGAAAAAAGACATAAGAACGTGCACATAACCTCAATTTGCTTAGCAGGTAACTTATGCTTTTTTCTCTTAATATATCATAAAGATATTCTGATGCATGATAGGAAAACGTTCATATACTTTGTAGTATTTAAGCTTTGATGAAAATTGAATCCATAAGAATGCAGAAAAATAAGTTTAAAGAAGCGAAATTTATGCACTGATATATAAATAAATATTCTTTATTAGAACAAATAAATAATTCTGCATTAATGAAAAAGTATTTTTGGGCAACTTTGAAACATTTTTCAAAAATTTTAATGAATTTTTGGACAAATTTTAAAATATATTTGGATGATTTAAAAGTTTTTGTACAACTTTGAAACATTTTTAGACAATTTTAAAATATTTTTGAACAATTTTAAATAATTTTTGCACAATTTTAAAACCTTTTTGGGCAATTTGAAATAATTTTGAAATTATTTTGGTAAATTCTGAATAAAAACTGGACATGGTCACAGGCCAGCTAGTTTCAATTAAAGGTTAAAAAAATCTGTTTTACTTGATTTTTCAAAACTTTTATCAAAAATTGCAAAACTGCATAAATTCTAACCCTCATTTAATTTTAAACTAAAATATAAAAAATGATTTCATAAAAAATTGAAAAAGTTCATCAGTACTATTTTCTCAATTTGAATAAATGCTATAGATTCAGAAAATATACGATATACATAACTTATGCTTTAGATGTAATGAAGAGTAATTTTTTAAGATATGCATCGGGTTTATATCCAAATCACTACATTTGAAATATGTACATGTGAATCCTTTTGGAAGTACCTTAGAATAACACCAACAAATTATAAAAGAATGTTAACTGAAGTTTGGGGAGCAATGAACGAAGTTATAGTCACAGAATGACTACCATTTTTTTACTGGGTATGTTATATAACTATATTACTGTTATCATCTCGCGCAATTACAGTGTTGCCATATGTAAATCCCTTCATATTTCACCACCTTTTAACTCTACTCTATCCCCTTTTCCAAAGAAAGCAACATATTAATTACTAGGAAGAGTTTCCTAAGTGTTGCTAGTGGACAATATCTTCAAAAATTAAATATTAGTTTTCCCATTGCTCTATAACTCAATGTCCCGTTAACATTTAACAAAAAAGTTAAATTTAAATGGTCTCAGTTAAAGTCACAATTATTATCTTACTGAACATTATATAATAGGGCTTCGCAGTTAAAAATGCACGGTAATTTCTGCTTTATTTTAAAATATTTTCTCTGTGTATTGAATTTTCTGAAATGAGTCAGTCAGGCCGCTAAAAACAGACAAAAACTGTTTACAAAGTTTAATTATTTTTCATTACTCGGTTAATCGTTAGCACTAAAAAAAACAAATACATATGCTCACTTACAAAAAAAGAATACATGACTTTAAATTTACGATCGCTTTTTAGGAAAAGCGGGAAATATTCTAAACACTTGAGGAAATAGTGAACATATGATGAATAATAGTGTTGCATTCTTAAGTATTTTTTAGGGATGAATGTGTTATAAGGTGGTTGGAATTGACTTGTTTTAATATACGTTATAGTACGTTATAATTATGCCTGAAGGTAATTTGTTTTTTGGTGGGAATGCCACTGGCGAGAATGATCAAATAGCGAATTTGTGTGTGTTTTATTTTTTTGTTTATTGTCATCAAATGTTACTAAAATGCCCTCATCCGTTATCATTATCAACATCAAGGGGTGAACTCACGCATAACATGCTAGCTACATATTTAGACTTAAACGAATTGTTGCATTTTTATAACAAGTTAAAGTTATAAAAAACATATATTCAGTTTATAACGACATTACCACACCCTAACTAAGGATATTACTCGAATACAATTTTTTTCGATTTATCAAACAAGTAAACAATTTCTTTAATTCGAATAAAATTATGATGTTCAGAAAAGGCAAATTTGAAAAAATTGTAAATAAATCAAACATGTTGCATGTTTGGCCCTAGTGAAATCTAAAATTTTTGCGAAGGAAATTATAAATATATTAAATAAGAATTTCTGAAAACAAAAAACGAATTTGAAAATTTAACATGATGTAAATTTTTAATGATTGCATTTTAATATCCAGACGTTTTTCCATATTGTAAGTTCAAATATTTACATTTTATTATAATCTTCATTTATTCAAACTAAAATTTTATTTAAATGTTCCTTTCAAATTTGAATTTAATTAAAATTCAAATTTAGTACTGTTTTATTGAAAGTTATATGCATTTACAAAAATATTTTAAATTCACACACATTGGCCTCAGCGCTTAATAGGCCTTAGTTGAGGCAAGTTGTTGGTTTTAAATCGATTTATACCATAATCGATGTCTCAAACATTTAGTAGTAAACATACTATAACAAAAAATAAGGTAAAAATATTGGTTAATGTGGGCGTGGCATGCTGTTAAATACAAATATTTTATATTATTTTAGAAAAAAGGTGATTTTTTTATATTTGGTTTCGCAAACTATCTATCTATAATGGGATGTACTCTTTTTAGCTAGGTTGATAGGATTATAGTCTTAAAAAGTAGTATGTTGTCGCACATACCATTTATATTTGGGGAGTTATGAAATATTTTTTAAACTTTTATATTTTTGTCAAATTTCGATTTTAGAGGAATAAATTTTTTGAAGATCAAAAGTGATCAAGAAAATTAAATTACCCAGATAAAGGCGAAAATTTAATAAAATTGCTCAAAAATTATTATTAAAATGACGCTAATTTTATTTCCTATTAGTATCAAATGGTGTGCTAAATTTGTGCTTTACAACTTGAGAATAAGCTAATATAAATAGTGTGTTTTAAGCTTTTCTTAATTTCGTTTATTATAATAAAATGTGAATTCACAAGCAGTATTTAACAATGCTTGAGAAAATATTATTATACATAACTTTTTCTAAAGTATGCTTATAAACAACATACACATATTGAACAACACAATATGACGATTGAAATAGAAATATTCTTTAATACATTCTAGTCTTGTTGTCTTTGTTCTACGCTTATGTATAATGCATACAACAAGTGCCGTTACTTTTTTTTAATTTGTTAAACGTGTTTTGCGTGTACATTTGGTTGTAAATTTTATAAAGTGAACGTGCAATTGCATATTAAATTTAATTATTTTTATAATAATTTTTATTTATGGTTAAAATAAATTATAATTAAAATAAATTATTATTTTTTATATTTAAAATTAATTATTATTTTTTATATTTAAAAGGAATTATTATTATTTATATTTAAAATTAAAATAAAAAAAAAATGAAATTAAAGAAAATAATTGTTATTTCTCTTTTTCAACACCTAAAAATATATTATATGTGAAGCCTATTCTACAATTATGTAAAAAAGCTTATAAATATATTGAGTCAAATAAGCTTTTCTATACGCAAGTTAATACAATATTATTTTTGTAAGCTTATTATACAATTGCAAAAATAAGCTTATAGTAATCATACACACATAATATTTTCACGAGGGTTCCGTTTTGAATTTTCTACAATTGTTGCGATAGCCTTTTTCAATATATGCTCAAGTCTTTTTCAAACTTAAGGCTTGTGTTTGTAATCTTATAATCATATTTTTCTCAAATCATTTGGTATGTTGGGTTAGGTATTTTACAGCATACAATTAACATAATTTTTATTTATTTATAGATCAACCAAAAAAATTATGATAGAAATGCAGCAAGAATATTCTTTTCAGATCTCGAAATAACAGGTGTTGATAAAAACCTTCTGACAAGATTTAAATAATAATGGAAGTACTTAGGTGCAATGAACAAATTGACGCTAGAATATTTGGTAATTATGCCAAGGAAACTGCAAAAATATGTACAAATATCCAGTTTACAAAATACTTTATCTTGGAGAAGATGTCATTAAATATCACTTGGAGATCAGACGAAACCCAGAAAAAAGGAAAAACAATTACAGATTTTATAGAACAAAATATCAGAAATTTTTAATATAATAGCTGTGTTTATGCAGAAAGCTATCAACGTTGAGCGTTAACATAAAATATTGGGTTATGTCAAATTTATATGAGAATGACATAAGCTAACTTTGATAGCTTACTACATAAAAACAGCTATTATTGGCAACGTCAGATCCGTTCATCTCTAGCATTCGATCAATGGAAAGTAGAGCTTCTATTCTTCGTTGAAAATGCGAAAGGACAGGACAGAAATAATGCAATAAATAATAATTATAATTTGCTTTTGCAGTTATTTAAGTAAAAAAAATTAATAGACATTAAAAAAACTGGCCATTGTTACAAAAAAGCAACCGGTTCTATTACTTCAAAGTAGAACCGATTCTCCTGGAATTAGTTCTAGAGCCAGTTCTAGAACTAGTTTTCCAACAGTCATGACACACATTTAAGTTCCATGAAACGGATTTCGAAACTAGTTCCATCGAATCGGTTCCAGTGGAACCTGCTGTAGAATCGTCAAAGTAGGATATCAGTTCCAAAAATAATCTTGGGTATTATTAAAATGGCTTTGTAAATAAAGAAGACTCAAGAAACAAAACAACCCACATAATTCAAAAGTAATATTTAACCTTTATTTCCGCAATAACGAACGATTAACTGCAACGATTTTCATGAAATTAAAACTGGAGAAAAGTTAAAATATGCGAAAATATTTCAAATTGTTCAAAAGTTATACAGTTTTGGCCAACGAAAAACTATTCTGAACTACTGTGCGGCGGCTGCGGATAAGAAAAAAGGTCAAGGCGGTTTGCATCACTGGTTTAGACACTCAGACATCGATGTTTTTATTTTTGAGGTTCGCGGTTCAAATCGCCTTCGTGGTAAAAATATTTATTTTTTTATTATAATTTTAATAAGATTCGTGTTATACTAACAAATAGGCTGAATTAAAAAAATATTGTGATGCTGACAAATAGACAGTTTGTCAGCGTCGATTTCGAAAAATTTCTTGTGATGCTGACAAATAGTCAGTTCGTCAGCGTCATTTTAAAAAAAGGGCAAACCTTTCTGGAAGACGTCGTTGGTAAATGTCTGCACTTGCTGACTTGTCATCCAAAAGGCGCTAGTGACATTGTCTTCAAGACACAATTTCCAACTGGATAATATTTAGGAATTTGTGTTTGCTGATTTTAGCAGAGTTGCTTATTATTCGCAATTATTTCAGTTTTAACACATATATAACTAACTAACATTTTGTAAAGCTAACTCTTTTTTTAAGCTAATTTTTATATTCTGTTGATTTCAGCAAATTTTAACCAAATTTTTAATTTAAATATAAAAATCTTTACAGAGTTGTAAACCTGCATAATTTCAACCAAATATTTATGTAAAAATGTTAACAAACATATTTTGAGACGGATATAGTATATAATAATTTTACCTAAATATAAAACCTAAGTTAGAATTCGAAAATAGTTATGCTGTTTAGAGAAGGGGTCTTTTTGTTTTTACCAAAAACTTGCATAAACTTTTGTATAACGTATATGTATGTACAGAAATGTAGTGTAATATTTAAAATACATATATAAAATTTCCATGCATACACAAATGATCATATTAAAGGGTGGTTGTGACTGTGTTATTACAAAATAAAATAATACATCTAGACGCGTTAATCCATTTTACATTTTTCCAACAAACCACTTCCTTCCTATGTGGTTGATAACATATATTTAGGAACAATAATTTTTGTTATTGCAACATGTTACTGCATAAAACACATTAAGAATGCAAACAGTTAAAGTCGACAACAGGTAGATTTTACAATAGTTCCGTTCGTTGACTGAATAATTTGTACAATTTTTACAAATACTTAGTAAAAGGAAAGAAAGAAAATAAAGAGAGAATAAAGTTACAGTTCGATATTGAGAGTTACTAAATTTTTGCCAGCAAGAATCTTCAAGCAGAAAAAACGTATAATTGAAAACATGTGAATGATTGTTTTGTAAATGCATAAAAATATTTTACAACTACGTATTGTATATATTATAAAAATAATTATGGAAAAGATAAGAAAACCTTCTAAAAATATTTTGATTAACATTTTACATCCTCTTTTTTCATATCGACCAGTTATAATTTATTTTTCCACTTTTTTATTGATCCATCACACACGAAAACAATTGTGCTGGCATAACATGACAGCTTGTAGGCAAGCGGGGCGAAAAGAATGATTTTTTGTTGGCGTAAACAAGCATAAGCACAAAAAAAATATCTTTGCACATTTTTAAAAGACGCCAAACGTTAAATAAATACAAAAAGCACTAACACACGCAGAGCGTTGTATACGTATACATGCTATGCCAGATGAATATCTTACCGTGTGTTACGAAAATAACAAAAATTGTACGCTTAGATATTAGTCTGGTGTCTGATGGCTCATTGGGAGTACATTTTTAATACTTAATGTAAGTTTGTTACTTTGTAATTCTTACTGGACTTGACTGAGAAAAGTACTCGAACATACCTAATGCTTAGCTATTGCATCCAATAATATTATATGAATGAACAATATTTCTTTATGTGAAGTATATTCCAGCCCTACAGGGGTGGGTTTGTATAACCTATGCCAACTAAGTAGTTGGACAAATCGTGAGTGCAAATAGTAACAAAATTTAACCACTTAATTGCGTAGTCAAATGAAAACACTCAAAAATCTTGAATTGAAGAAGCACATTTCATAGCCTACACTAAAAAGAAAGACAATTTTTCTTTTTTGCTGTTTTTACTTTTTTTGTTAGCTTTTTTTACTCATGTTTCAATTTTTCCCATTTGTTTTGCCTCAAAATTGTTTTTTTTTCTAATAAAAAAATATTTTTTCTACTAGTTTTGTAATTTTTTTTAATAAATTGTTTTTTCCCAACTTTTTACTTTTGTTTTTCCAATATTCTTTTCCTTTACATACATTAAATTTTACTGTTTTTGTCTTCTCTGCTTATAAGTGAAATCTACTTAAAATTTTTGTTAACTTTTGACGAAACTAATTGTTAAAATTATTATATGCAATTAAAACTTTATAAAAAGTCGATAAAAGAGGGTTGAATTGAATGCATCGTAAAATAAAATTAAATAAAATGCATTGGTCAAATACACAAAATAATTATTCAGATTAATTAAAAAGAATTAATTACATAAAGTTTAAATTAAAATTCCGAACTCTAAAGGAAATCCCAATTCATTTTTTATAGGTGCTTTCTATGGACCATCCTTAAAACTTCTTTGAAAATCATATCATTTTGGAACCGATTGTATCACGTAACAATGAATGAAATCAAGTGGTGAGTTCAATGTTAAATATCAATACCATAACCATGAAAATTTTAGTAGCTTGGCTGTTATCTATCGGTTTCTGTGGTGAAACATTTTTAAATAACTGGACATAATTTATAAGATTTTCGATAATGGTCATAAAATAAGTTTAAATTCTTCACATATTTAACATTCTTCACATATTTAACATATTTAACATGACATAAAAGAATCATAGCTTCACAGATAAAACTATCACAAAATTTTAAGTAATTAAAAATATTTGAATTTAGTTCAAGTTCGATTTCCACCATTTTTTTTGTTGTAAAATGCTTGTTAATAGTTATTGTTTATATAAAAATTCTTTAAAAATAAAAATAAAAGTTACAAAAATATAAGAAAAAGGTTTTGTATATAAAAATTCCAATGTCGGTGCATTTTTTAAATTTCTTCGGTGTTTCTTATAACCAAATGATGGCTCGTGTCTGCACATGGTTTTGAACAAAATGTTCAGCAATTATGTGCTACACACTGTACTTAGATATAAACCCCTAGGAACAATAGTACAGTGCAACTTCGCTTAACGCAACGAATAGAAATTTTGGCAGTTGCGAAAACTGAGGTTGTTGTAATAACCGAGTCTCTATTTTTTACGGTTTAAATTAAAAAAAAAAATTTATCACACACTTAAATCATTTATTTTTAAAATAAATTTATTGATTTTATTAAAAATAAAATAAAAAACACAAATAATAAATGAAAAATACATATTATAATGTACAACGGATGTACAAATTGAATTTGTAAACTTAATGGTAAAAATATCAATTAAAAAAGTTAGACATTTTTGACTGTGTTTTATTGCATGAAATATTTTTCTGCACTGCAATTTCACGAAGGTTTTTGCTAAAAAATGATGTTTTTTAAGGCTATTCTAATCCTCGGCCCATTGAAGACAAATGTTAAAATAATCGATAGCATTCTGACATTTATTTTAGGAAACGCTAGAGTAATTTCAACATTTTCGATCTCGTCAATGCAGGTTTATTTTTTTAATTCTTGTTATTGTTGATTTGTGCACTTTATATTCATCGCAAATCACTTTTGCAGATATGCCTCTATCAAGTTTATTAAGAATATAAGTTTTTTGTTGTACTGGAAGTTTTATATAAATAAAAAACACAAACTAAATTTTTTGGAAGGAAAGTTGCGATAACTGAGGTTTTTGTGAAAAGTTGGTTAACTGAGTCAACAGTGCAAACAATTTACGAGTTGCAATAATTGAGGAGTGGCGTTTATCGAGAGTTGCGTTAAACGAGGTGGCAGTGTAATTCATCTGGAGCAATAAAATAAAATTCAGATTTGATTTAGAGTATAAAGTACAAAGAAGTATACATTATTTTGGTAAATTGAGAATTTTTCCCGGTTTAAACACAGCAACTTTTCCTTCAGCAATTTTCTTAAATTCTACTTTGAACTTGCATTCGTGTCCCCACTGCAAAAGTCTCTTTTTGCAGTTTTAGTATCTTTTGGATATAAAAAAGTACGAATTAAAAAAGAGAATTGCGAGTACAAGCAAGTCTGTACCCCTTTCCGTTCTTGTTTCCTCCCTCTCCGATAAACTCAGAATTTCAAAATATAGTCTTATATAGTCAATATCTTTAACCATCACTTTGATACAAGCAAACGAAATTTGTCCAACTACTAACTTTGCACAGGTTATTAAATAAGCGATACGATCGAAATAATAACAGATACCAAGGAGTCAACCCTACAAACAACTTAACAATTTGATGAATTTTCATAGTATTCATCATAGAGCGGGAGGGCATACAAAGACCGGTAAAGCGAATGATATATTATCAGGCCTATTCCTTATATGGAAATATTCGTTACTTCGCAACAAATTTTTGTACTGAATTTATTGCACATTTAACATTTCTAAAATTTCGGATTTTATTAAAAATGTAAAAAGGCAACGCAATATTGGGTTCATCAATAAATAATTATCGAATTCTCTTCATACTTAAATATTTTTTATTTTTTCAGCAACTTTTCGTTATACATATATATTATAGAATTATAAGACGATGAAAAGGTAGGCATCCCACCTGCCCATCCAATGATTTAGATGAAGTGTAGAAAATTGTGACAAAATAAATTTTAGAACCAAAATATTGCTTAAAATTGAAACAGGTAGTTCGTGGTTCATCTCACACTTATCTTATCCTGCGGCTTAGAGTAGCGTCGGGTACAGACTTACAATTCCAAAATACAATTATAACTATTTTCATAAAATATTCATGTTTGTGTTTTAATGGTGTAACATGTAAGGGATAGAAAAATTTACTTCAACATTTGTTTTATATTGTAGGGAAATTTGTTTTTTTCTTTTTATTTTCTGTTTTCTTTAGTGCCAGTTGGTATTTGTGGCGCAAAATTTGAAGATGGCGGTGGTTCAACTCACCTGCTGTTGATTAGTTGATAATTGACCTTTACGCTGTGAACGTAATTGTCCAAATGTATGTTCAACAAAATTATACAGCGCCTGGAAAAATATGTATAAAGGGTGGTGCAAAAACAAGTATCTAAATAAAAATATTAACTAAACTTAATTTCTTTTTGCATATTATGGCTTTATTAGAAATAGCAAATATATTAATTTTCCAAGACTTTGTTGGCGGTTTTTAGCTCTTAATCGGGAATGGTTCGCACTATATTAGCCTTTAGTGTTAATCATTTCTGGATTATTCGTACAGCATTGACACCCCACAAGAAAAACTTTAAAGGGGTCAAATCTCAGCTCCCAGACTTCCGCAAACCTGCTGAAACCAGAGATTATCCAAGTTCATATCTTTCATTTCAGCACAGCTGGTTTAAAAAGAAAATAATAAACAAGATTGTGAAAATTTAAGTTCAGTTTTTTAATTAATCCCCATTTTTGAAATACCACTCAATCTACAGTGCAGCCTTTAAAATTGGCAATGTTGATGTTTAGTTATAGCGACCAACTGTTTTTGATAAGAAATCGGAATCGGAAAATCAAAAAGCGGGATTTTAGTTCAAAAAGTGGTATGGGATATGGAAATTTTGTTTGTGGATCGTTCTGGATTTTAGAAAATTTGTTTTATTAACACCTAAATTGAAAAATTTAAGAATTTTTGAATTTAATCCGTTTGAGTAATATAAAGATTTTTTTGTTGATATTTTCTATCGACACACTATTGGATTTTAAGAAAATATTTTCTAAAGCAAATCTTCAAATTCAGTGAAACTACAGTTTTTATAAGAGAATTATACAATTTTTAAACATTCACATATACTATGGAAATGTTTAATTAAAAAAGTTTTACTTAAAAGAAATATAAAATTTAATCATAGTCAAGCACTAAAGTCGGGTTTTTTATAAAAACGACTTTAAAATAAAAACCTGTTATTACCTTTTTTGATATTATAGTTAGAATTAAAGCCAGTTTTAAGTTGAACCGGCTTTAAATGGGTATCACACCAAATGTACCAAATGCCCGCATACATTTTTTACTAAAAAATAAGCAAGAGCCAAAATTGATCAGCTGATTTTGCATTAGCCGAAAAACCAGATAAGTGGGTAAAAGATTTGCAATTGCAAAATGTGAAAAGAAAAAACTTAATAAAAAAAGGATAGAAAAGTGTAATTTTATTAAAAAAAATTTATTAACTTAATAAATATTATGCAAAATCCCTTATTTTCTTTCAATATTTTGCAATTCAAACATTTTTTTTCACAAAAATTTTCTTGGCGGAAGACAACTGTTCTAAGTGTTGTTAAATTTGATAAAACCAACTTCAAGCAGTTTTAATTTGAAGCAGGCTTTAACGATTAAAGTATACTTTTACTTGTCCATAGTAGGACTAAGGTATACTTTTGAGAAAAGTTGACTTCAAAACTAAAGTATACTTTATTTTTACTATGATTATGAGCCATAGTCGGAAGGGGAAATTTCTACCAAAACGATCATATTGAGATGACCAGAGAAGAGAAATTTGCCGATTTTGCGTTTTATGTATTTTTGCTTTTATCTGATTTTTTGAATTTTCCAGTTTGATATTTAAGGTAGCTCTTTCTTATGATTTTTGAGCTTTAGATTGTTTTTTTCAGATTCTTTGCCTTAAAGTGATTGCATTAGTTACAATTATTAAGAATTCGATGAAGTATATTATGGGAAATTTATTAAGAATTGTTTGCCAAACCGTAAATTTTTTAAGTGTTTCAAAATATTTTTCTGTCATGCCATTATAAAGGAAACTACAAAGCAAAAAAGAAAATGGTAATCATTCTGTGACTATAACTTCTTTCATTGCTTCCTTTACTTCGGTTGACATTCTTTTATAATTTTTTGGTGTTATTCTAAAGCACTTCCAAAAGAATTCATGTGTTCATATTTCAGATGCAGTGATCTGGATATATACCTGATGCATATCTTAAAAAATCACTCTTCATTACTTCTAAAGCATAAATAATAGTATATCGTATATTTTCTGAATCTATAGCATTTATTCAAATTGAGAAAATAGTACTGATGAACTTTTTCAATTTTTTTATTAAATCATTTTTTATATTTTAGTTTAAAATTTAATGAGGGTTAGAATTTATGCAGTTTTACAATTTTTATAAAAGTTTTGAAAAATCAAGAAAAACAGATTTTTTTTACCTTTAATTGAAACTAGCTGGCCTTTCATTTGCATTTTTTCAGCCTTTAATATTTATGACGACGCAATCTGTGCATTTTTACATTGTGTATATTATTTAACACTACACCATTTCCAGTTTTAATTCAAATTTATCAAAATAATTTTAAATTATGTAAAAATTATTTAAAATTGCCCAAAAATGTTTTAAAATTGTGCAAAAATTATTTAAAATTGTTCAAAAATATTTTAAAATTGTCTAAAAATGTTTCCGAATTGTACAACCAGTTTTTAAATTATCCAAAAACATTTTAAAATTTGTCTAGAAATTCATTAAAATTTTTGAAAAATGTTTCAAAAATGCTTTTTCACTAATGCAGAATTATTTATTTGTTTAAATAAAGAGTATTTGTATATCAAAGCATAAATTTCGCATCTTTTTCTTTTTTTCTGCATTCTTATGAATTAAATTTTCATCAAAGCTTAAATACTAAAAAGTATATGAACATTTTCCACTCATGCATCAGAATATCTAATCATTGCATCGTCATTGCTCCCTTAGAGTAAAGTATGAGTAATGCTAGTAGCTTATGTTAAATTCATCGATGAAAACATCAGAAAATAAGTGATGCCTTTGCCATAGTAGTGATGCTTTTATTGCTGGGTACTTAAAAATAGACTGGCACATATCTTTTTTCGCCATTTTACCGCTAGTACGTAAGCGTCAAAAATAAATTTTTCTATTAATTTTTCTTTTTTTTATATTGGAAAAATTTTATTTTTTAATTTCAATAACTTTGGATAACAGCATTTTAATATTTCCAGAATCCATAATTCCATGTCTCGTCATTTAGTGTTTTGGATTAAAAATTTCGAAAAATTCCGAGTGATCAAAAACAACAGTAGGTAATAACTAGGGCTCGGAAGTTTGTGTAAATACTTGTTCGTTGACATTAGATTGAGCACAAGGTTAACAAAATATCTTTGCGAATCAACAAATTTGCATCGATTTGTTCACTAAAAATAGTTTGTAAGTTAAAATAACAGAAAACGTCTTTTACAATAAATGATGTTTCATTTAAAAAAGGGCCTACTTAATTTTCATTTAAATTAAATGCCTTTTGTTATTTTTTTTAAATGTTGATTACACAACTGACACATCCATAAAAAACAAATGATACAATCAGTTAAAAAAAATGTCAAAATTTTAACCTACCGATTCCTTGAAAAATAAATGATTTTCATTATATTTTTGTATTTATTGTTTTTTTTTACAAAATGTATATATTCATAGCTATAGACACTTGTTGTGTGAATGTGTTTGTTTGTGTATGTATGTATGTTTATAAAGTTCTTGTAATTTGAATTGAAATATTTTGTATATATATATAACCAATTTAAATAAAAAAAACAAATTGAAATTTTTTGAATTTTTTTCTTGAAACAGACAGCAAACAAAATTTAAATTTGTAATAACTGTTACGGACACAAATAAATCACAAATTTCCATTTTGTGGGTAAATTTTTATTAAATTTCATACAAATGAAATCGAAAAAATCGGTAAATGATAGTAAATCATTTCGAATAAATGTATAAAAAAGTTAATGTAGATATTTCTTTGAAAAATAAATGTATGTTCCTTTTATTTTCAAATGGAATGGAAAACTTTTTTATTAAACTACAAACAGTAAATTCAATAAGTCGAGGGGCTTTTATAAAAATAATTCTTCAAATTTATTAGGATTATGTTTTTTTATTTTGTTTTATCACGAAAACAAAAATACTAAAAAAAATATTAACTTTCTGAAAATGATTAATAATAATTTTTAATTTTCTTCCCTTGTGAAGATTGGTCCACTTCAGCAAGTTGATTTAGAATTCTGGGTGCCTTTAATTTTCAACTTTTGGGCACCTACGTGGTAAAAATATATCAAAAAATCATAAAAAAATAAAAATTGTACAATAGAAAAATAAAATATACAAAAAAATAAAATGTAAACCACCACAAAAAATACTAAAATTAAATGGATAATATTGAAAAAGTTGAAAAAATCAATCAAAAATATATATGCACTTAAAATTTTAAATACTTGCCGATTTTTAATTTTTTATTTGTACATACGAGGGCGGGCCAATAAGTCCGTGACTTTTTGAATGACACGGTTTTTTTTTCGCAAAAAAAAATATTTTTCAACACTTAGTGAAACGTTTCTCTAATTTTTGCGTCCCTTCCAAAAAATAGGATTTTTCGAGAACCATAAAATAGGCATTTGTTTGATCAATATTTTCATCGTTGGAGCTAAATCTCTTTCCTCCGAGCCAATTCTTCATGTTTGGAAATATGAAAAAGTCACTGGGGGCTAAATCCGGAGAATACGCGTCATACGCGTCAAGGTATCCTACGCTTTGGTACTCTGTAACTTGCAGCATACAATTACACTGATTCTACTTTTTTGACAACCGCGTAGGACGCAAAGAAGCGCAGCATGCGTATGGACTTTTAGCTTTTTGGTCAATTGTGAGCAAACGCGGCACACATCTTGCAGACAGCTTTCTTAAATCCAACTGATCATTTAAAATCGAAACCACACTGCCATATGAAATGCCTATGGCATCAACAATCTCACGCACTTTTTCTCTTCGATCGGCCACCATATCGTGGATTTTTTCGACATTTTCTGGTGTATTGGCATCAATTGGCCGTCCACACTCTAATTAATTTCTGTTGAAATTTACCAAACTTATAGTAGGAAACTGTACTCCTACTATAAGTTGGGTAAATTTACTCTGTGTGCGTAAATGAAAAAAGTACACACAAAATAGGTAAAATTACAATAAAAGTGCCTAAAATTTAAACCAAATTTTAAAATTGAAGAGTAAATTTACCAAATTTGTGAGTAAAGAAAGACGATTTTCCTGTAAATGTACACATATAATTCGTAAAAATCCTAAAAAATGCGCATATTTTCTACTACGATGTTGAAAATTAAACAGCCAAAAAAATGTTTGTTTTGTAATAAAAACAATAAATTTACTGTTTAGAAACTCACAAAAAGAAAAAAAAAAATAATTTTGTTTGTTTTTAGTAATTTCAAATAATTGATAAATTTAAAAAACCTGAAAGTTTTCTTTTTAAATTTTGAAAATGTTTTACGCATTTGGTGTTTATATTTAACGAATTTTCGTAATATTACATAAAACTTTACCCATTTTATTGTTGTAAATTTACAAGCATTTTTTAGAGTCCAGAACGTTCAGCGTCATTTGTACTTGTGCGACCACAACGAAAGTCAGTAAACCACTTTTTTACCATTGAAATCGATAGTGCAGTCCCATCAAGCTTTTCCTTGTTGAAAATTTTTCCGATGTTGAAAATTAAACAGCCAAAAAATGTTTGTTTTGTAATAAAAACAATAAATTTACTGTTTAGAAACTCACAAAAAGAAAAAAAAAAATAATTTTGTTTGTTTTTAGTAATTTCAAATAATTGATAAATTTAAAAAACCTGAAAGTTTTCTTTTTAAATTTTGAAAATGTTTTACGCATTTGGTGTTTATATTTAACGAATTTTCGTAATATTACATAAAACTTTACCCATTTTATTGTTGTAAATTTACAAGCATTTTTTAGAGTCCAGAACGTTCAGCGTCATTTGTACTTGTGCGACCACAACGAAAGTCAGTAAACCACTTTTTTACCATTGAAATCGATAGTGCAGAGTCCCATCAAGCTTTTCCTTGGTTTGATTGATGTTTTTTTCGCAAAAAATAACGTTTACTGACCACTCGAAATTACCTTTTTTTAATTTTTAAGAAAATTCACAAGGTTGTTTGTTTTGAACAGCTGTTAAACGCAAAGTAAATGACGAACTTGCTCAAAATTTGACAGTAGTCTATTAACAGGTGGTACTTGATAAGAGCAGTGTTGCATTTCATATAACTACGAGGGAAGTTCGAAAAGTCACGGACTTATTGATCCGCCCTCGTTGAACACGATTATAAATGCATGAATTTCCTTGCCCTAGAATAACCATCCCAAATCTGATCTTAATTTTTAAGATTACAAATCTGCAATGAAAATTGAAAACAAATTTATGGTTTTTAAATTATGCGCGGGTTTTGAAAATTCAACAAAATTCGATTTTTTTTTGTGATACTTTCCTAACTATGTAAAAATGTTGTCATCGAAAAATCCAACTTGTTGTACTTCTACTTATCAAGGGCTTTCATTAGACAAGATATTGTTTTTAATTTTTGAAAGGATAATAGTTATCCTTACAACTGAATGTAAAATATAGCGTATTAAAATTAAATTGTTAACAAAAAAACCTGTCTCGCATAAGACGACATTCCGTGGATAATAATAAAAGAATTTTGCGCAGAGGTAAATATAAGAAAATTTCTTAATGAAAATCGAATATTTTTGTTGGAAATTTTCGCGAAAATCGCGACACCTAGAAATATATTAGCTTAGATGAGTCGCGATCATAATAATTATATTTCATTTTTCTTAATTTTCAATGTATTTAAAAGTACAACTTTGAAACTTAATTGGCGATATGCTACCTGGAAATAAAACTTTTTTTAATTTTATTGGCAGACCGAATTTGTTTCCATAATGTCATATTTGTAGGGTTGTGAAGATCGTGAAATCGAACTTTTTTTTTGAACAGCCTTAATGAACATACATGTATGAGCATATATGAATATATACAGCATGTATGGAATCATATATAAAATCATACATGGGTAAAAAAGTTCATGTGTGGTGATGTATGTATATCGTCTATTGAAACATATGCCATATATAGTTCCATATACGATATATATTTTATTACTTGAGTCATATATGAAGATTATTACTGAACTCATATATGAATATTATATATGATCCTATTTTGCATTTTTAACTCATATACAGTGGCGTGACCAGGGAGGCTAGGGGGACCGCAACCTCCCCTTCCAAATTTTTTCCAAAACACATTTTTTTTAATATGTTTAGTATACATACATATGTACAAAATAGCTTGTATTTTTTGTTTCCAATTGATTTTCTTTGCAAGCCCAATTGATTTTTGTGCAAGTCAAATTGGGTTTTACCAGATATTGCTAAAAATAAAAATTGAGAAAAAAATGCTTAGAAATCAGGGAAATTTTCTCTCAGTTACCTAACCTGGTAATATGTTCGAAATTTTATTTGGCAGCTTCTTTCAATGAAATTTCTATACTTAGCCTTCCTCTATTATTAATTATTTTCACACTCGTAATATTATTTGGGTAAAAAAAAGCCGATCAATTGCGTTTTTTATTTAACGTCTTTTATCTTTTTTCGAACGATTTATAAAAAAGGAGTAATTAAAGGCTGATTTACACGTCGACTATACTTATCTACTATTACTCAGTACATGGTTTAAAAATCAGCAAAACAACAAAATAATAAAAACGTTAGAAAAAAATATATGTAGCAAAAGAAGAGAAAAGAAGCAGTGATTTTGATTCCGGTGTTGTGAAAATTTGGATCGGAACCAATGATTTTTACATAGTGGTGTCATAGGAAGTTTTCTTTTATGTCCCTTTTTCATTGCATCTTCTTATGGTTTAGTGAAAAATTATATCTTTTGATGTTTTCAAATAAATTAAGAATTTTTAATTTAGATTTTAACAGGGAATCAGTAATTGGGCCTTGGCCTCATTTTCACAGTCTCCCGTAAGCTTCTACCTGGGAATTTAACTGATACATTTATTGTTGTTTCCCATATAAAGTTTGAGTTTTACTACTGGTTAAATGTCAACGAGACATTCAGTAATCGAGCCTTATTTATTAAATTACTTTATTCGAAATTCTTGCAATTTTTACCACAATAAATTTTTTACTTTTTGTAACAATAATAACTACGATTTTAAGAATTTAAATTGTATGTTAAATATTGAAACACAAATCACTTAAACTTAAACCATAGTTATAAATATCAAATTTATATAGAAATATCTAAATGTTTAACTTTGGTTGTTTTTAAAAGAAGTTACCCGTCATAGATTTGGAAAATGTTAAATTTTATTAAAAATCACATTTTTGGAAGTTGTGAAAAAGAACTGCATTAGAAGAGAAAAATCAGAGCTAAAAGATACTTTGGAAGCAATGAAAAATTAATTCCTTAAGAATCACTTCCATTTATTTTTGCTCGGTCGTTTATTGATTTAAATGTTGTATTTTGTGTGGGTGTGAACTGGCTGAATAAAATCTAAACTAAATTCAGGTATCCAAATTTCTATGAAATTTTAAAAATTGTTCAAATATTTTGTCAAAGAAATTTTAAAATCTTTTGTTAACTTGTATTTAGTTTAAAATTTACTTAGCTACCTCGTATTTCCAATTGTATTACTTTTTTAATTAAAAATCTAAGATTCAAATACCACATTAACTTCTAACTGGAATCCCCAAAATTTCAGATGTTTGAGTTTAGTTTTATATCAAAACAAATACGTATGTTTGAAATTAAAAATATTTAATTAAAAAGTAAGATTTTATAAAAAGCTGCCAAGTTTTGGAAATTCTTGGCTTTTCCCTTTTAAATGTAAACAAAAATATTTGCAATTTTTCTACTTGTAATTTTATAAAATATTAAAAACAACAAAAGCTAACAAATAAGTTTTGTGTTTGTTAGTAAATGTAGAGCAGGACAATAATTGCTATATTTCGTGTTCCGTTGAAGTCCATATATGAAAACAAGTAGTTTTAAATAGAGATATAAAAATAAAGCTTTTTTTTATAAAAAATAGACAAAATTGCCGAAAGGAAAAAAAAACAATTTAAATTAAAAAAATTGCAAATAAAATTCAAAAATTCGCAATCAATACTTAAAAAGATCAATTAAAATTAAAAAATACCAAACGCAATTATAAAAATTATTGTAATTCAACAAATATTTATTTTATTTAATTTGAAGTTTTTGAATTTCAATTAATGCTTTATAAATTACATTTAGAGTCATTCCAAAAGTTTTTGAAACATTCTAATCGTTTTTGAAGTGGTCTATGAATTTGAGTAAAAAATTGCACGTGGCTATTCGACGTTCCAATGACATCTGTGCTTTTTTATTTTTAAAAATTCGATGTAGTTCACGGTGGAGTTCTGCAGAATGGCAAAGCAACGAAATGTTGCTTATGCACAGCACTTTTATTTCATAGAATCAATAACATCCAATTGTACTCCTTATAAACGTTAAAGTTACTTGGGCCAACCTAAATTAAAATATTTAAAAGACTTAGAATAAAAATCATTTTATATAAATCAAATATTTTAGTGGTTGCACACACTGCCTTTCAAAATAGTTCAACAATTAAGTAAATTTCTGCTCTCCATCCATGAGTTTGTCCTCCCAGCCAGGGCTTAAGTAACATTTTTATTTTTTGACAGGAGAAGCAAAAAACGCCAATTGATATTTTAACACATTCACAAATAAATTTAGTTAAATTTTGTGTAGGCATGCAGATTAGTTAATGAATCATAATCATCAATAAAATTGGTTTTAAAAATTTTGTTATGTGTATGATAAATGAATAACTTAAAAAAATGGATTATTATAAGCTATAACCCTTATTTTTCCGGTTTAATAAAAATTTATTATAATCTTCTTACTAATATGAATTAAGAATAAAATATAGCATTAATTTTTTCAATAAAAACGGTGCATTTATTTCAGTTTTTTTAATAGATGAGCATATATGGAAAATACTTAATAAAACATATGAAAAATTTTAAAACGTACATACATTCATATTTAGGCAAGGATTCATGGAGGAGCGGTGAGGGTGACATATCCCACCCAAAACGATTTAAAAAATGAAAAAATTAATATAATACACAACAGAGTGATATGTTTTTAAACTAATTTAGTTATTTATATTTTTTTTTAATAATTTACTAGGTTCGAGGTCATAATTAAATTTTTATTTAGTTATTTTAAAGTTAATTGGTAATAGTGACAACTCTTACTGTCATCTAGTAGTGATTAAAATTCAAATTCAAAAGCATCAAAGATAATTAACATTTAACATGTCAAAGCTTTTAGTTTGAGAACTTGCTACTCCGAGGAAAATGATTTCTTATTAGATATTTTCTTAAATGCAAATGGGATTTTAATTTGTAAATTATTTTTGTTAGACTTTCTTTTTGCACTATTTATTGCCATTTATTAAAAAATAGTGAAAATAATTTGGAAATCAGCTGTTTGTTTTTTTGTATTTATTTCGAACCAAAGAAGCAAAAAGTTGAAATTAAAAGAAATATAGGTAAGTACAAAAAAAAATATAATTTTTTGTAGTGTAAAAAAGAAAAATTATAAATAAATAAAATTATTTTTAAAAAAATTCTCATTTCTTGTCAGTTTTAATCGACGGCTTAAAAAAACAAGATAGGCGGTTAAGCGGCTATTAACTGACGGATTGCATCTCTGATTCAGCTTGTTTCACTGTGTATTAAATATAATTTTTTGGACGAAGTATTCACATTACTATTATGTACTGTTCTTACTTTTTGAACAATAGGTGGCAACGATGTGATCTTATTGAAAGTAGATGTTCTTGTCATCCATAACATCTAATACTTTCTTTTTTACAAAACACTATATTCATTAATGGGATGTGTTATTGCACTTGTGTTATGAATCGTACAAGTGACTATTGAAAAGTCATTATTTCCTTTACTACTCTTAAATACACAATTGCCGATAAGACGTACAGTGAGCAACAGAAGTTATGGTACCCTAGATATAATAAAAAATCTTCAATAATTTCTTTCAAAGTTATATTTAACTTATTTAAAAATTTTGTTTAATTTTCTATGATATTTTTGATTTTTATTTCCGTTTAAAATGAGCTTAAGAACTTTTTTATAAAAAAAAATTATTATAATTATTTTTTTATCCCAACTTTTCATCATAACATTGGGTGACTTTTGTATAAATATTAAATGAAAATTTTAATTAAAAAATATATAGAGAACAATATTTAAAAAGGCTGGAAAGCAAAAATTGTTTTTTTAATATTGACAAAAAGACAAATTTTGATTTCTATTCTTTTTTAATAATTGTTATATATAAATTGTTATAATTGTGGAAATTTGGAAAGTACCGTTACTATTTTCAAGAGGGAATCAATTAAAGTCTAAGGGATGCTAAAAGATTTGCAATAAAATTTTGTCAGATAAATCGAATAAAAGATCTTTTAAGACTAGGAGTAGTATTGGTCCACAATTTTTATAAGATTTATTTAGTTAAATAATTGAAATATTTTATTTTTTGATTTGTAGAAGTATATAATTGAATACACATAAAAACAAAGTGTCACATTTACTGTTACGTAATTTTTGAGAATTTTGGGAAGATTTTTTATTTTGATCATGACTTTTGCTGCTCACTGTATTTAAAGGATTAACATTAAATTAATGAGTTTTTTAAGAAACAAATTTTGGTTTACTCATAAGGCATTATAAGATTTAAATTATGATTGGTCGTTATATTTTTTAATATATACAACTACATCCCAGCAAACAAAACGATATCTTTTCGATATTATGTATAATGATATAATTTTGATGATAAGTTTGTCCGATAATGATATTATTGCTATGGAGAAAACTGAACACTCGTTAATGATATCGTTATTTCGTGAAATATATATTAAACATTTTTTTACTTATATGATTGCTGTTCGCAATGTCACACTTATTACCAAATGTTAGGTTTTTCTTTCAAGTCCTACTAATTTTGAAATTAATTTATATCCCTTTATAATGTACAATTTTAGGTAAGGCTAAATAAGATATGCTCAGCATGGAAATGCAAAGTGCTCATCTCAGTCATGGCATCGGATCGTTACCATCATCTTTGAGTCACCATGCTAGCACTGTTGGAACTCATCACCACCATCATCATAATAATCACACACACCATCTACATCGCCAGCATCACAATCATTCACACAGTAGTAATAACAACAATACCACCACGGCTGGTCAGCATACACAACCTCATCATGTCCAGCATTTGCAACATTTCGATTCTTCCAGCATTATGCAAAGTAATTCAAATGATCATTGTCATACACAGACGCAACAACTTTCTCAGCTGCAAACGTCACAGTCTCTTACATATGATGTTAAACCAAAAGGTAGGAAAAAATAGACAACAGGGTGACAACGTAAATGGGCGTAAAACGAATATTAAACAATTTTTTATGAGAGATTTTCTTTTATCCATTCAAGATCATTAAAATTTTGTTTCCAAATGAATAGAAAAATTATAATTTTGTTAATAATGGGGAAAAACACATGGAATTAAAATATTCGGAAATTTGTTGTTTTGGGATTCAAATATTTTTTGTATACGAAGCTGTATTCATTGTATTCTAAAATTTTTTGAAAATGTCAAATGAAATTAGAATTGTTCTCTTAGTTGTTAAATATAATAAGTTTTGAAAAATATTAAAAAAAAAGCTTAGAGTATTCGTTTTGAGTTACCTTGAACTTCGGCGTCGAAAAATTCATCAAGAAAATATTCGAAAGCGATGTCCTAGGGAGTCATCGAATTCTATGACAATGCCAGAATTTGAGTAAGTTAAATTTTTCGTTACCAATTCTATAAATAATTTTCGTTTGTCTTTAAGGTTCCGAAAGAAAATGTTAAAAATTATAGATATTTTTTAAAACAATTTATTTATGTACAATCTAATAATTTTCTGTTGAAATTTACCCAACTTATAGTTGGAAACTGTACTCCTACTATAAATTGGGTAAATTCACTCTGTGTGCGTAAACGAAAAAAAGTACACACATTATGGGTAAGTTGGTACACACATAATGGGTATTTTTACATTGAAAGTCCGTAAAACTTAAATGAAATTTTAAAAGTATTTCGAAAATTTACTAAAATTTTGCGTAAAAAACGTATTTGAAGAGTAAATATACGCATTAAATGCCTAAAAATGCATTTCTATATGCGTAATTATATAAAAAATGCGTATATTTACCAACGCATGGTTTAAATTAAACTGCAGAAAAATATTTTTTTGAAAGAATAAATTTATTTTATGTATATGTATGTATATGTTTTAATAATTATTACAATATTCACAAAAATATATATATGTATATAAACTTTCGAAAAAATAATTTTTGGTTTTTTTTTTTTTATTTTTTTTAATATTTTCCAATTTCGAAATGTCAAAATATTTATTACCATTCTAAGTTAGTATACTTACAGAATCTGTGCGTAAAATTTTAATTTAACAAAAGAATATTAGGCACAAATTGTTTAATTTTAAGCACATTTTGTCTAAAAATAGATTCTGTGTGTATTATTGTATATGAAAGTGTGTGCAAAACATTTTTAGGCATTTTTTGTTTATATTTACCGCATTTTCGTAATATTACATAAAACCTTACCGATTTTATTGTAGTACATTTACAAACAGTTTTTAGAGTGTATTAAATGTTTTATAAATTTGAATATTTAAATAAAAATTAAAAGAAATTATTCCAAATTATTACTCCAAAAAATTTTTTGTGGATCTGGATTACACAACAGATTTTGAAACTAAGAACAGCGCTAATTATTTACTAAATATGAGACAGATACTTTTGAATTTGTCAGCTACATTCGGACTAAAACCCATTCGATTGTGTGTGCCAAGGCGCACTTATGCCAAAACTAATTAATTTTGGTGTCGGCAATGACTTCTCTCGATTTATTTCGAGCTATCCAAGAGATCGCTTTATACGTGTTGAAAAAGATGGGTACCGCAAGGTTCCGTTCTTTCTCTTTTTTCGTCTTTCTTAAAAAACTTCTTGGTCAAACTTTCAACTTTATCTACAATTTCGCAGCTAACAGCAAGATTTGTCATTCACTCTCCTTCGATCGTAGGCCAAGTCTTCTGGAGGTCGGGTGCAGGAGGCAGATTATGAATGATAAACTTTATTGGGACCTTTTGGCAATACCAGAGTGGGGTCTTGCATGTATATAAGACCCAATGTTGTATGATGACTTATAGGGATGTGGAGTCTCCAACACCATTTGTTAAAATTGATGGAAACTCTTGATGTTCTGGGCATGAGAATTCAGTGTGATTTCCGAGGAAATAATATTGAAAGAAGCATTTAAGTGTATTGGTTTATTAAAACGGTGCAAGAAGTACTTTACCCCTTCCAAACTTTTTACTATCTATACCACCTATATCCGGTCAAAAATGGAAAACCACTCCCATATATGAGCAGGAGCTTCAAAATCTATTTTGAAGCTTAGGGACTGTGCACAAAGGAGGACGTCGGTGCTTATCAATTACAGAAGAGTATCCAATGAAATTGATAAATTGGATCATTGTCGGAATGTGGGTTGTGTGATACTATTCAAGAATATTATCATGGGAGGTGCTCTGCAGAGATAAGGGAGATTTTCGTTTGAGTACGGGTTTTTGTCCGGAGTACTCTCTTATATACTCTCTAATATATAATATAAAATAAAAAAAAAAGAGAAGCAAGACTCAGGAAATTTTTCCTACTAATTGACGAGTTGCTTTCTTTGGATAAAAGAGACAAAAAAGATGGTTAAAGATGAAGGGCTTCAAATATGGCAACACTGTAATTGCGCTAGATGATAAATCTTAGAACAGTTCTTGCCCGCATTCTGAAGAAGAGCTTTATTTTACTTCGGTGATGTTAGGTGCTACTACTACTCCCTTTATCGTCCTTCCCATAACCTATAT
The DNA here is from genome assembly GCA_949748255.1 of Eustalomyia histrio. Classification (NCBI taxonomy): domain Eukaryota; kingdom Metazoa; phylum Arthropoda; class Insecta; order Diptera; family Anthomyiidae; genus Eustalomyia; species Eustalomyia histrio. Next base: position 6,671,348 of record OX456528.1, read on the forward strand.
TCCTGTCATCAACACAATACACTGTAAGGGCCAACACCTGAGTGTTTATACAATGACAGACGGACATCGCTAAATCGACTTCAAAATTGATTCTGAGCCGATCGAATTCTAAAAGTTTGGTCTAGATCCAATTTCCTTGCTTATTACTTGCTATCACAGATATAATTTTCTGTTAGAATTTATTGTATGTTTAAACGGGAATTAATATATAAGTATCAAGTTTGTATATAATATTAAACGAATTTAATTTTTTTCTTCTTATGAATGCTTCATTGTTTCGTTTTGCTTTCTTTTTCTTATTTTGGTAGTTCACAAATTAGATGAATATTGCCTGACAAGCAATGGCAATACGATTACTACTAATACATCGACTGGATCGACAGCACAGGTGCCTACAAATTTTATGCCTCAAACAGCAGTAGAGTGGATAACAGTCATGAATGAAAATCACAACAATGCTGGTAAGTATGGTCTCTTAATAAAAATGTCTATAAAGCACAACACAAAACCGTAGTTGGTGTTGAAGTTAATGATAAAGTGTAGCTATTGTTGGCGTATGAAGGTGACCTAAAGGACAATCACGAATAAAATCTCGTATCAATCTAGTATTTCACCAATGCAAAATAAAAATATAATACATGTGTTTCTTACAAACTTTTGGCTTACCGTTGTTGCATTCCCTCTATCCCGAAGGGTACCTTCCTTGTCAGTTGAATCGATTGTTGCAAGTTGTAGAAATTGATAAGGAAGTACAATATCTAAACAGATCTTAAGCAGCAGGCTAATACGGATTATTAGTAACTTGCCAATCAAATAACACAATCTCTAAATTATGCAATATGTACATTACTACATTGCAGTGAGCCGAAAAATTAAAAAAATATCGAATCTTCAAATCTCCCAATGGAATTTAGTTGCGTATGAACAAGGGAAATTAAAAAAAAATTACCACCTTTATTTAATAGCTTTTCGCAAAGTGATCAAAGTTTCAGACTCGGAAAATTTCAAATGCGACGTTTAAACAACTGAACCGAATAGGAAGCAATGTTAATATTTTTACTTATTTATTGAAGGTCGTTTAAATATTTTAAATTTTTTCATATGTGCAAAGATAAGTGTTGCACGCAGATTTTATTGAACTATACAATTCAAATTAGTGGTGTTTATTTTTTGTTTTTCGTTTCAGAAGATTCGCACAGTTCTCAAGGCAGCATATCGGGTGATGGTAAGTTTCTTGTTCATTAAAAATTCAACTTGCTGTAGTGTCGCAAATGTAAAAAAAAAATATTAAAATAATGTTACAAATGCTTTTGTTAACTTTTTTTATTATTTTTTTTAAACAATGCAGCACTTTAACTTAAAAGCTTAGATATCGTGCTATATGCAATCCTTTGTTTTATATTCCGAAAAAAAAACATGAGCACGAAAATTTTATGTGCTGGACAAAGGAAACAAAATATTAAATGTTATTCTACATATGTACATATTTTCATTATATAAACATAATTCTTTGTGGATTTTTAACATCCAATTTTGCGCAACAAGTGCAGTTTATCATAATATTAGTCTTTATACAGATGAAATTGAAATAATAAGGAAATTGTTGAAGTTTGCAGACATTAACACAGGCCTTGAAAGATTTGATTCTTTTGAAATGCAATCACGTTTATAAATCAGTAATTTTGCGGCAGATCCGTTTGGATATGATGAGATCTAATTAGATCGCAAATTGTTACCTAATTTTAAGATATAATTAGATCAGGTACAATCTAATAAAGTATAATATGGTTTGTTAAGATTTGATCTTTTTTTACACGAAATTGCTTCTTTTTTTAAACAAGTTAATATTGTCTTTTGAATAACAAGTTAATATTGTATTTTCTTATATAATTAAAAAACGTGAACAAAGTATTTTATTCCAATGTATCCAATGTTACTATTCAGTTGTTATTCCAAAATTAAGAACATGTATTTTTGTTGTTAAAGTTTTTATTAAGAAATTTATTCTTCTTTCTCCAACAAATATGTCCTAAAAGCAAATCAAGTTTTTGTCACTTTGTCAGTGTTCGAGTCTGGCTGTCACTTGGTAAAATATGATAATTATGCAACCATAAAATGCTGGCAAGTATCAATAAATAATTATACATCAAATAAAACATGACTTTGACATTTACGGTCATAATATTTTCTTGTTTTCATAAAAACTAAAATTTTATCAGTTCAGTCAGTTTGATTTTACTACAAAATGTCTTAAAAAAATAATCATATATTGTTTGCTAAAAATGTTAGATGTCAGATTTTCTACCTTTCATGTGGCATTAAAAAATGTCATCAATTGACCCATTAAGATCCAGTTAATTTTTTTTTACTTTAGATTTTTTAAAGGGTTTTTTTCGAAAATTTCTTATACATATAATATTATTTACACTAATCAATTCATTGTCAAAAAGATTCTATATAAAGGTTTTATATTTTTTAATTCGTTTCAATAAAAACAATAAGAAATATTTCTTAAAAAAATAAATTTAATAAAATATTTTTTTATAAGTAAAAGTCTGTAGAACTCAAGATTTTTTTGAACGAAAAGATTTTTTTTACACAAAATACTAGATATTTAGAAATGTATCTGATAAAAACATTTTTAGATTCTATGGACTTTTACTTAAACTAAAATTCAACATCATATATTTATTTAGAATCATAATATGATAATTTTTAAATCATAATATAACTGTAGGGACCATATTATGGTAAAATTATGGTTATTTTATTGTTATAATATGATAACCATGTTATAGTACAATTGGCACAATCATAAACCCAAAAATATATGATGCTCTTCGAATATGATTGTCCCAACCATGTTTTTTCTCTGCGTGTGGATTACATTTATTTTTGGTTTAAAGTTAAAGTTTTCGAGTATTTGAACAAAATTTTTAAAAATTTGTGTTTTTATCAAAAAAAAAAAAAAAAAAACAGAAGAGAAGAGAAAAGAAAAGAAAATAAATAAACCAAATTTGAAGCTGATTTTTAACGATTTCTTATAGCCCAACTACAATTGCCTTAAGTAACTTAAGCTTTGTTTAAAAAGTCAACGAAAGTTTTCCCAAAATTACACAACACCCATATTTCATTTTTTTAAATTTCTTGAATTTAATTTTTTATTTGTTTTGTTACATTTTTTAATTCCTTTTTTTACATCTTTTTAAATTGCTAAGGTTGGGTACGATGAGTTTCGACTATAAATTAACTGAATTGATAGAGAAAAGTTGACTTAGCTAAATATGGGTGAATCGATGTATTTGTATGGTATCGCTGTTTTCCTTAATTCAACTTTGCTTATTATAGTTTGGTCTTTAGACTTTTAAGTGTAATTTTGTTAGAATGTTTTGAATGGGGTAGATCCAAAAATGGAACAATCTAGTTCTTACTTGGAGTATATAAAAAGGATTACAAAATATGTAAAATAACTCAGTTTGAGGCAAGCTTATATAACAAGTTACGTCTGCTTATTATAAAAACTTAAATTTTTCATCTTGCTAACTTTTTATAAGAGCTAATAGTTAGCCACGGGTTTAACCCACGGCTCGGTTTTGAAAAGTTCTCAATTCTAGCACAGTGTATTAGATTGATAACATAAGATAAAGTAAATTCTTTAAACGCTCTGGATTTAAACATACATGTGTTTTGTTTAGTGGTATTTTTTTTGTTTTCATACTTCTACTTCGACTACTTTAAAATACTTACGGCTGCAACAAGCAAAACGTGCATCCTAGAGGTGTTCAAAGAAATGAAAGTGAATTCTAGTTCATGAATGGGCTAATTTGGTTCCTCAGTATATATAAAGATGGAGTTTGGTACCGAGCAAAGCATTTTCAAAACTCTTTTTTAAAATTTTTCAATTTTGTTTAACAAAATTTTAAAAAATTAAAGTTGGAGTTTTGAAAATGCTGCAAACAAAGTAAGCAATTTAAGTCAAACTCAAAAATTTGTTAACGCTATCTTAGAGGAACAAAACTTCATATTTGAATATTTATGGATCTAAAAAATATTTTTAATAAGTAGCATTAAAAAAATTCTAAAATACAATTTGTTCTTTAATTTTCTAACCTAGTGGTGTTTGACACATTATTGGCCAGGGGCATTTGTAATAACTTAGATGTTTTTCATCTGATTTTCATTTTGAAAAATGGTCATACAATGTTGAACACCTCTAGTGCACCCATTGGGCGTTTAAGCTACCGATCGTTGTTGTTATGTTTGCCCTTGTTATTGTTGTTGTTCATTGATGATAAGGAGCGCACGTGTGATTTGGAGCTATTATTTTAGCTATTTTTCTTTTTGCTACTGATCTTTGAAAATGTTTTCCTTAATCCCTTCATTACCAATTTTTTAATTTCATAACTGCAACAAAGACATTTTATGATGAAGATTTTAAGTACAAAATTGTATTTGATTTGGCTCCGTTCTTGTATCTGATGGAAGAAGTTTTCGCATCGAGAAATACAGGGTGATTTAATAGATTACAAAGTTTATTTAGTCAAAATATTTAAGAGCTTTTATCTTTTAAAGTTACACTCACAATATTATTTCGTTAAAAACAACTTAAAATACATATTAAATTAATCGAAAATACAGTCAAAAAGGAGGACTACTGATTTTTCATTATTTTCAATCATTGTTTGATAATCGACAAAAGTAGAAAAAACAATAGAAAGTCATTTAAAATGCCATCAATTTCTAACTGCCAAAAGTTTGTTTTTCAAATTGAAAGTTTTTTTATTTGTATGTGATTACAAAACACAACACAACACACACATTTTTATTGGCTTTATTTTTATTGGCTTTGTGTGTATGTATATTTGAATAATTTATTATAATTTTAATTGAAATAATTTTTTATATATACAAACTATTTTGGTTAAAAAAAAAAACAAAAAGGAATTATATGAATTTCAATTTTTAGAAACATAAAATTTAGCATTTAACAGAAAATATCAACTCCTACTGAATGTCTGCAAATTTTTATAATTTGGTTTCTGAATGACTGATTCAAATAGTTAAAAAATATATTCCTTTGAATTTCAATTGATTCTTCATTTAAAAAAACTTTACGTATTACTTTTTAAATAAACTATAGTCGGTAACGGATAATACATTGCGAGTGTATGGAAACATTAACTTTTGAAAAATGTCCTATTAGACAGAGAAATAACATGAATTGAATGTTACTCACCAGTACAAGGATGCATTTTACGAAAACTTTATCCGCCAAAAAGTCGAAAGCTTTTTTTAATTTTTTTTTTTTTGGTTAATCCAATTGCGATGTAATGTAGATGTTGGAAAATACCAAAAATAAGACAACTTTAATTTGTTAAGCAGCCAAACCTTACTTTTCTTATCACATTGACTAGCCATGGATTTGGAGGACAGAAAACGAATTACACATTTAACAACAACAAATAAAATTCTTGCATGTAATTCGTTAGCTTTTCGCTCTAATGAAAATATGTTGTAAATATTGGGTTATCCACATTTTGGTTTCAAAATTAAGGTTTAATAAAACATACCGAAAGCTATGATTTCCATGAAAATTTTTTTTTGGATTGGTTGTAGCAGTCGATCCTTTTGAGGTAGTTTTCAACCACTTTTTCGTACATTTCGGGCGGCATCTCGGCGAAAATTTTGATCGCTTGATCTTGGTGGCCAATTGACGTCGCCAAAACACGAAATTACGCGTTCTGGAAACTTCCCATGCAATAGAGCCGAAATCGGTCGTGTTGTGAACCTCGTAGCACCGTTTTGTTGTAACCACATATCCTCCAGTTCATAATCTTTAATTGTAGACTAAATTGATGGCTACAATTGCTGAGAACACCGTGGAATAGACAAATTTGGATTATCCGCCACCCTTTCACTAACAGAAACGTTATTTTCGGTAGTGCGCACATTGCCATGATGCACAGGCTTGACAACAACTGTAACGCTTACAGTCTCTTGAAACTTCTTTATATTCTTGCCAATTCCTTGCACAGTAGGTCGATTATGAAGACCATAACACCCCGTAATGCTCGAAAGTGGAAACGTTTTAACTATTTTTACGCGTTTTTCGGTTGCTAAACGATCCATATTCGTAAATGGCAAACCTTTCACTAAATAAATGACACTTCAGATAACAGAATAGCTGACAAAAAATCGATAATAAGTAATTTATCTTACGGTTGGAGGTGTTAAGTTATCCTTAATCATTATTTAAGATAATAGTGTCTAATAATAATGGGTGGTTTTTTAGCAACTTTTTTTTTTTGCAACACTGTTCTTGGCAGCTCAGGTGTTTTCGTGTAACTGACAAATGAAAAACGCTTGCATTAATGAATTTTATTATAAAAATTCGTGATGTGTTTCCATCAAAAAACTGTCTTCAGCGACGAAGCTCATTTTTGGCTCAATGGGTACGTCAACAAACAGAATTGCCGATTTTGGTGTAAAGAGCACCCAGAAGCATTGCAAGAACTGCCAATGCACTGTTTGGTTTGGATTATGGGCCGGTAGCATCATTGGACCGTCCTTTTTAAAGACGACGAAGTCAGGAACGTTACTGTGAATGGCGAGCGCTACCGTGCGATGATTACAAAATTTTTTTCGCGGAAAATGGAAGAGCTGAATTTGGCTGATATGTGGTTTCAACAAGACGGTGCCATATGCCACACATTACTCGAAACAATGGCCGATGAGAGGCGAGTTCGGTGAACAGTTTTTTCACGTTTGGGGCCGGTCAATTATTATTATTATTTTTTGTGGGGCTATGATAAGACTCATGTATATAGGGACAAGGCCGAACGGTTGACGCACTGTAAGCCAATATTGAAGGATTTATTCGTAAGATACCGGACGATATATTGGAGAGAGTATGCCAAAATTGAACCCAGTGTATGAACCATTTGAAGAGTAGCCGCGGTCAACATTTACATGACATCATCTTTAAACATTGAATTATATAGACCGTTCTATCGACTCAAATAAAGATTTCATACATTTCTTTTAATTGTATTTGTTTTTTTTAATCAAATCCAAAAGCTCTTAAAAATCAGCCATTGGTATAAATATTTCAATAAAAGAATAAATAAAATAAAATTTATAATACAATTTAACGTCAAAAGAAGTGTGCAGGTAGTCCCGTAAAACGGTTTTCTTTACTATAATTTTACTTAAAATTGCTTATTGTGTATTGAAAATTTTAGATAAGGATTTTTTTTTGTCGGAGGAGTAGGGGCAAATGGGAGTAATAAGAATTATAAATCCGCCACATCACACGGCAATTTTATTTAATAGTTTTACATTACAAATTTTGTTGCAATAACTTTTGCAATAAGTGAAGATTTTGAATAAGTGGGTCCATATGTGACTAAGGTTGTAAAGAGGTTAAATAGTCTTAAATAATGATACATGTCGCAAGAGAAAAAAAGAATTTATCAATGTATAATATAATTTTGTATAATATTGCATGTTAGTATATATTGAAAATTTTAGATAAGGTTTTAGACGGAGGAGTGAGAGTAAACGGGAGTAGTAGCAATTATAAACCCGTCACACCACTCGGCAATTTTATTTAATGACTTTTTATTACAAAATTTGTTGCTCTGACTTTTGATGGCATAATTTACGCTGCTATACGTGGCTGTCTAAATCCAACCAAAATTGCCACCCTTAATTTACCGCCAATCTTATATGAAATTAGTGTTACAATCAACCACAGCAGCATTGTTACAGTTACTATAGATAGCATCATCATATTTAATACAGTAGAGTATGTTTTTAACGATGTCGTGGATACCATAGTACACGCAGAGAAAAAACATGGTTGGGACAATCATATTCGAAGAGCATCATATATTTTTGGATTTATGATTGGGCCAACCATATTCGTACTATAATATAGTTATCATACTATGATAATAAAATAACCATAATTTTACTATAATATGGTCACTACAGTTATATTATGATTCAAAATTACCATATTATGATTCTAAATAAATATATTATGATGTTGAATTTTAGTTTAAGTAAAAGTCCATAGAATCTAAAAATGTTTTTATCAGATAAATTTATAAATATCTAATATTTTGTGTAGGAAAAATCTTTTCGTACAAAAAAATCTTGAGTTCTACAGACTTTTACTTATAAAAAAATATTTTATTAATCTTGTAAGAACTTTTACAAGAAATAAATTAAAAAATATATTTTTTTAAAAAATATTTCTTACTGTTTTTATTGAAACGAATTAAAAAATATAAAATCTTTATAAAGAATCTTTTTGACAATAAATTAATTAATGTAAATAATTTTATGTGTATAAGAAATTTTTGAAAAAAAACCATTTAAAATATCTAAAGTTAAAAAAAAATTAACTGGATCTTAATGGGTCAATGATAATTTTTTAATGCCATATGAAAGGTAGAAAACCAATCTGACATTTGTCCAGTTTTAGTAAACAATATATGATCATTTTTTTAAGACATTTTGTAATAAAAACAAACTGACTAAACTGATAAAATTTTGGTTTTTATGAAAACAAGAAAATATTATGACTGTAAAAGTCAAAGTCATGTTTAATTTGATGTATAATTATTTATTGAATGTTGCCAGCAATTTATGGTTGCATAATTATCATATTTTTTCATAGTCAAAATTTTTGTTACCACAGTATGGTGACAGCCAATCATGTTATAAAATAGAAGGTGTCAATCATAAAATAATAAAATATTTACTATAATAATGATCGTAGTGACCATGTTGATTGTTAAAAAACCAATAACATGGTTGTGACAATCATACCCGATTGCAGCAAGCTCAATATAGTGGCAGTGATCATGTTGCAACCATGTTTTTTCTCTGCGTGTACCTATAAGTCAACGATGGACAAATACGATCCTTTGTCGGTTTGAGTGAGGTGATGAGGATATATATCAGTTTTTCATTCCGTTTGTAACATGTCGAATTGTAGTTATGTGTTATATATCGTCTGCTTATTATGGCTTTGACCCACTGACCATTTTTAAAAAAAATGATTTAGGAATACATTATATATAATGTAAATATCATTTTTCTGATTCCGAACCGCGTTTTTTGATATTCCGTATCACATCTGAGATATTCAGTATCGACTTTGATCTAAATGCCCGATTTTCATACAAAAATTAAGATATGTAAGCCTCGTTTAACGTTTTTTTCGATAACTACTTTTTGGCGTTAAAACAATAATAAGCTGACGATATATTTTTGATATTTATGAACTAGTGATGCCCTGTATTTTTATATGTTTATATGAGACGCTGACATGGGGTTTCTACAAGACGTACGTTGCTAGACGAATGAGTGACTACATGTACTTTGCTTTTGTATTGCATGTATTTTGTTATTGTATTTTCGTTCCTCTGAAGCAAAACGACATACGGAAACACCACCTAAAAGACGAATAATATTCTAAATTCACCTCAAACTTTTTTTCCCCTCAATTGAATTTTGTATACCATTTGTAACAATAACACTTCTTTTTAATTTTTTCTTATTTTTCCTTATTAAGGATAATTTCTAAAAAAAATGCTATCAAAATAATACATCTGTAATTTTAAACCATAAGGCAATTTTTTTTTTAATGTAGAAAATCACTTTTTTATAATTTATAATTTTCATTTATTAATAATAATAAACAATTTCCCCTGAAGAAGGCACCCAATGTGGTGACTAAATATTGGGATAAATAAATATTTATAATTAATTTTTATAAATAAAAGACCTTAAGCTCATTTTAAAATAATAATACACAAATCAAGAAGATCGAGAAAACTTAAAGAATTTTCGAAAATCACTTAAAATAAAATCGGACTTTTTAATTATTTATCCATTTATAGACAAACAACATATCAAATACCCAAAGCGAATATATTCTTCGTAATAGCCGTACTTTATTGCATAATAGATACCAATTGTGAAGTGTTTTCAAGACCGGAAGAAAACTTCATAGAAAGATAATCATGAGCTTACAACACAAACTTTTCTATCCCTAAAAGGGCAGCATTTATTTTTGGATAATGGGATATATTGATCCCAATGGCGGACACTGAAAAATATTTACCTGTAATGTAAAAGATATTGTTTCGGATTGATAACCTATACCGAAGCTCTTGATTTCAAAAATACTAACGTTCCAAAAACTTTTCCCTTAATACCGGTAGCGTCCGGTATTTAATCGGTTCTTAACAAAATAATTTTTTTACGTTTTTAGGAAAAGCATAAAAATACCGTTACCTATTTAAATACTGTTATCCATTTTCGGTTACCAACATTGATACAAAGTAAAGGTCATGCATGCCAACTATACACTATAAAAAATGTTTGTAAATTTACTACAAAAAAATGGGTAAAGTTTTGTGTAATATTACGAAAATTCGGTAAATATACACACAAAATGCGTAGAAATATTTTGTACACACTTTCATATACAATAATACACACAAAAAGTATTTTTATATATAATTCGTTTAAAATTCAACACTTTGTGAATAAAATTAGTATTCTTGTGATAAATTAAAATTTTACGCACAAATTTTGTAAATGTACTAACTTAGAATGGTAATAAATATTTTGACATTTTAAAATTTGAAAATATTAAAAAAAATAAAAAAGCTAAAAGCGAATAATAATTTTTCAAAATTATAAAAAAGTTAATATAATATTTGTGAAAATTTATATCAAATGATTGGGTAAAATGCCAAAAACACTTACGCGTCTATACAAAAAATAGTGAAATAAAATTTAAAATAAATGAAACCAAATTGTGTCAACATATTTTCAAGGCAACAAAATCTCAGTGTGTTTAAGTACTGATAAATCAAATCTGTGTATCTGGAATCGTTGCTCTTCAAAACGGAGAAGAGGCTACACACTACAATTTAAACTGAAGATGACAATCACTGCACATACCCATTTGAAATATATTATATATTCATTATATAGTTCATATTATTAAATTAATACAAATATTATGTAAACAAAAAAATAAATTTGTTCTTATAAAAAAAGTTTTTGTGCAGTTTAATTTATTTTGCGTTGGTAAACATATAAATTTTTTTTATATTTTTAAGAATATTCCAATATGGTACAAATGGGTTGTTTTTTGCACAATTTAAGTTAATTCGCGAATTATTTTAAAAATTTCATTTAATTTTTACGCACTTTCAATGTAAAATTACCTCATTATCTGTGCACAAATTTACGCAGAGTAAATTCAACCAATATATAGTAGGAGAACAGTTTCCTACTATAAGTTGGGTAAATTTTAACAGAAATTTATTAGAGTGTATGATACTCTACACCACAGTACAATTTGAGTATGCTTGCATACATGAGAGTTCTCAATTTTGGGCAAGAGCAATGTTTCCTTTTATGGTCAAATTATTAGTTTTACTGACTATCTAAAAACTCTCTCTTATATAAACCCTACTTTAACAGATTACAAATTTATTATTTAACTGTTTAAAAACTTTATGAATTGGACTAGAAAAGTCTAAAACATGGCCAACTTTGTTTTTAATTAAATTAAAGATAATATATTATATTTCGCAAAATCTTTCTTATTGCTGCGATTATTACTTAGCTTTGTAAATAAATTTGTTCAAAGTTAAAAAAATACGATTCCTTTTTTTAAGTGATTCGCACAATACAGTGTTGCCCCGATGGAAACTAAAAAAGCAAAACAAAAAACCCAAAGATATTAACTGGAAATTAGATTAGATTTTTGCATTTTTAAATTATGTTTTAATAAAAATAATTTAATAAAAGATTTTGTAGAGATTGATAAAGCACTTTTTGAGAGAAAAATCATAATTAAAATCAAGCGGAAACAACATTATATTAAACAGAAACAGCTTTGAAATCAACCTAAATTTGTTTTATTTTTAATTTAAATATGTTTCTATTGTTCTTATTGCGAAAACAAAATGTACTATGTGCAATATTAGTTTAAATACGGACGAGTCGCTTTTAACTAGAACATATTTATTTTAATAAGATTGATACTTAATTTAAAAATGTTTGTTACAAAATAGAATGTCAATTTGAATATGATACAGAAATTGATTTTTTATCTGCGTAAATGCTCTCGTGAAGTAAATGGTATTTATAAAAATTGGCAAATTTTACTATAATTTTATTTTAATTTTTAGTGCACATTTTTGAATATCCACTATAAATAATTTTTGGTTTTTCAAATTTTACTGTGTATTTTAAGCTCATATTTTTAGTGCATGAAAGTCGCTGCCCTGTTAATGGCTGCATCACCAATCATTTTTGATAAAGTTCGCGCTTTTATTCAATATTTTTATTATTTATTCGGAAACGGAATTTCCAGCAAGTATAGACCGAATGTCAAAAAGCTGCCAATGGTATGGAGCCACAAAGCTACTTCTAATTCATGTAAAGGAAATACATTTTCTAAATTATTATTTATTTGTTACCCTAATATGAGTATCTATGGATTGCCACCCTCTTAGTCGACTATTATTGTCTGTGTTGATTGTACGTTATAACAAGAATCTGGCAGATGCCTGCTGTCAAATATACAACATGCCTAGTGGGATGTTATGCTACAAATTAAGCCATTACATTTTTTTATCAAGTTATCGAAAACAGGTTTCTTTATTCAAATAAAGGATATTTAAATTTTTTACCAGCTTATATTCGGTATTACATTTTTCCTTCACTTTCAAATATGAAAGTTTTTTGCTGTCCATTTTTTAATAGAAACTATTTCACACAGAAAACTTATTGTCAACAGAATTGAAAAATGTATTTTGATTGCAAAAACTAATAAATTCGGATAGCATAAACGAATTCAAATGTGATTGCTGAATATTTTGGATCCTACTACTAAAATTCTGTAGTATTAACCAATTTTTTTTTGTGGAAACCAATATTCAGTTATATCAACCGATTTCAGTCGTAGAAATGGAATTTTATTTATTTCCATTTCCATTTCCTGTACAACAAGAGCTAGTCTTATATTTAAGGTACTGAAATGCAATACTCATACATTACATTAGGGCCAGACATACATAAAAACAAGTATTATAAAAGTTACAAAAATGAATTAATTTCAATTATACAAAAAATTCAAATAAAAACTGTTTGAAGCTATTTGCGTTGCTATTAATTTGCTGGTTGTGTGGAAGACTATTCTAGAGACAGAGCATATAGGTAAAAATGCCATACAGATACAAGGTACTGATGAAAGGGACTTATGATTCCTCTACCTCTTTCCGATCGGAAAAAGCGTATTTTTTCAAAAAGATATCGTGGAGTTTTTGTATAAATAATTTTATGCAGATAGATAAGTACAGGTTTTTTCAAATAATTGTCAAACGAAACACCGTAAAGTTTTGTAGAAAAATTGGAGATATGAGCATGATTTTCTAGACCATACACATATCTAATTATGTTATTGTAAATAACGTTCAGCCTTCTCTTACTAATAGAATCGCAGTTTGCATAAATTAAACTAGGAATCAAATATGCCTTTGCAAGGAGAATTCTTATTTTTATAGGAGTGTAATATTGTGACGACCAAAGGGACTTTAATTTGACGTAGGCTCACGCAAAGAAAAATATGGTTGGGGCTATCATATTCGAAGAGCATCATATATTTTTGGGTTTATGGTTGTGCCAATCATAGTCGTACTATAATATGGTTATCATATTATGATGATAAAATAACCATATTTTTACCATAACATGGTTCCTACAGTTATATTATGATTCGCACGTAATCATAGTATGCTCCAAATATCATCATATTATGGTCCCTCATAACTATATCACGATTCCTGGATTATCATTATATATTCCATAATCTAAGAAAATTTCTTAAAGGAAAAGTTCTTAGAAACTCTTTAAATTTAAGACAATTTCCTTTAGAAATGTTTTTTATAAAAAAAATTGATATTAAAGACTTTTTAAAGAAAAATTGTTAAGGAAAAAATCATAGATTCTAACAACTTTTCTTTCAAGAAAAGTTTCATTCTGTGGACTTTTTTTAAGAAAAATACTTAAATTTTTTTTTATTAATGACTTTTTTAATAAAAAAATCTTAGACATTTTTAAGATTTTTTAAAAAGTTTTTTGAAATTTTTCTTTAGAATCTTAGAATATTTCTCCTAGAAAAAGTCCATAGAATCTAAATATATTCTGCAGAATCTATGAATCTTTCTTTCAAAGAAAGGCCTTATAATCTAAGTTTGTTTGGAATATATGAACTTTTATCTAAGAAACAGTTTGGAGAATCTGAGAATTTTAGTTTAAGGAAAAGTCCATAGAATCTAAAAATGTTTTTATCAGATAAATTTATAAATATCTATTATTTTGTGTAAGAAACCTTTTTGTACAAAAAAAAATCATGGGTTCTACAGACTTTTTCTTATAAAAAATATTTTATAAATATTTTTAGAACTTTTTACAAAAAATTAATATTTAAAAAAAATAAATTCTAATTGTTTTTATTGAAAAGAATTCAATATAAAATCTTTCAATAGAATATTTTTGACAATGAATTGATTAGTGTAAATAATATTATATGTATAAGGAATTTTCGAAAAATCCCTTTAAAAAAATTCTAAAACTAAAAAAATTAACTGGATCTTAATGTATCAATTGATGAAATGTTTTAATAATATGTGAAAGGCATTTTCTACCCATCTAATATTTTTCTAGTGTAATAAACAATATATAATTATTTTTTAAGACATTTTGTAGTAAAAACAAACTGACTGAGCTGATAAAATTTGGGTTTTTATGAAAACAAGACAATATTATGACTGCAAATGTGAAAGTCATGTTTTATTTGATATATAATTATTAATTGATTGTTGCCACCATTTTATCGTTGCATAATTATCATATTTTATTCATAGTCAGAATTTTTGTTAGCACAGTAAGGTTACAGCCAATCATGTTATAAAATAGAAAGTGACAATCATAAAATAGTAAAATATTTACTAAATAATGATGGTAGCGACAATGTTGATGGTTAGAAAACCAATAATTTGGTGTGACAACCATACCCGATTGCAGCAAGCACAATATAGTAGCAGTGATATATTGCAACCATGTTTTTTCTCTGCGTGCTTGTCTAACAAGTAGGTTAACATGATTTGTCCAAGTTAAATCGTTGTTAAACATCAACCCAAGATTTTTGGCAGAACGTACCATTTCTATTTTATCTCCAATTATTAAAACACCATCCCGTACAACTGGATCAATAGTTATATTATGGATTATCATGCATTTAGACTTATGTGGATTAAGGCAAAGTCAATTTGCTGTTGCCCAAAGAAAAATAATGTGTAAGTCACTGTTCAGTTTAGTAATATTTTCAGCTAAACATTGCATTGGACTGCTTAAATATAATTGTACGTCATCTGCATACATGTGAATTTTGCAATAATAAAGCTGTTTTGGCAAATCATTTGCATAAATGGAAAAAATTAATGGTCCAAGGATAGTTGGAAACTGACAAAATTTTTCCCTTTGTGTTTAAAATTCCTGTTACATTTACAATTTTTGGTTATAAAAATATTTCTTTAGTCACTTAAACTGTTGAAATATGACATAAGGAATATTTAAAAACAAAAATGGGGTTTGACCCTAAGCCCAGAATTTGCTCCAAACTTTTGCAAAAAACCGTCATACTCCATAGAAAAAAAATGATTTTTCGCTATATTTTCCCATCAATTGAATAGGCAACGTCATTTGAAACTGTAGTGAACATTTGGCTTTGTTATAATTGCGGCTTTCGAACGACAATAAAAAATTTTAAATTTCAAAGTTTCTAATACAGTTTTTTTTTTTTGATATGGTGTTTTTTCAACCATATCAACAAAATATATGTTTCGCTGTAAATAGTGGTCCAAGTACTAGTATTTTTAAATCATACGTTTTCTTGACACTGATAAATATTGCAAACTTATTTTCAAAGTGTTGCCCAAACTTTGCGTTTTTTTTAAAGAAGAAATGTAGCACTCACCGCGCGTGCTGTACGCAAATTTGTGCAAAAAGTTCGTCAGACTGTCTTGTTAGTGGACAACACTCATGGTGCCTGTCGTCGTACTGTGAATACCGATAAGAATGTGGCTGCTGCCGCCGAAAGTGTGCAACTCAATTCATTTCACACACCAGCATGATGAGAATTTTACACAAAGATCTCGGATTATTCGCTTACAAGGCCTAATTGGCTGTGCAATTTAAAGTGAACGACCATCCACTTTTTTACAGCTTCTCAGTTTGGGCCTTACCGAAGCTCCAAACGGACATCGAATTTGGCGGAAAAAATCATCTTTTCTGACGAGCCGCATTTTCATCGCATGTTATTATCGGGAAGCCAATGCATCCACACAGAGTGCTCATTTTTTTGACAGTACTGCTGAAAAATTAATTTCAATGACCGGCGAGGGCTACAGAGCCATGATTACGGATATTTTTTGGACTGAAGTGGAATATATGAACTTGGGTAACCTTTGGTTTCAGCAGAATGGCGCATGGTCATACTGCTCATCAAATAATTGATCTTTTGCGCACTAAGTTTGGTACTTGTGTTATCAGCCTCGGGGCTGCGATTTGACCCCTTTAGACTTCTTCTTGTGGGGTGCCGTTTAAGACCGATGCTATGTGAATTATCCAGAAATGATCCACACCTTTAAGGCTAATATGTCTGGAACCATACTGTGGTAACAAAAGTTCTGAACTATGGAACTATAAAATGCTGACAACAATCAATGAATAATTATAAATCAAATAAAACATTACTTTGACATTTAAAGTCACAATAATGTCTTGTTTTCATAAAAAATGTGTATCAGATCAGTCACACATGTAAAAATGTTAATATATGATCATTTTCAGCTGGGAGTTTTATTTTCTGAAATGCTTTATACATATAACATTATGATTTACACTAATCAATTCATTGCCAAAATTATTCTTTATAAAGATTTTATATTTTTTAATTATTTTTAATAAAAACAATAATAATTTTTTTTTAAATATTTAGTTTCTTGTTTAATAGCGACTTTCTTGAGAAAAAAAAAAGTACTAAGAATATTAATAATAATTATAATTTTTTATAAGAAAAAGTCTGTATAACCCAAGAGTTGTTGTGTACGAAAAGGTTTCTTATACAAAATTCTAGATTTTTAGAAATTTTTCTGATAGAAACATTTTTCATATATTCTTAAAAATAAATTATATTCTAAAAAATTCTTAGATTCTGGGGACTTTTCATCGTGAAAATTACTAAGAACTTTTCTAATAGAAATAACTTTTTCTTGTAAAAATATTCTTAGATTCTGAGGGCTTTTTGTAAAAGATAAATTCTGATACTCTAATTTGAATGAATCTTACACAAATGAGGCAGCATTGGACAATGGGTTTGTACCATTGTACAAAATAAACCGTATTTAAAGCGATAATTATATAGCATTTTTTACCATAATTATAGAAGAGCCAATATTAAGATAGTTCACAAAATGGAAAAACCAACAAGTTTTGTGGGGTAACTCAATAAACAATTTTACATTCCTTTTTTACCTTTTAACCATATTTTATCATCTGTCAATATAAATGTAGTTTTTAAAAAATTTTTTGATTACAATTTAACTTTAAAAATAATATATTCTTCATTTGTAGTAAAGATTTAAAATCCATTATTTGAAAACGAAAAGATTTATATTGTATAACTAGTATACTCGAATTAATAAACGAAAAAAAGTCCATAGAATAGATTCTTTATTAAGATTTTTTATTAAGAAAGTCCTTAGAATTTAAAATTTTTTTAGAAGTAGTTTTTTTTAAAAATGTCCATAGAATCAAAGCAGCTTTCTTGAAAAAGTCCTTAATATCAAACTTTGGTTTGATTCTTTAGGAAAACCATTTCTTAAGGAAATATTCTTAAATTTAAATAACTGTTTTATAGTTTCGAATCATAATACAACTGTACACTCAGAAAAAAAGTTAGTAGAAAAATTTGTAAACGGTTTTCAATCCCACTTTACTATTTTCGTACTGATTTTTAGTAAAAAAATTATTATTTAGCAAATCTTTTTGCTATTTACATTTTACAAATTACAGAATTTTTACAGAATATTTACAAATTTTCGTTGCTAATTTCAGAAATCATTTTAAAAATTTTTGAAACCGATTTGATAAAATTAGCAAAAAAATTACTAATTTTAAAAAGTCGATATTGAAGGAAATGTTATTTCTAATTAAAACTTATACATACAAACTTAAATTGCCCTAAAATGTTACATAGGATTAAAAAAGGGATCGAAAGTGAAGATACCGACTCATGTCTGAAAATAGGACATCCACTTAAAATATCACTAAAAAGGGTTTTTTAGTTCTAAAAATCAGCCCTAAAAACAATTAAATTTAACCTTAAAAGTAAAAAAAAAAATTAACTAAAATATTTTTCAAAAAGGAAATTACCAAATTAAAACAAAATAATAAATTCGTTTATGTTTTAAAAATTTTTAAGATTTTTAAGCCTTTAATTTTTTTTTCATTTTTTTAAAAAATATAATCAAAATTTTTGATGCTCGATAAAAAAAATTAATCTAAAACTTTGTACTAATATTATTAGTATTTAGTAATTTTTTTTGCTGATTTTAGCAAACAGATTTTAAATTCCACTTTACAAAAAGTCAACTAAAATTTAGTAGCGGCTACTTATTTTTCTACTAATTTCATTGTACTACACGTCAGCAGACATGTGTTGCTAAGATTAGCAAAATATACCGCTGGTCTCAAATTAGCAGAATTTCCCGTAGTAACAGCAAAATTTTCAGTTGCCATTACAGACTTTTTTTGGTGAGTGTAGGGACTATATTATAGTCAAATTATCGTAATTTTGTTATCATAATGAGATAACAATAATTTTAGTTTTCTTCGATCTTCTCTATTCATGTATTATTCCTTATCGAGCTAAAGATCCTTTATTTATAAAAAATTTTTAATTATAAATATTTATTTATCCCAATATTTCGTCACCACATTGTGTGACTTCTTCAGGGGAAATTGTCTTTTTTTATAATTAATAAATTAAAATTATAAACTGAAAACTTATATATAAAAATTTTTTCAAAAAGCGGTAAATCAAAAATTATTTTTTGTCAATATTAAAAAATAAAAATATCACAGAAAACAAAAATAACAATATTTGAACAATTAAAATATTACATGAATAAAAATATTTTATATACATGTCATTTAACATTATAATATGTATCCTAGTTTCTATTAACTAAATGTCTGTAATTTTGTGCAATATTTGCTATGTCTGTTTTATAATTAATTCGTTGTGTAGATGGTACCTTCATAATTTGTAACATTTCTAACATATATCTATGTCTGTAATTAATTTCCGTGTTTAAAATTGACGTCCTATCAAAATCAGGATAATGATTAAAATTAGTGCAATGTAATGATAATGCTGTTTTCTGTGTAGAAGTAGTGTTCCTGTATTTTTGATCAGATCTGTGTCCTGCAATTCTTGTTTTTAATTTATTCTTTGTTGTACCTACATATACATTACTACAATTCTCATTATCATTTCCACTACAAGGTATTTTATAAACTAAATTGGACATTTCAGATTTATCTATTTTATCTTTCGTTTTGCTAAATAATGTACCTAATGTGTAATATGTTCTATGTGCTACTATATATTTCTTATTATCATAAATTTTCGATTTTTCTAATCTTTCAGATATAAGAGGAACATAAGTTAGAGATTTATAAATTTTAGGTTCAGTAACCTTTCTCGTAACTAAATTATTCTGTTTTTTACATTGTCTTATCAATCTACAGATTATTTGAATTGGGTAATTATTATTTAACAAAATATTTTTAATCTTTTCTATATTAGTTTTATGAAATTTTGTATCGCTAATTTTTAATATCCTTCCAATCAAATTCTTAGCTATATTAAGTATGATTCTTTTCGGGTGTTTAGAAAAATAGTTAATAACTCTTCCAGAAGCTGTTGGTTTCTGATACCAATCTATTAATAAACTCTCACCCTTTCTTATTATCAATGTATCTAAATAAGGAATTTTAGAATTACATTCTTTCTCAATCGTAAATTTTATATTGTCATGAAATGAGTTAAAAGTTGATAAAATATCACTAATTGAATCATTCGAAATAATGCAAAATAAATCATCAACATATTTTGTGATGATTTTTGGTTTCACATTTAATTTTTCTATACAAGAATCTAATAATTTTTCCATTACAATATCAGCTATAATTGGTAAAGCTGGAGATCCCATTGGAAGTCCTAAACTCTAAAAATAATAAGGATCTACTTATTTTAAATGCAGACAAGGGAAATACCACTGTGGCAATGAATAAGTGTGATTATATTTTAAGAATGAATGATATTGTGGATGATATTACCACATACAGATTATCAAATAGGGATCCAACAAACAAATTACAGACAATAAACAATATTGTAGTTGAAGATCTTTTCAAATTAAAGATTATAACATCTTTGGAAAAGAACAAACTTAAGACAAATATATCTGTTGCACCTAGATTATATGGATTACCTAAAATCCATAAGGAACAATTTCCTTTAAGACCAATATGTTCATTTATTAATTCCCCATCATATGAACTTTGTAAATATATTACAAACATTCTTAAAAAGATAACTGAAAACTCTAAATATAATGTAAAAGATTCCTTACATTTTAGAGAAAAGATACAAAATTTAAAGATACATAATGATGAACAATTAATTTCACTTGATGTTGTATCTTTATTTCCGAGTATACCAATTGATATAGCTTTGGATATTATCGAAGAAAAGTGGGATATTATAAGGGATTATACAGGAATTGAAAGGAACCTTTTTATACGTATTCTAAAATTTTGTATAATAGACAACAGATATTTTAAATATGATAATAAAATATATTTACAACAAAACAACAAGGACTTCCAATGGGATCTCCAGCTTCACCAATTATAGCTGATATTGTAATGGAAAAATTATTAGATTCTTGTACAGAAAAATTAAATGTGAAACCAAAAATCATCACAAAATATGTTGATGATTTATTTTGCATTATTTCGAATGATATTTTATCAACTTTTAACTGATTTCATGACAACCCAGCAAAAAAAATGGTAGTCATTCTGTGACTATAACTTTTTTCATTGCTTCCTAAACTTCTGTTAACATTCTTTCATGATTTTTTGGTGTTATTCTAAGGCACTTCCAAAAGAATTCATGTATTCATATTTCAAATGCAGTGATCTGGATATAAACCCGATGCATATCTTAAAAAATCACTCTTCATTACTTCTAAAGCATAAGTTAAAGTATATCGTATATTTTTGGAATCTAAAGCATTTATTCAAATTGAAAAATAGTTCTGATGAATTTTTTTAATTTTTTTATTAAATCATTTTTTATATTTTAGTTTAAAATTTCATGAGGGTTAGAATTTATGCAGTTTTGCAATTTTTATAAAAGGTTTCAAATATCAAGAAAAACATATTTTTTTTAACCTTTAATTGAAACTAGCTGGCCTGTCATTTGCATTTTTCCAGCCTTATATATTTATGAAGACGCAATCTGTGTATTTTTGCATTATATTTATTATTTAACACTACACCATTTCCAGTTTTAATTTAGAATTAATCAAAATAATTTTAAAATTGTGTAAAAATTATTTCAAATTGCTCAAAAATGTTTTAAAATTGTGCAAAAATTATTTAAAATTGTTCAAAAATATTTTAAAATTGTCTTAAAATGTTTCCAAATTGTACGACCAGTTTTTAAATTATCCAAAAATATTTTAAAAAGTGTCTAAAATTTAATTAAAATTTTTGAAAAATTTTTTAAAACTGCTTTTTCACTAATGCAGAATTATTTATTTATTCTTATAAAGAATATTTCTATATAAATGAAAAAATTTCGTTTCTTTAAACTTATTTTTCTGCATTCTTATGAATTAAATTTTCATTAAAGCTTAAATACTACAAAGTATATGAACATTTTCCAGTCATGCATTAGAATACCCAAACATTGTATTATCATTGCTTCCTTAGAGTAAAGTATAAGTAATGCTAGTAGCTACATTTGAATAATTCCATCCTATGACACGCTAATGTTAAATTCATCGATGAAACCATTAGAAAAGAAGTGATGCCTTTGCCATAGTAGTGATGCTTTTATTGCTTCTTTGGCAGCTTCATTTTTGCTGGGAATGTAAAGTTTACGATTGAGAAAGAATGTAATTCTAAAATTCCTTATTTAGATACATTGATAATAAGAAAGGGTGAGAGTTTATTAATAGATTCGTATCAGAAACCAACAGCTTCTGGAAGAGTTATTAACTATTTTTCTAAAAAGAAAAGAATCATACTTAATACGGCTAAGAATTTGATTGAAAGGATATTAAATATTAGCGATACAAAATTTCATAAAACTAATATAGAAAAGATTAAAAATATTCTGTTAAATAATAATTACCCAATTCAATTAATCTGTAGATTGATAAGACAATGTAAAAAACAGAATTATTTAGTTACGAGAAAGGTTACTGAACCTAAAATTTATAAATCTCTAACTTATGTTCCTCTTATATCTGAAAGATTAGAAAAATCGAAAATTTATGATAATAAGAAATATATAGTAGCACATAGAACATATTACACATTAGGTAGATTATTTAGCAAAACGAAAGATAAAATAGATAAATCTGAAATGTCCAATTTAGTTTATAAAATACCTTGTAGTGGAAATGATAATGAGAATTGTAGTAATGTATATGTAGGTACAACAAAGAATAAATTAAAAACAAGAATTGCAGGACACAGATCTGATCAAAAATACAGGAACACTACTTCTACACAGAAAACAGCATTATCATTACATTGCACGAATTTTAATCATTATCCTGATTTTGATAGGACGTCAATTTTAAACACGGAAAATAATTACAGACATAGATATATGTTAGAAATGTTACAAATTATGGAGGTACCATCTACACAACGAATTAATTATAAAACAGACATAGCAAATATTGCACAAAATTACAGACATTTAGTTAATAAAAACTAGGATAAATATTATTATGTTAAATGACATGTATATAAAATATTTTTGTTCATGTAATATTTTAATTTTTCAAATATTGTTATTTTTGTTTTCTGTGATATTTTTATTTTTTAATATTGACAAAAAATAATTTTTGATTTACCGCCTTTTTTAAAAAATTGTTATATATAAGTTTTCAGTTTATAATTTTAATTTATTAATTATAAAAAAAGACAATTTCCCCTGAAGAAGTCACCCAATGTGGTGACGAAATATTGGGATAAATAAATATTTTTAATTAAAATTTTTTTTTATAAATAAAGGATCTTTAGCTCGATAAGGAATAATACATAATGAGATAACTATATTATAGTACGACTATTTGCACAATCATAATCCTAAATATATATGATGCTTTTTGAATTTGATTGCCCCAATCAGGTTTTTTCACTGCGTGTAATAAAGCCATAATATACCAAAAGAAATTAAGTTTAGTTCATTTCAAAGAGATACTTTCTTAAATTTTGGTTAAAAATTGACACCTCCCAGCAAAACCATACATTACCAAATAAGTCGTAAAGTAATGTGTAGCCATAGGGTCCGATGGATTACTTTACACCTTACTTCATCGATTAATTTTACAGGCGATGAGCCTCAAAGTAATGTATATACCCATTGCTTTAAAGGCGATAATGTAAGGGGTTACTTATATGGTTACGACAACGGAAAAAGTAATGTGTCTAAAAATAGATTTTTAAAAAAGAGGAATTTTTATTAAAAAAAATTTGTAATAATTTTATTTAAAACATTTGTAACTAAGAAATAATGTGGTCAAGATGGGAATCGAACCAGGGAAATCTGGTTGCCAGCCAAGAACTCTACCCACTGAGCTTTCGATGCATACAGTATTTGATTGCTTTAAACTTAAATTAATTGTTGCGCTTCAAAATGAATTTTGCTTACAAAAAACACAAAGTAATGTATCTAAAAATAGATTTTCAAAAATATTTCAATTATTACTTTACATTTAAAAATCATATAACGTAATCAATAATGAGTAACATATTACTTTATGCTTGCAAATAATGAAAAAGGTAACGAGCTATCATTACAAGGTAACGCATGAGAATATCGCACAAATTACCAAAGTTTTGCTGGGCTGTGCAAATTTAGTATTATGTAACCTTTAGTGTATTTATAGGTTACGTATATTAGTATTTAATTAGTTTACATATATATGCACATAATGACATTTTATTTAACACCTGGGATAAGTTGTTTTAATGTTTTATTATAATTTTTTTTTTTGTTTTTAAGTAAACATATTTAAACTTACAAGAAAATTATTTATTATATCCCTAACGATTTCTCCCTTATTAACAGTTTCTTGCTAAATTGAACATACAATACAAGATTTCTTAAGTATCACTTCCACTCTAAAACAAATTGATTGATTTTTTTTATTTTTAAATTTGTTATAAGTGATAAAATCGGCCATACTTATTTCGTTAAAATACATATTCATTCTGGTGTCCCGAACTTTGTCAATAAGTCCAAAAAGTAGCACTTTTTAACGTTTATACAATTTCCTAAATCAACAGTCAAATAATTTAAAAAATAACAAAATAAAAAGTCAAATGCACTTTTTTTTAACAATTTTTTCCCAATTCACAATTTTTTAGATGTCCCCTTTTGAACTATGTACTTTATCCAAAAATTTTAGCCAATTTAAAACAATGATTAATTCAGGGAACAATATTAATAATAACCACAAATACATAAAAAACCAGTATATTAGAAAAAAGAAGTTGGATAAAACATATATTTTTTAGTTTTTCCGAAAAACGAACTTGATTCAGAATTTTTCCTGTAACTTTGGAATGAAAAGCGACAAATTAATAAATCAAATTGTTAAATAGAGCACGCTTCTATTTTTTTTACCAAATTTCATATTGTAATATACTATTTTGTGGATTGTAAGTGTAACAAAAACGTATCAATTTCTTTGATACTCTGTGCTGAAACAGCGTGCGCATAATACGCATATTGCTGAAAACCACTGAATTGTTTCTAAAAAAAATATGACAAGTATTTTCTAAAACTTTTTAGCGGTTCATTAAATGATGGTAGTTACTGTGGTTGCTTTGGATCCAATCCCAAAAGCCTCTTCAACTTAGCAAATTCTAATGAGTTTTCTTCTTCTAGTCCCAGTTGACTTTAGCATAAATTCCATGTGGATAATGGAATGGAAAGGTTAAGAGCACTCAATATAGCAACAATGTATACAACGTATTTTGTAAATTTGGGTAGTGTTTTCTTATAACCAAAACAACCTCGTTAACTACATAACTTTTATAAATGCTTGTGCATACGAATAAAAAAACTCATTATTCAAATGTCAGTTATATCAAGAATGGTATGAATTTGAATAAATATGAGGCATTTCATAAATAGTCTGATGTATTTACAAATGGAAAAAGAAAACAATTTTTCTGGTGAAAAAAATTTTGTCGTAAAAAAGAATTTTTGTAGTAACAAAATATTATTCGTCTTGTAAACAATTGTAATAAAATATATTCAACAGACGCTTCTTTAAAATTGTACTTAAATATACAAATTTGTATGGCAAATTTAGAGGATGATGATAAAAATTTACATTTTCACTCATAACTTTGAAACCTCTGGTCCGATTTTGCCCATTTACAATATCAAACTAGTCGGAAGTATGTCCATTAATCAAGATAAAAATGAGCAATTCCTCTTGCGTATAAGCGCAATTTGAAAGTTTTTTATTTTTATGTGTAACTGCAAAACACAACACACACATACGTTCATATCTTTATTTTCTATGTTTGTATGTATATGTGAAATATTTATTGTAATGCGGATTGAAATAATTTTGAATTTAAACACACTGTTTTAATAAACGAAAAAAAACGAAAAGGAATTATTTGAATTTCCATTTTTAGATTCAAAAACATAAAGTTTTACATTTAACGGAAAATGTCAACTGAAAGTCCATATTTTTTCTAGTTTGTTTTTTGAATGACTGATTAAAATATTTAAACAATGTATTTATATGTATTTGGGAAATTTATTATTGATTTCCCTAAATTAAAAAGGCGGTGGTGTATTTAGTTATTTACTTTAGGTTTTATTTAACTAAATTACAATTATGTGATGTTTTATTAAATTTTAATATATGAAGCGTGTTGAAAGCACGAAAAAATAAAAATGAATGAAAGAAAATGTTTTTTAATATTAGTGTTGAAGAATCTAATAACTAATTGGTAAGAGTATTTGGTTATAATATTTGGTACTAGCCAAAACAATAGGGTGCCACATTATTCCCCGCGCTAGAGGAGGTTCACCTGAACCTTAAAGGAACCGTGACCCGTCTGCCACTTGTAGTAGCTTTGGGCTGTAGCACTTCAGGTGAAAATCTGACAGCTGGGCTGGAATGTGTTGACTGATGATTAGAGTTGAGATCACTTTCGTTAGGAACTTGTAAATTTGTAGAAAAATCAGGTGAGCTGCTCTGCAAAGCAGCTGAAGGTAGCTCGGGAACAGTTGAACTGTCGTTGAGGTCATCATGTGAGATAAAAGCAGGTTTAAGCCGATCGATACTAATGTTAGTTCGACGACCTTTAATTAAAATTGTGAAAAATTTTTCGAAACGCTTCACCACCAAATATGGACCATCATATGGATGAGTGAGTGAAGGTCGAATGGAGTCGTAGCGTACGAAGACGTGTGTTGAGTTTTGAAGATTTTTTGAAATGAAAATTTTTGGCGTTGAGTGATGAGCAGTATCGGTTGGCGTTAGTTTTTGCATCGCTGTTCGAAAATCGGAGACGAAATCGCTGGCAGTGTCGTCAATTTTCGTTTGCTCAAAAAATTCGTCGGGAATTGTTAATGTGGAGCCGTATACTAGTTCTGCTGGCGAAGCTTTTAAATCGCGCTTGAAAGCAACTCGTAGGCCAAGCAAAATTGTAGGTAAATGATGTATCCATCTTGCCGGATTATGACACAAAATCGCTGCTTTAAACGTTCGGTGCCACCTCTCGATTATACCATTCGATTGTGGGTGGTATGGTGTAGTACGAAGGTGTGTTGCGCCGATTGCAGTTATTAACTCGGCAAAGACTGACGATTCGAATTGACGACCACGATCAGATGTTATTCGAGCTGGAACACCAAATCTTGAAATCCACTGAGACACTAGAGCTTTTGCAACTGTGATGGCTGACATGTCTGGGATTGGAACAGCTTACGGTCAGCGTTTAAAACGATCCACTATCGTAAGGCAGTACCGTTGCCCTTCACATAGTGGAAAGGGACCAACGATGTCTATGCTGATATGAGCGAAACGTTGTTTTGGAGGATCATACTTCACAGGTGATGATCGAGTATGCCGCTGAATCTTTGATCGTTGACACTGAAAACAGCTTCGCACAAAAACAGCAGAATCTTTTCGAATCCCAGGCCAACAAAACCTGCATGTGACCAATTTGGTGGTAGTCCGGACACCTGGATGTGACAAATTATGAACTGTTGATAATATCTGTTGACGAAATTCCTTTGGGATGTATGGGCGAACACGGGACGTCGATGTGTCACAGATTAGTTGGTCGTTGCAACCTGGGATTGAAAAAAATTTAATTTAAGTGAATTGATTTGCGTACCTGAACTTTGAAGCATTTGTTGAAGTTCTTCATCATCTTTCTGAGCCAACGCAATGCGAGAATAGTCGATGATTTGATTAATTGAACCAATGCGAGAAAGTGCGTCAGCTGTAGCATTTTCTAAACCAGGCGTGTGGCGAATATCGGTGGTAAACTGGCTGATGAAATCGAGTTGACGTATTCTACGGAGCGAAGCTTTCTCGAGTTTTTGTTGAAATGCAAAAATTAGCGGACGATGGTCGGTGACAATGTAACAACTCCTTCCTTCTATCATATAACGGAAATGGGACACAGATTGGTACATTGCTGCAAGCTCGCGATCATATGTTGAATATTTTTGCTGAGTTGGTGTAAATTTTTTGGAATAAAACGCCAGAGGTTGTAAATCACCATCAATTTTTTGATGCAAAGCTGCCCCAACAGCTGTATCGGAAGCGTCCACGAAGATAGCTAACTCGGCTTCGGCAGCGGGGTGTACTAAAAGTGCTGCGTTGGCTAATTCGTTTTTACATCGAGCAAAAGCAGCTTCCGCGTCTGGAGTCCATTTTATTGCTGTGCGATCGTTTTTTTTTTTATTGCCAACGATTAGCGTCTGCAGCTGCGTCTGATAAGAAATTGCATGTGGCAAGAATTTTCTATAAAAGTTAGCATGGCGATGAACCTTTTAAGCTCTTGAGCCACTTTTGGTTTTGGAAAATCGCGTATAGCAGCTACTTTTTCCGGCAAAGGTCGGATTCCGTCAGCGTTAACCAGATGACCAAAAAATTTTATTTCGTTTTTACCAAATTCACATTTTTTCAGGTTGATGGCGAGATGGTTGTCTTGAAGGCGTCGAAAAACTTCAGCAAGATCATGACGATGTTGTTCAGCAGAAGACGAAGCGACACAAATGTCATCGATGTATGGAAAAACAAAATCCAGACCACGTAGTACCTCATTTATTAACCGCTGGAACGTTTGGGCGGCGTTGCATAGCCCAAACGTCATAAAGTTAAACTCGTACAGGCCGAACGGGGTACTAATGGCGGTTTTCGGTACGTCATCGGGTAGGATCGGCACCTATTGGAAAGCTTTTTGCAGGTCAATTTTAGAAAAAAAATCTTACCTCTCAAATTTGCTGTGAAATCTATTAAATACGGCAAAGGGTAACGATCTGGCAACGTCTGAGCATTCAGGGCTCGATAGTCGCCGCATGGTCTCCAAGTTCCGTCACTTTGTTTGACTAAGTGCAACGGACTAGACCAGTTGCTTTTTGATGGTTGGCAAATGCCAGCTTTCATTAAAAAATCAAACTCTTTTTTAGCAGCTGAGAGCTTTTCCGGAGATAAACGTCGTGGTCGACAAAAAACAGGCTGACCCGTTGCTTCGATTCTGTGAAAAATCGAAGATTTTGTCGTAGACCCATATGGCGAGAGTTTTGTAACGTCGGGAAAATTTTTTAAAATATCAGCAAACGGATCGGTTGCGTCGAAAGTTTTGATGACGGCTGCTTCGCAAAACGTTGATGATGTCAGACTTGATGAAAGACCAGTGATGTTGCCGATAAGGCGGTTACGTCGAAGATCGATAAGTAGGTCGAAGTGTTTTATAAAATCGGACCCGATGATAGGTGAAGTCACGTCGGCGACCACAAATGACCAATGAAACTCACGGCGAAGACCAAGGTCAAGTTTCACACGCTTTTCTCCACTTACCTTAATGGGAGAACCGTTAGCGACGTATAACGTGATGGCAGTTGAACGGACATCAAAAGACTTCGAAGTTAGAGGCAGGACGGAAACATCGGCGCCACTATCGACAAGAAAATTTGTGTTTGTGTAACTATATTTGACTTGAAGGCGAAATATTTGGCACTTGGTGGGGGAATTTTCGCCGGAAACCTCCACCGGCCGATTAAGTCACTGCGATGTACCTGTAGACAGTACATTCACTTTACGTTGTTTATGTCTACAAGGGCTGCGACACTTTTGAGCATTTCGGCCATATTTTTTATGGTACCAGCACTCGTCGCCAGTCGTATCGCTGGAATACGGAGCACGATTTTGGGATCGGTTGCGCGCCACTGTTGATTTACTTGAACGTGAGCGCGAGCGTGATCGTGACCGAGTCGAAAAATTTTCAAATTTTTTTGTGAGTTGAACGACAGCTGCCCGAATTTCGCTTAATTCGCTTGATGGCCCAGACGCCACTTGATTAACTTGGCTCGACGCGATGGCGTCACAAATTGAATGGGCAATTTTCGTAAACTCGACTGGAGTGCCTGAAGAAGCAGCCACCACAGGTTGAGCGAATGCCGGCAGCCGTTGTGTACATAGACCCTTTAGAGCTGCATCACCCAGAGTGCTTCGGGCGACCCGCTTCATTTCGAAATACAATTCGGATGGTTTTTTGTCGCACAGGGGTAATTCAGACAACAGCCGGTTGAGTCGACGCTGCTCGCTGTCTGCAAAATGCTCGATTACATTCGTTTTGATATACTCATACCTTTCGGTGGCCGGAAGTGCAGCAATAACGTCGGTCAACTGTGATATTACATTTGGACTAAGCGCTGCCAACACAGTTGCCATCTTTTGTCGGTCAGCGGTTATCCCCGATGCCGTGAACCAGAACTCCATTGTGGTGAACCATGCCTCAATATTAGTGTTAGACATCTGAGGAACAGGCAACCTGGCATAGACGACAGAAACATTATGAGCCGGTTGAATATGTTGTGGGGATTCTTCGATATTGTGTCCACCAACATTGGATGCTGTTGTGGAAGTCCCACTGTCGTTTGGATTGACCATCGTAAGCTGTTACACAATTGTTACGTAACAATTGGCTTGATATTTTGTACAAAAAATATGGCGGCTCAAACAACGCCACTTGCTGTTGCAAAAAAAAATCAAAATGGCCGGTATCCAACAAAAGAAATGCACTCCAAAAAAGGAAAAAAAATCACACAATTACGATCACCACCAATCTCGTCGGGGTCACCAGTTTGGGAAATTTATTATTGATTTCCCTAAATTAAAAAGGCGGTGGTGTATTTAGTTATTTACTTTAGGTTTTATTTAACTAAATTACAATTATGTGATGTTTTATTAAATTTTAATATATGAAGCGTGTTGAAAGCACGAAAAAAATAAAAAGGAATGAAAGAAAATGTTTTTTAATATTAGTGTTGAAGAATCTAATAACTAATTGGTAAGAGTATTTGGTTATAGTATTTGGTACTAGCCAAAACAATAGGGTGCCAATTGATTCTTCATTTAAAACAAACTTTTCATATTACTTTTAAAATAAACTACAGTTGGTAACGGAATATGCAATTGCTGTGGAAAGCGCCCTAAAAATGCCTTTTGTAAACATTACACTTTATAATTGTATAATATAACAATTTCAATATTTAATTCATAAATACTTGAGCGTTAGCTTTCCCTTTGTTCGTAGAAAAAGTCTAAACATAAGCTAACAGTGATTTGTCAAACATGAGATACTTTCAACCATCATACCCAGCAAAAAAAGAATACATCGACAATATTTGAGAAGCGCTTTTCAGTGCTGTAAGTTTAAGGGCTTTTGTGGATTTTTTTCGTGGATGATGATTAAAATTTACATTTGGTTATCCGGGAATTTGTTGGGGATGACGACAAAGTTTTAGGGGATTTTATGGATTAACTTTTTATTGTTTTTTACCTACGATAAATTTTTAACCACCTATGTTCCAGAAAACATGTGTTCTCATATCGAATGAAATTATAAATTGCCCCAATTTTTTTTTGCAGAATGGGCTTAAAATAAATTTCAAAACCTTCAAAATGCTTAATAGTCAGAGTAATATTTCAAGTAAAACTATTTAAAAGTTTTTTGGCAAATTTAACATAAAAAAAAAATATATTCGTTTGTAAATCTTGGAACATCTGTGGGAGGGCGAGCATTTTATATCGTAACTGGGAACTATTTGAAGTTATACAAATTTATGTGTGGCAAGTATATGTGGAGCAAATTTTTTTTTGAAAGTTTATTGAACAAAAATGCCGTTGGTTTGAAAACTTTGACGATAATAAAATTCAATATAAATGATGAAAGATCATCCCAGATTTAATACATTCATTATAAATAATTTAATTTGTTGTGAGAAATTCAATCCATTTGCTGAAACTTAAGGAAATGTTTTTTAAAAATTGTTTTGAAATAAAATTTTAAAAAGATGATTTTTACTTTACGAACGAGAATTGTATTTTTAGTTTATTTTTCGAGAGACAACATTTTTTGTTTTTTTTTTTTTCACTTATTAATGTCAATTTTCAATGTCATTTAATATTTGATTTGAAATAAAGCAGAGACACACAATCAAATTTTATCTTTGCATGAGTAAGAGGTTGAGATTCCAACCAACTTTAACAATACCAAATTTCTTCTCTTTATATTTACGAGCTGTAGTTTGCGGACAGAAGGAAGAATGGAAGTGATTCTGGGTTAAATCATATACGATACTTTTGGTAGTTAAAATAGTGATGCAAAAATAAAATCAACTTTAATCTTTAGAAGACACCTAAATTTTTTATTCTTACAAACATAGATGTTATCATTTTATTTTTTAGCTTTTTGAAATCTATGAAATGCAGACAGAATGTCTCAGTGGCAACACGTTAATTTTGGAATTTTTACAACAATACAATACATAATAAAGATTCCTGTGGAAATAAATACTGTCAATATTTCATATTTTTAAAAATTTCAACCTCGTAGCCAAAAAATCTCCCATCAAGTCCAATTGCATATATGTATATTTTTTTGTAAATTTGGCATTTAAAATCAGCTGGTTTAACTATATTTAATATTTTTCCTTTAGAAAACTTAACGTTCACTTCACTTCATTACAGAAAAAAATATTGAAAACCATACGATTTTAAATAAATTTTTGACATCAGTCACTTATGTTGTGCTCTGACTAAACTACGAGTAAAATCGTAAATGCGTTAAAATCGAAATCGTTTTTACGATAGTTTAAAAATTTGCTTGTCTTGCACAAACTTGCTATTGACCTGCGTCATCTATTGACCACATTAGTTGAAAGCTCAACCGAAAACTTATGGTTTTCAAAAGTTTAGATTTTAATTCAAAATTTGTACGGAATTTGACAATGCAAGTAGTTTTCAAAAACCACCGGTTTTGGTTACGCAAAAATGTAGTAAACTGTCCAATATGGGTTAAACGATTTGGTAAGCCGAATTTAATATTCCTGTTATTGCTAATTATACAAAATTATTTTAGTTTTTTATCGTACAAATAAAATCAATTAACAATACTTACATACCTACATGCAAAATTATACAGTTCTTTCCGTCAAAAGTTTGGTTTGTGGTTTTAAAAGTCTGCACTTTGTATTTTTTGTCCTGAATTTGAGACAAGTGTTTTTTTATTGTATGTATTTAATTCAGTACAAATCCATTACGCATATTATAACTATTTGTTGTATGTTATATGGTTTTAGTCAGATTACATAGTGAAATATTTATTCTGGAATCTTTGTTGTGAATGGACATTGCAAAAAAAAGTTAAACCCCAGTGATGTTTCTCAAGGCACAACAAACAGTAGCTCGGTCAGACAATTGTTTGCAGCAAGAAATACACTACGAGAACTTCTTTAGTTCGGAAACTACATCAAATTGTAATATTAACTATTGTGGTTTAGTTTGTTGGGAACAATGATGATACAACTTGACGGATGTGCAATAGAATGGGCCGAAACTTGAAAAATATCGTATTTAAAAAAACTAGCATTGCGAGAAAAGACTTCCCAAGTTTTGACTTTTTCGAAACTTTAAAAAATTTCAACACACTAAAGTTTCGTAAATTTACTTGAATTAAAAATATTTTCCATTGCCACTATTTGATTATTAAGTTCGACATTTTTGAAGTTTTACCCCACTCTAATGTGCATTCACATAATTGTATCCAACGGAAAACAAGATCAAATTTGTATGGTTTTTCATTTGTTTACATTTATAATTGAATTTTCTCACACTTTTAAGAACTTTATATATTGTAGAACAAAATTTTACTAAAATAGCAAATAGTTTGCTAATTTAGCAAACACGAAAAATATTAATCTTATAAATTGCATTAATCTTAAAAAGTGTGCCATAATTAGGTCTTCTATATAAACATTTTTCACAAAAGTAAAAGAACAAATGTTTGGTTTCATTGGGATGGCTTTAAAGATATGTTTGCTGCCAGATTTAACGGTTTTTGAAAAAAATTTGCGAATTGACAATTTGAAGATTTGTGGTCCCGAAATTATGATTTTATTTTGTTTTAAAGAAAAAGCAAATCTTGTGTTTTATACACATTTTTAAAAGTTTTTGTGTAAATAGTATTGTATTTTTTCAACTAAAGTTGTTTTTTTTTTTAAATTTAAAAAAAAAAATTAGAATATTATAAAAATAAGTTTTAGCTGACCTTAAATATAAATTCATTATAATAATTCAGGAATTTATCGCTCGAATAAGGGTTTAAAATCCAACTGTTTTAAAATGCATGTGAGTCACAACTACATGCACCTACACAGAGAAAACAAATTGATTTGTCTTCGTTAATCGAATTTTTCAGTTGTTATAATAGAAAATCAGCTGACTGCAGTTATTTGACGATAAAATATTTTGGGGGGTATAATTAGAGTGAAAAAAAGACAATGTCATAACACCATTATCGATTTTGTTCAGTTTAATAAAAATTTTATCGCAAACAGTTATTGAAAATTAAAAGTTTTGTTTGTCGTCTGTTTCAATAAATATTTAAAAAAAAAATTTTGATGTACAAAATTATTTCAATTTAAAAACTGAAACAGTTTTAAATAAAAGTAAAATTCCAATACTTATTTTTTCTATAGACTAGTTTTTAAATCACATCTTTTGTTGTTTTACAATAACTAGCAAACTATTTTATGGTAGGAATAAAATATTTCACCATTCTGTCTAATGGTATTATGTTGATAAGAGTTCAAAGTAAAATTTTAATAAGTGTAATTTGGCTTCGGTTCAAGATCATATTATTACAAATTCCAAATAAAATTTACAATTATTTTTTTTACAACAGATAGAGAAAAACAACGTCTCATCCAATGTAGTGGTTTTGGGAACGCTTATCACGAATCTGAAATCAGAATTTTAAAATTCGAAAATAGCGAGTTTTTATATCCTCCACCATATGCGAGGAGGTTGTTAATCAGTTTGCAACATGTCCAAATATTAGTCTAAAATCCCATAAACTATAAATTTTCTTGTAGCTTATGCAATTCTAAATCATTCTAGCGATGTCCAACAGCCTGTTGAAATGACAATCATCCATGAAGATTGGAATTGAAAATAGGCAAAATCGTTCCAGCGGCTAAAAGATGTGTTGGTAAATACAGAGGTACTTCTCTAAGTTTGTCATACAAATTGGTGTTTGAAGTACAAATTCAAGGTGAATTAAATTTTTTGTCACATTGTTTAATCACACGCTAAGAAATAAATATAATTTTATATTCATCTCAAAATTTTTTTACCCCAAAAAATGCTTTTTCACCTCAAAAATTTCTTTTCGCCACAAAAATTGATTTCACATCCAAAATTATTTTTTTTACTTTGTATTGTTGTGGTCTCCTTAAAAGTACATTAGGGCCATTCCATGTCAAACCGCACAGCATTGGGATTTGTCATCTCCGATTTTAATGAAATTCGCCACAAATATTGTAAATGGTTAGTGTTTATCAAATCATTAACCTTTCGACCCCAAACCCTTTCGGTTTTCGAAATATGACGTCATGAAAATTGGCAAAAACGTCAAAATATCGAAAAAGTGTCCATACAAAGTCGCCCATAACTTCTAAACTATACAACCTAAAATTTTTCTGTTTTTCATTTTAAAGGTAAACACATTACCTTTTTGTATAAAAAGGTTAAATGTAATTTTTTAAGTTTAATCTTCAAAGACCCATATCACAAAACATTTACAATATTTGTGGCGAATTTCAATAAAATCGGAGATGACAAATCCAAAAATGACAGTTATCTGTGCGGTTGGACATGGAACAGCCCTGTTGGTAAATATACGCATCATTTTTGGATTTTTTAAGCATTCAGAAATGAATTTTTAGTTCCTTTAGGAGTATATTTTCTCTTAAAACAAACTTTTTTACGGACAATTTTAGTAAATTTACAAATTAATTTTAAAATTTTTACGCAGTTTCAATGTAACCTTACACATTATGTGTGCATAATAATACGCATAATGTGTGTATTTTTTTCGTTAACGCGCACAGAGTAAATTTACCCAATGTATAGTACAGTTTTCTACTATAAGTTGGGTAATTTATTTTCATTGTTTAATAATCGACAAAACTAGTAAAAGCAATCGAGTCGTTTAAAATAACCATCAATTTTTAACTGACAAAAGTTCCGTTCGTTTACTTAATAATTTGTACAAATTTGTACAGATTTTTACTGGTTGTCGTTCCATTACACAAATACTCAGTAAACATAAAGAAAAAAGAGAGAATAAAGTGACAGTTTGATGTTGAGAGTTCTTCTTCTTTCTGCAAATTTTTACTGGACAAATTATTATTGCAAGAATTTACAAGCAGAAAAAATATATGATTGAAAAAATGTGTTTAATTTTTTGTAAATACAAAAAAAAATGTTTTACAACTCCGTTGTTTTATGCAAATGCAAAGCAACAAATATTGTTAAATGAATTATATAAAAGATAAGAAAACCTTCTAAAATGTTTCTGCTTAAGATTTTACAACAAGAATCATCTTTTTTTATATCGACCAGTTATCATTTATTTTTGCATTTGGTTTTACAATCAGCTGTTTAACAAACTTGTAAGTTTGTTACAGAGTAAATTTTACTGGACTTGACTGAGAAAAGTAATCGAATGAACTTAAAATGTAGAAAAACGAGTTTTGTGGTTTGTTTTTCAAATTGATTTTTTTATTTGTATGTAATTTTACAAAACACAACACACACAGATGTGACATATGTACTATTATTTTCTGTGTGTATCTATATTTGAATAATTTCTTGTAATTTTTATTGAAATAATTTTGTATAAAAACAAACTATTTTGGTAAAAAAAACAAAAAGGAATTATATGAATTTCTATTTTTAGAAACAGAAAACATTAAATTTTATATTTAACAGAAAATATTTACTCCTACTGAATGTCTGTAAATTTTAATATTTTTTTTTTTTTTTTTTGAATGACTGATTTAAATAGTTAAAAAATATATTTCTATGAATTTAAATTGATTTTTCATTTAAAAACAAACTCTACGTATTACTTTTTAAATAAACTACAGTTGGTAACGGAAAATATATTGTGAGTGTACAATAATAGTTATGAATGTGTTACTTTACTATAGCGTAAAATAGTTGTTCGTAATTTACACTTAAAAATCTGATACAACTTTACAACTTCATTTGCTGTGTTTATTAAATGCTGTATTGTGTGTCATAACATATCAGTCTCAAGTGAATGCCAGTTTTTTCACTTTCACCTTTATATAAATATTTTTATTTTTCTTCTTTACTATTTGCCGTTTTACAACATGAAAGTATACAATACAAAATACAATACCGGCTGTGAATTGCCCAAATGTGATTGAGAAAGAACGTTAAACATGTGCAAAAAACGTAGAAAGAACGTAGAACATGTGCAAAAAAATTGTCAAACGAACAACACAGTTCACGACACGCAGTTCAGTCACAGCTCAAAACTAATTTGAATTGCACAATTATGCCTGAGTAACCAAAATGAACGATTAAGCCCAACTCTAGTTGTATTAAAAGGATACAGAGTTGTATGTACTATTTTAAATGCAAATTCGCCGTGTTTTATTGAACCGCACAAATAAAATATGATTTCATACAAAGATTTTTACATTTGCTTAGAAACATAAAATAATTGGAAGCATACTTCAAACATTTATACGATAGCTTTTAAACATATTCAAAAATGTATTTTTCCTGCGTGCAGTAATTTTTAAGGGATAGCAACCTGTAAACCTATATTTAAAGTGGTCGATTTTAGATATTTTGAAAATTTACTGTATAGAAAATATTTATTTTTTGAAAATTTAAATGATTTATAACGAGTTAGTGTTTAAACGCATCAAATGAATTTGCCGCCAACAGCAAAACCTGCACTTCCCATATATTTTATATGAAAAGCAAAATGATATCAATGAATAGAAACGGTTCTATTTAATTTATCAGTTCTAAAGATTGGATTTTCATGACAAATACATCTAGCTTAATTCACTTTGTCCTTAACATGAAAAGAAAAATAGGATTTTTTTTGTTTTAAAATTTATTTGAAGAATTTTTTTTTTTAAACAATTAAGATAAGTTCTATTTTAGTAACAGAATCGTAACTTTCACAAAACAGAATTAAAATACACAT
This sequence comes from Eustalomyia histrio, assembly GCA_949748255.1. Taxonomy (NCBI): domain Eukaryota; kingdom Metazoa; phylum Arthropoda; class Insecta; order Diptera; family Anthomyiidae; genus Eustalomyia; species Eustalomyia histrio. The sequence goes on from OX456528.1 coordinate 6,709,634, forward strand.
ATTTTTTGAATTCATTTGGAATTAACCGAAATTTTTACTACGCATGTCGTGGCTAACACTTAACTCAACAGGTTCCTTAACTAAAGACGTTTACCATATAGGTGGTATCAAACACTTTTCCAGGATAGATCAGTGGAGATGGAAAAACTTAATTTTAAAAGTGTGTTTTATTAGAAAAAAAATAAGCTTTTGCTCTAATTATACAGACTTTCAAATAATAAGGGCTTGTCAGTTTCATATATTATAGATCTTTTGACCCTACAATTTAAACATATCTTATACTCAGTCTCATATATTCAACATCTAATTCTCCTGTATAAAAATATAAGTTGTATATGTTGTAGTCTGTAAAATTAGAAACTGATATTCGGAACCAGATCCCTACTTAATTTTAAAGATTTCAGTGAAAAATGAATAATATGAATATAGAAGCCACACAACCTACAGATGTTTTTACTACAGACAGTACTAACTACATAAGGCAGTTGTTGTGATATTTAAATAATTCATCGTATTGTTTTTCACACATTGTGGCCAAATCATTTATACATGGACATGTATTACATTACCCTCTGTGGTGTTTCCCATTTACTTTATTCAACCACAGTGCAGTAATTTCCCGTACAATGTCGTACAAAAATTGTGAAATTATGCAGAAACCACCTCTCCCTCCTCTTGTGCTATTATATTATGATATTTGCACGACAAGTACAATAAGTACAAATAACTATTATTGCTAAGCTCGGCTTTGCAGAATTTTAATTATTATCGAGCAATTTATCTTAAAGTGGATTCATATAATTTCTAGGTGCAAAATATAATTAAAATTATATGACCAATGATCAAAAACTGTGGGAGGGGCAAAGTTAGATTTCGCATCTACATTCCTTCTGACAATGAAGTTGCACATATGACTCCAATCGATTATGAGATGTCATATGGACTGGTCATGGAATGCAATCGAGCTGTAAAACGACTTGACAAGAATAACTAGCTTACACTAGGGAGGATTCCTGGTCATGAGGGACATGAAAGTAAGGAAAGGGCTGGCTGTCTGTTCAATTGCGGGCCCGTCAAGGTGACTCTTAGATATATATTTTGTAATATTTAAATGAAGAATACAGAAAAAAGTGATTAGATACTAGCCGAATGAAAGTCATTTTCTGGACATATACAATTTTAGAACAGTTGCGGCGCTTTTTGGTGAAAAGTTAGCAAACTTCTTAAAGCTTTTTAATACAAAGTCCTGTTATTTTTTTTTAATTTGTTTAAAAAATTGTTGAGAGTTTTTAGAAATGATTTTGAGTTGAAAATCACCGAGTCAAGCTTGCGAAGTTTCAGATGTACCAGTTGCGTCACTTCTAATAGATTGTTTTTAGCAAGGACAAAAAAAATTTTCACGATGTACAGAGTTCATTGAGCCAAGGACCTTGGCTCATGAAGAATGGTACAATTTTAAAAATGGTAGTTTTGTTTTTTTTTTTTGAAAACTGGTATTTTAGTAAAACCGATACTTTTTTCGAAAAATTGTATATTTTTTGTACTTTTTTGAAAAATTATAAATTTGAACATGCCAAACTATTGGTATGTAGAACATGTGGATACACATAATCTTTCCACATGCCGATGTGGACTCATGTGTGTGCCAAAACTTACACTTCACACAAAAACTTACTTCAACTTAAAAAGAGCAAAACAATCTAGAGATGCCAACTTAACTAAACTGGCATTACAGCACTATCTGGTGCTAGGGCGCCTTTCGTTTTTATATTTAGCGCCTTTTCTGTTAAATGTTTTAATAAAATTTTAACAAATTTTCCCAAAATAGTGCTTTTATGGCCTAACTGCACGTTTTGGCCGAAAAAAGTCACTAAAAAATCCCAAAAAGGTACAAGGGAACTGCCCTTAAATATCGCTTTCCACAAATACCACTTTTGTATAGAATCTAAAAAGTGTCTTGAAATTTACAACGGTAACTTTTTATTTAAAAGCACAAATAGTGCTTAAAATTGAGCACAAAATGATTGAAAAATTATTTAAAGCATTTTTTATACAAAGTTATACATTCTCGTATTTCATTCTTCACAAACACATTTTATATTTAAATTTTTATAATTTAGAGCAAATTTGTATTATATTTTAATTTCACACATTTGTGTCTAATTTTGAAATAGTTTGTGTTTTACTAAAATTAGTCAAAAAATTATTTATTTTTTAAAAAAATATACACAGACACAGATGTAAATAAAAAGGGCTATAAAATTAGCCCTAGAGATGCCGATGCGTTTAAAAAGGCGTTGCAAACAACAAACAACATCAAGGAAAATCCTGGACACATTTAACAATCAATTCAAAAGATGCTGTAAATAATTACATGTTTTCCAAATTCCAGTGGTTTTTGGTTGCTTAATTATAAATTAATTATATATTTATATTCTGTAAATAGTATATAATAGTTTGAAATAAATAAAATATGCAAAAAAAATTGTGGTGTTTTTTAAACGCTTTTTGAACCCCAAACGCGAAAAACAATCAATCTTAATGTGTTTCTTAATCATTCTAATAGAACAATTCTTATGAATTTGCATTTTGTTAAGCACATGTAGAATGTTGCACACAAAATGTTCAGACATTTAAATTTACACACTTTTAGTAATTTTATAGGTTTAAAGGTATGCAATAAGTTACGAGTATGGTAGCAAATTTGTGTGAAATGCCATGACCACTTAAATTCTAGAGGTTACCTAAATGCCAAGACTTGTAGATATTGGAATCTTTTTAAACAACATATCCAAGTTTTATCAAAATAGAGGGGTTAATTTTGGATCATCTTTCTTTTAACCGTTTACTTTATTTCATTATGGACACGTCATAGACCCACTGTATATTTTTTTAACCAAACATTGCTAATAAATAGAATAAAGCTTCGCAAATTAGTTTTTGTAGAAACATTCGCAATCAAAGTTGAAACTGAATCCCAATCAGCTGAAGATATTTGAAAAAATTTTATATTTCATATTTTTATAGAAAAATGTTTATTATATAAGCATATTATTTTTTTTTTTAACTGACTTATAAATTTTGTTTTAAACAAATATGGTAGTTATTAAATATTTTTAAAGTTGTCACATGGCAACCTGACATTATAATTTTTATAAGTGAAGTAGTGAATTTAATTTATTATTTTATAAGAAATAAACAATAAACCCAAAATGTCACTATTAAATTTTCGTGAAAACAAATTGTACTAAATTTACACGTGAAATGCATTATCGTGAAAAATCACTTTTTATATGGAGTGTAACAGTTTTCTCACGTGAATCCGAATAACCACTGTGCTTTAATTATTTAGCTATTAATTATGCTTTGAGTGAAAATTAAAAAAATTTTAACATATTTTTGTCTTTGTGTAATTGTATACAATTAACGCACTAATTTTTAGCACAGAGAAAAAGTTTCGTATTTTCTCAGCAAAATATAATTAAAAAATTGAAAAGTTTAGTCTTTTTTAAATTTTTAAATAATTTTTGAAAAATGTCCCATCAAAAAAGCCAAAAACTGATATTTGTAAATAAATATTTGGCAATTCTGTAATAGAATTTTCAACTATTTTTCTATCTACAATTATAGTTAAGATGCTAAATTATTTTATGATATTTAAATCACCGAATTATCTTTACCCAGTTAAAAATTAAAGCCGTTTAAAGTACTGGGTTGAAAACGGAACAGTGTGTCTACAATAAGTTAAAAAAAAATTTGTAGATTCTCAAATTCGAAAAATAATCAAAGAAACAATTTTTATAACATACTCGAAATATTTAACTTTTGAGTAGAACTAAACAGAAATTGCAGAAAAATAAGACTATCGACTTTAGAACTGTCCCATTTTTGGACAATTATTCAAAAATTTACTACAGATGAAAAAAAAATTACATGTTTTGTGAAATCGTTTGACAACCCTGAAAATTATTCCAACTTATATGTGTTGCTTTGTGTGCTTGCATAGTAGTAATACCACATTCTGCGTTCGTAATACTTAACCTTACAATGTTGAGAGAAAGAGTAAGCGAGATAAATTCAAATATGTTGGTAAAGTGGGACAGAGTCAGTCAAAAAACACACAATTTTTGAGAGTATTAAGTGAAGTAGAATTTCTTGCTCACAACGACGCACTCAAGTCTCAAATAGGCTTTGATGATTGGTGGAATGTGTTGGTGTTGCTCAAACCAATATGACCACCGATTGGTGGAATTGTAAGTATGCATATGTACATTAATATATACATTTATCTAAAAATACTAATGACGATGATGATGATGCGTTATTGCAGATGATGATGGCTGATAATTAGTTGAAAACAGACTGCAATCCACAAGTGATTTCTGTCTTCGTGTTAACATAGGCTTTGTTTATCTTTACAATTATTTTAAAACTCACTCAATGACGTCATCGTGTAAAAACATTGACATTTGTCATAAGCGATTTTTTTTGTTTATAAGCGATTTTTAATTCTAAGGCTATTGTATGACAGCCAAGAATTTTATTGGTCGGCTAGAATAAGAGAAATATTCATTTCCATAAAATATCTTAAAAGGTTTTACAAAAAGTGTAATGTGAATCCACAAATTCTAAGGGATTAAAAAAAAACAAATCTTCTGTTATATTTTGCATACAGTTAATACCTATATATTTATTGTGCTATTTGGACAAATCGATTTCTATTTCCTTTCATTCAAGAAATTCGCGATTCTAGTTACGATTTTCATTTAAAAAAAAATGGAATAAAACTAAAATGTGTCAGATACAGTTTCTATAGTTCTTACAGCATTTAGAAAACATTTTAATCGTACATTCGTCTGTAATCGTATTAAACATTTGCAATAATAATTTTTATTCACAAATGCACTTTGAATGCAAATTAACTTTGGAAGTGCATTTTTGAATTTAATTTAACATCTTCTTTTTTAAACACAATTGCTTACAAAAATATTGCAGCTTTGGAATCCATTTTTGTAGAAGCTATTATTTTGGAAAGCCTAAAATTTTTACTATAAGGCGCTATTTTTACATGTCCAGTTAAAATTTAGCAAACATTTCAATTCAAATTTTATATGGGAAACAAAAACAAATGTGTAAGTTAAAGTCACAGTTAGTAACTAACAATGACAAGTTTATTCGGATAAAGTTTTTAAAACGAAGCTTTCTAAGCTGAGACGTTTCTTTTTCTTTTAGCAAAATTGCAAACTTAGAAACACAAAAATATGTTTTTAAAAGTTTTATATTTTCTAAAATGGATTAGAGCATAATTTACTTTTTCAATAAAAACAGTGCATTTGTTTTTATAGTGCACTCCTTAAATTATACCATGTAAAACTTCCACACATAATTAAATCAAAATGGTAATTTTTTAACCGTTTAGGTTTTGAAAATTTAAAAAAAAACCGAAAATTTGCAAAAGTTAATGAAATCTTTATTTGGGGCGATAAATGAATGCCTGCCATTTACTTTTTAAAGACTATGGCATGTAAATGTTGCCCACGGCTACGCCGTAGGTGGCCCATTCGTAAGCTCCAATTTTGATATACTTTTTCCAGTATTTCGGCCGGTATCTCACCAATGGCAGCTGTAATGATGTCTTTTAGGGCTGGAATTGTGGATGGCTTGTCCCTGTACACGAGAGACTTCACGAAAATCACATAATCTTGGCTGCCAATGGACTGCTCCAAAACCTGAGATTACTTGCTAACTAATCACGCCTCCCAATAGGTTCATGGTGTCGCGTGTTGTGTGGCATGTGGCACCGATTTATTGAAACCACTTGACAACCAATTACAATTCTTCCATTTAGGGCAAAAAAGAGCCGGAAATCGTCGAACGATTTTTATTGTTCTTGAAGAAATTCGGTCTAATGATGGCGCCGGCCCACAAATCGCACCAAACACTCCATCTTCCAGGGTGCATTGGCAACTCTTGAACTGTACTAAAAAAAAAGACATGAACTAAAATGTAATCAAAAATTACCTTCAAAATAATTTATAAATTGTCGTCAGTTTAAGTAAAATTTTATTAAAACTTAGACAAATTTTCTTAAAAAGAATAAAAACTCCTAAGTTTGAGGAAAAACGAAATAGTTTATATACTCAGAAATAGTTCATATTTTTCATAAGTAATATTTCTTGATTTTAGATACAAGTCAATTAAATAAAAATTTATTAATTTTAAGAAAAACATCATAGTTTTAAGAAACTTGCATACTCAAATGTAATAAAATTAAGTTTAGTTAAAAAAAAAATAGGACATAATTTATTTCCATATAGTTCAAAAAATGTGTAACTTAAATCGAGAAAGTACTTGAACTTAATGTATGTTCATTTTTTGCTGGCAAGTAGTAAAATTAACTAAAATTTAAAAAGCCATTTCCAAATTCAGTTTTTAAGTATACCACTTTATAATTTTCAAGAATTGTTTTCTAAAAATTAGTTCAGACAATTAAAAACAAAAAGTAATAAATTTTTCCTATGTAATAATAAAAACTTAGTTGATTTTAGAAACTGATGAACTATTTCTAAGCAAAATTTTCATGCAACTTAGTTCAGATAAATTTTAAAAATTTTAATAAAATATTCTTTTTTTCAAGTAAAAGTTTTCTAATTTAAAAAAAAAAATAAAATTTGGTATAGGATTTTTTTGTTGGAAAACGTTTAAATTATTTTCAATATTATATTCCAAATAAACACAATAAATTAAAAACAAACTAGTTAGTTTTCCTAATTTCCAAGAAAAAAAAATCATTAAAGAAAACAAATTAAAGTAACCATTTAAAAAAATTATCGTGCATCTATAATCTTAGCAGTCTTTAAGATTGAACTTAAAGTAGCTTAAAATATTTCTTTTAATTTTGTTTTAAACTTTAAAAATTTCGTATTTGTAATATGTAATACTTTTGTTTGCTGACTACAATACAAAATATCGCAAGCACATTTTATACATTACGGCATAATGGCTTTCCCATAATTGACGTAGCGCTTATTAAACTTTATATTTATCGAACTAATTTTTTTTACTTAATAATAAAAAAGTTTAAATTTGTATATGTCAAATAAAGTTTAAGCTAAAAATCCCATAAAATAAATTTATTACATTTTTCCATTTTCCAATAATAACAAGAAATGTAACTGTGATATTTTGTATTTTTGCAACAATTTCCTTAAATTAGTTAATTTAAGAAGACAAAGGACCCCCAGTGTTCCTTAACCATAGATGCGTGTGTTACTTAGGGCGTCCCTTTTTGTAGTTCTTTCAAGCAGAACCGTTCATTATCTATGAAAAGGATCTGACTGTCACAAATTATTACGTTACAGGATATCCTGCAGTACATTTTTTTAATTTGTTTACCTTTTTTCTAATGGAATTTAATTTATATTTTAAATACATGAATTTAGTATAATTCAATTTAATTTTAAGGCTAAAATGTATAGCAAAAAGCTTGTTAAGACCAGTGTCCTTACAAAGCGGAAGTCCTCCGAAAGTGGGAAAATACTTAATCAATGAGTGTAAAGTACTTTAAAATATGTGGTAAAATATATTACCTTTACCATAGAAGCAGGATAAGGATAATTTTCACTTAAAAGGAGTGCTATTTAACTTGATGTTAGAAAATATTTTCTAAGTTCTAGTTTTTAATAAAAAATATTATCTATAGAACTTAAATAAAATAAAATTTTTCTTAAACCAAGGAAACATTTCCAAACTAACAGTAAAATTTTAGATGATGTATGAACTATTTAGTAGGAAATTTTACTGTTTTCTAATAAAAATTTAGTTCTCAGTAGTAAAATTTTTCTATAATTTATAAATTTTGACCAAATTTTAAGTAAAATTTGTTTCTAATTTCAAGGAAAATTTTATTAAATAAAGTATCTTTGGCGCCGTTTTTATTTAAATTGTTCGTCTAATTTAGTTAATTTTTCCAAATTCAAGGTAATTTTTTTTGAGTGTGTCTGACTACTCTTGACACCAAATTCGGAAATTTTGTTTGTTGACGTACCCATTGAGCCAAAAATATGCTTCGTCGCTGATGACATTTTTCGATAGAAACACATTTCTTACACAGCACGAATTTTGATAATAAAATTCAATGATTTGTTAGTCTATTACTGAGCATTTTTGGCATTGCCACATTTCAAGAATATTTTTTTTTTCAATGAAAACACAAATATAAAAAAAATCAGCCTTTATATAATTGGACATGGTAATCAATTTTTTATTCGAATTTTCATAGAGTTTTATGTACAAAATATTTTCTATGTAAAAGATTAAATTTGTTGCCTTCACGGTTCAGACTGAATGCAAATACCGCAAACAATCTGTACTATCATAATTAAGGGTAAATAAAACCGCAGAGATTCATTTCTCTCCAGAGCTGCTTACTAACAATACAATTTTTATTGGTTTTAAGTCTTATAATAAAAGGAAAATATTTAATTATTTTAATAAAAGTTTTTCATCGAGTATAGTATGTACTTAGTAAGTTTATATTACGTTGTTCGGTCGCTAGTACACTAAGAGAACATTGGAGCCCTATAATATATATGTTAACTTTACTGATCATATGTTTGGTTAGCACGTTGAACTGTTGCACAAAAGGTTGCGGGTTCGATCCCCAGCGGCGGAAAAATAATGTGTATGAGTTTTGTATCCCTCTTACATATCGCAGCGTCCTCCTACGGTGTTCCCATAGCACTTAACCCCACAAAAGTAAAATAACAAAACAGGGCTATGAACTAAACAACTTCAAAAATTTCGCCAAATTTCCATCCGACGGAGGGCAACAAACGTTCTTAGAATTATCATCTTGCGCAATTACAATGTTGGCATATTTTAAGCCCTTCATATTTCACCACCTTTCATCTTTACTCTATTCTCTTTCCAAAAAAAAAACACTTATTAGTAGGAAGGATTTCCTCAGTGTTGCTTCTCTTAAAAAAAACGCAGCAACACTGTTGAGAAGGTTAGAAAAAAAATATAAGAGAATAAAAAAAGCCGTGAAAATAAAATAGAATGCAACTGCAAAGCTCGACGTGTTTTATATGTCAATTTACATATAAATATAAATATTCTGTTTATTCACCAAGTTGTCCATTGTCATTTCACATAATTTCAATAAAAAACGACAGAATTACGTAAAATCAAGTCACGTTTGGCCCCGCGCATTTCATCCGGCAAAATCACGGAAACTCAACGTTGACAATACATCCAAAATATAAGATTACTAACTTCTGTTAAACAAGTGTGTCACTTATCAATATTGATGGTTGACTGGCTGGCTGGATGCTCCATATTTTTCCATCTGTTTTGATATAGAAAATAAAACATTAGATATGCCCGAGTAAAAAAATAACAATATATAGTAATATATAGCTGATCTTAATTGGTCCAAAAAATGGCAGACCAAATTAGATCCAGTAATACATTAGATCCAGTAATACAATTTATCCAAAAAAAAAGGCAGCCCAAATTGTATCAGATGAGATCTCACAATATATTATATGGAATCAACCTGTAGGAATGCCATGATTTTAGTCATTTTCTTCGAGTGCTTTACAATTTTTTTGATTCGTTCTCTTAATTTAAACATTTGTAAGAGATTTTGCAATGTAGCGTTTTATGACTCATTTATTCTGAGTCCTTCAATTTATATAAATATTTTTTTATAATTAGATATTGCATGAAGAACTATCTCAGCATACAGAAATCGAAACAAATTTCATTATAAAACTTTAATTTAATAGAAATTTAAATTAAAAAAGAAAAATTTTTGAAGATATTTTTTAAACCAATTTTTACACCTTATTCTTATATTTCTGCGACCATATCTAATCATATAAAACATATCTAATTCGATAAAGATCAATATTCAACTAGATGTGGTTATATATGGCAATATATAATAATCAGGGCAGCGACTTTCATGCAAATGCATATTTTTAGTCAAAAGGCCAATAACGATTTTCATCAAACACTTTTCCGAATCAAAAGATTTACAACAAATTTTGTTATAATTATATACCTATTTGTCTTTAAAGGTGCATATTTAATGGTTTTTAGTTTAGTTTTGCATTTTATAGCATATTTTTTAAGACAGTTATATTGGATTGCATTTTAAAACTAACTCTCTCAAATAATAAATATGAATTACAAAAATCGTCAATCGTTTGTTCATATATTTGGTTTTAAATTGCATATGTTTTGTCTTTAAGTGCATATTTTACTTCGTTTTAGATTTTTCTCTTCATATTTTAAGCGCATATTTTTGATTTTTTTTAGTGAATGAAAGTCGCTTCCCTGATAATAATATATGGTAATGTTTACCGACACATATATTTATATAATTATTAGATAAAGCTACATATAATTATATAAAAAGTTTTTACTCGGGTATTTATAAGAAAATTGTAGTAGAAAACAAAATATGTAGTAAAAATTGGTATGCGTGAGTGAGTGCGAATGTGGATGGTGTTAAATAGCAAATAACCAAGTTTTTCCGACAAACAGTAAGCTAGACAGATAGACAGACAGACAGCCAAATATACAATCAATACAGTTTTTTGTTTCTATTTTGCTTTCTTTAACAGGGATTGTCTTCATTGGTTCATTTATTTGATACATTTCAGTAAAGTATTAGCTGCGCACAACTGCGGTTGGGCGGTGATTAGTTTTACTGCAAAAAGATGTACAAGACACAACCACCAACAATGAACCAAAGAACGAACCAGAAACGCACCATTGTGTGTGTTTTTTTTTTTGTTTTTCATTTCCTTTTTTGTTTTATATATATATATTTTTTTTGTCATTATTCACAACATCTTGGTCTGCAGCAGCGCCAGCTAGACATACAGCACTGCTTTGCTTAGCCATCTATCGCACAGCATCATTGTTGGTTAGTCTCGGTTTAAAAATTTGATCTGCTGGGAAAGTCGTAATGCCTAATGCCTTTTAATATTTTTCTTTAATTTGTAACAAAAAAAATAAGACATCACCATAATTATTTAGCCAATGCAGGATTCACATCAAGGTCTTGCATTGCGTTACATTTATGATGAAAATGTATAATCGTATGGAAAGTTGCTAGCAAACCTAATCCGTCCGTGTTTGCCTTTAAATTAAAGATGGCTTTAAATTTTAATAAAAAGGGCAAAATATGAAAGACGCGCGCGCATTTCTAGGACATCTAGAAGATGTTGTCGTATTGTTGTTACTACTACTGTTCACTCTCTCGCGCGCGCCGCTTTTACACTAACGCAACGATTTGTGACGTCTTGCAAGTTTGGTTGGTTGCTTGGTTGGTGGATGCACGGTTCGTTATCTGCCCACTGATTTGACACACATTACAAAGCAAATGTGACGGCGTCACATTTAATGCAAAGATATAAACATAAAAAATCAGTGAATATATTAACCAAAAAAGTAAGCTGTGATTTTTGTGGTGAACCGTTTTTGTCAAAGTAAACCAAAAAAAAAAAAAAATTTCCGGCTGGTTTGGTTTTCTAACCGCGTTAACCTGCATATGCGTTACATAGTTCGTCACTATTACCACGATAAATCTCCCTATATTTACCGAAATAAAAAGAAATCTCCATAAAAAAAGTCCGCTAAATCGCGCTTTCAATTATTTAAAAATCCTTCAAAAGTTTAAAAGAGAAAAAAAATGAAAATTATTGTAATTTACAAAAAAAAAAAAAATATAGAAAAATTTAAGTTAAATTAATTAAAAAAATATAATAAATAATATTTTAAATAATAGTTTAAATAAAAAAATAATATCTAATTATAATCTGTGTTTATATAATGGTGTAAATTTTTGATAACAAATACAAATTTCAAAAGAATAAAAATATATTCGCATACAAAATCTGTCTTCGAGTAAAAGTGATTTACAAAAGCAAACAATGGATTTGTCTACGGCATATCGTTACAATCAAAATATGATGGAATATTACACATGTAAACAACAAGCATTCATTTTTTATATGTAGTTAATATTTATATTTAGTACTATGATTAAAAATACACAGTCCCGCAAATTGTAGGATTTTGTCAGTTACAGTTATGAAGTGAGGTGTTTGAAAACCTGATTGTTTTAATTAATCGATAAAAAGCCTGAGATTGAACAACTTCCTATATTTGTTGCAGTATTTTTACTACTCCTCTGCTCCCAATTTTTCTTTGTTTGATATTTTACTAAAAACTGTGTTTTTGAATAATTGATATCTTTTATAAAAATAATATAATTGTGCAAAATCTAAAATAGCAAGAATGTATTATATGTACTCAAAAACATAAGTCAGTAATTTTTAAATCAAATTTGTTGAAATTAATAATATTTTATGTTAAAAATTGGTTGATTTACCAAATTTGATTTTAAGCCGAAAATTGTAAATATTTCTGTACAATTACAGACGTTTATTTTGAGTGTATGTGCGAGGTAAAGTTTTTCGAAAGTAAATAAAATACTTAAATTGAATTGATAATATTAAAAACATTAAAATTAATCAATAATAAATGCCTTTTCTTGAATTTTAATGCATATTTTATGCACATTAACATGTTTATAAATGCATGAACTTCCTTGCCCTAGTAATCACCCAATATATTTAAACAAAAATAAATTTATAACGAATACTTAATAACATATGCACCGTGAACGTATGAATAATTGCGAAAAGAAAACGTGATTCACAATTTTCGCTTCAATATAAATTTGATTTAAAATCAGATTTTTGTTTTTCACCAAATTCCATAATTGTACATATCTTAGGTATATATGTTATTTGTTAAAAGAAACATTTTCCTTATAAAACCTTTATTATAAAATGTCATGCATAATCGTAAAATAACAGTTTGTTAATGTTTCCTTTAGTTCTAACTCGTTAATCGTAAATGAATAATATTATTTTGCAGATTTTATGAATGAAAACATGATAAAAAATAGTTTTTAAACATAACAAAAAAGTAAAAGTGAAAAGTTAGCAATAACGTTCTCTTAACGGTTACACCACCGGAACACACTAATTTTTATATATTTTTTCCAACGCTCCTTTAAAAAAAATAAAATAAAGCAACTTTTCCAATTATTCAATTAAAAAAGCACTGAAGTTAATAAATTAAGGTTTAATTATTTATTTCTGTATTTAATTATAGTGTTTCATATTTATAAAAGAAAATTCAATTTTTTATCAACTAAATTTATTTACGTCCAAAAAAAATCCACAATACATACTTAAAAAAGTGATGAAGTGTTGATAATTTGGTACTCTTAGAATTTTATGCATATTTTTCTATGCTTTTTTTTTAATTTGATCAACGGGTGGCTACACTATTACACTTTTACAATACTAAATTTTTACACTTGATTGTGGGTACGACGAAATTGTCAGGTTTGTAGAAAATTAATCTCAGTTTTTCGTTGTTATATTTGAGAAAAACTTTACACTTTCGCTAATTTACAAGACCTACATTGCATGAATACTCTTATCAATTCTACTCTTACAAATTTGTACATAAAAATGCCTTTACGACTTGATCTTTTCCAGGTCGAAAAAAAATGTGGTCGTGAGTGGGTCTTTAAAGTTTTTTCACAGTCTGAAAGAATGGATTTTAAAATATGTATTTATATTTGCTTAAAAATTTTACAGTCGTATGCATAGAAATTTTGTTTTTTTATAGTTAAGAAAATTTGCTGTTGTTTTGCATGTTAATTTGATCTATAAGTGTGTTATAAAAACCAACAAAATGTCTATGCATACGGCTGTAGTTGTTTATCTTTGTAATTATTTTATAATGTAAAACAAATTTTAAACTAACAAAAATTATTGTTTTAAATAGATTATAAACAAAATATTAATGATGTAACCATTGAGGAATTACTAAGAAGTAATACTCGCAGTGTTTTGTAAGATTAATTTCTTAGCAGTTACGACTTGAATTCACACTATAAAATTTTGTTTTGTAAAAACACCCAAATAGTTTTAAAATGTATGCTCAAATCAAAGAATTGTGAACGAAATTTTAATTTAGGAGTAAAATTTCTACATTCATGATGTCTTTAAAAGATTTAAATGACGTCAAATTATTCAATACATGTACAGAAAGTTGTTTATACTAACTTTCATTGATTTTGAAAACGTCAGTTTTGTTGTTGTTCTGGTTTATGTCATAAAAATCAGTCCAGTACATTTTGAAGGGTTTTTTGTAAATATTTTAAAAAATACAAATAAATAAGATTATTAAAACTCGAAGAAATTGTGAAAATACCCTAATTGTAATAGCTTAACTAAAAAAAGTTATAAACAAAATTTTTCAAACTTGAAAATTTTAAAAATGAATGTCAAAAATAGCTTAGAAAATGTGTTGCAGTCTAATTTCTTCCATAACAAATGTTACTTAAATTTGTATAGAAAAACTGTTTAAAATTTTTAATAAATGATATAAATAAATATATTAAGTGATTTGATAATGTTTAAAAGTATTTGACTGATTGTTTATTCTAAAGATAGTTAAAAGTTTATAACGATCGATCTGTTAAACGATTTTGAATTTGAAGAATTCGCAACAAAATGGCAAAGGAAAATTTTGATAAAGCAGATACTAAAATAAGCAGCAACATGTCAAATACTCAGGCAATTATTTTGGATTTCATTTTAACGTATTAAGAAAAAGAAATAATACATTACAAAATGTTGCAAACCGTTTCGTTTAGAAATATGAGAAATTTTAATGTGGTAATTTTCTAGTGGCTTCTTTTTTTTAATTAATAGAATATCATAAATATTATTGTATTTGGCATCATTTTTGATATCGCTAAAGATATTTTTGTTTATTTCGATATTGTTAATGATATCATGTTTCCTTGGAATAGAGATAGATTTACAAGATATTTTCGATATCAAAATGAGATCATTATTTAATGGAATAACTATATCACTAGCGGATTTCTTTTAGGTTCACTAACTTCAAACGAACACATGGGGTTATGTTTGCTTTTTAGAAAGCTTTGTATTTTTTTCAGAATCGGTCTCTAAGTATTTAAAGGAAAAATGTGTGGAGTTAAAACAAACATGTCCAACACCTTTTATTTTAAAACATTTTGTCTGAAAGTGCTACTAGGATTAAATAAAAATGGTCAAAAAACATATATAATACAATATAAAATATAACGAAAATATCGATTAAATTTTCAAATAGTTTTTTGACATGTCCAATATATTACCTGAGATAATGTAAATGATTGTGTTCTTAGGACATGGGTGGAGCGTATTCAAATATTCGGCTCAGCCGAATTTAGTATTTTTTTACTTGTATAATTTAAAAATCATATTTTTTGTTTAGTTGTTTTAAAAAGGTTCATTATATTTTAATGAGGATCCATGTTATGCTTTATGGACAAAATTTTAAATGAAACGAAAAATTTGCTTTCCCTCCACCAATATTTATATAAATGTTTTCTACTGTTTTTAATGCAAATAGTGCAAAAAACTTTGAATGTAAAATTATGGACGTGGAAAAAAATTTTGAGATGAAAAACTTTTTTGGATGTGGAAGCAAATTGAGGGGAAAAAATTTTCCGAGGTGAAAAAAAATCTTTTTTGTTCTGAAAAAAATTTTAGTGGTGAAAAAAATTTTTTGAGTTGAAAAAAATTTGAGGTGAATATAAGATATTGTTTAATTCTAAGCAACTAGTAAAGAACAAGTGAAAATATTGCCAGTCACTACTATGAAACTGTACTAAAATACACCAATTTGTATGGAAAATTTAGAGGTACCTTCACATTTTCACACATAACTTTTTGATCGTTTCGAAAGTCATAATTCATATTTTTTAACAGGTATTTGTTGTGAAATAATTGATCACGAAGTTTTTTGGCGCACGCTACAAAAACGGAAGTAAAGTTGAAGTGTGTTTTTAGTATTTTTGACGAATTTTGTATAATAAAGCACACGAAGAAAAATGAATATAAGAGAGTTCTAAAATAACTTATTTGCAGCCAAAAATTTTTATCGTTTTTAAGCCGTAAACCCTTTTTTTAATAGCATATAAATACACGCAATTGATTATTTTTATTATTTATTGTTATTCATAATATTATATATCTAGTCTTATGTTCCATTAAAAAAAAAAATAAAATTGGATTAATATCAAAAATTTTTGGTTGGTAGACTGTTTCTGGGACTTGGGACGATTTCTCCGAGCTTAAGTCGCGATCTTCTGAAGTCTCGAATATAGCGAAACTTTGGAGTTTTTTAACTTTATCTTAAGATACATATGTCGAAAACATGATGTGAGATTTGGATTTAGCATTTAAACATTTAGAAAAGTATACTCTGGTCTCGGGGTGAAAAAATTTGATAGTCTGTGTAATTTTTGTAAAATTTAAAAAATCAACCTAAACAAAATAAAAAATATGCATACAGAGAGAATTGTCTTGGACAAGTTTTTATAAAAGTTTTCAATAGACTAATGAAGTGTTATCAAAATATGAATAAACGATTTCTTAAATGTAATGACAAAGCTTCATAAAAATGAAATATCTTTTGGTGTAATAATTTGTTCATACTGAACCTCAAAATACGTATTATCTTTTTTTTCAAGTTATAGGTTGTATATGTATCGAATTTGAAAGTTGAAAACTTAAAAAACAAACATACGTATCTTAGGCTTTAGTATGAAACTGAAAAATTAAAATTTAATTTTTATAAAAGCTTATGAAAAACTTGTTTAATTAAATGAAAACTTTTAACTGGCGAGTTCCAGCCAAACTTCATTGATTAAAATATCAAGTAGTAAGTTATCTTGTCAAAAATCAACTACAGTTCTGTTATGTATTTATAATAATTTTAAATCGAGTTTGGTCAAAATATTAGTCATTATAATTGTTCAAGAAATTGTAACATATGATTCCGTCAGCACACATTATAAGGATAAATTTGTTTTTGAGTAAGAGATCTACTCAAAAACAAACTGGCTGTTTTTTTTTTGTTTGTTTGTTTATAAAACTACGAAAAAATCTTATATAAATATTTTCTACACTCACAGAAATAAATCTGTACAAACAGCAGAAAAACTGTTGAAATTAGTTATATTTGAGAAGTTATAAATTTGACTATGGGGTTTTTGTTAAATATTGCGATATTAGGAGCAAACAAATTACCGTCCGTTTAAATGGACACTTGCATTTTAAAATAAACCATTAAACCGATTTTAATTTATTTTTTTTTTGTCCTTGTAACTTTGTAAAGATAAATAGAATAGCCTATATTTTTGTGATTTTTTTTTTAATAAAAAAGTTCTTTTTGCAATAAAAAAATTCGTTTTTTCCCATAAAAACACAATGTTTTCCATAAAAATACCATTTTTATAATAGTAACGTACTGCGAATAATAAAATGTACTTCGTAATATAAATTAATATAATTAGAAATATGTTTTATAATGAAGCCTACATTAAAATTGATTTTTAGCCTCAAAAAAACTAAAAACACAGCGCCATCTAGCGGGAGTTTTAGGTAAAAATAAATATCAAAATTATTTCATTTACATTATGTAAGCGAGTGTTATTAATTTGCCAAGATGTTTATCACAGAAGTAAGGTAAATATAATATTAGTCGATTGTACAATTTCATGAGTTGTTAAAACTGCAGCGGGGACTAGCCTTACTTCTGTGATAAACATCTTGACAAATAATATGTAAGCGAGTGTTAGATTTAGACAAAAATATAATTTATTTTAGAATAATAAACTAAAAATGAATTTTTTTTAACGAAATAAAACAAATACAAAAATAAATTCGCTGGTTTAAAACTAGTCTATTATTGATTTTAGCAATACGTTATTTTAATTTGCAATTGAGTGTTAGAACAACTTTTGCTAACGTGATTAACTTGTTTTTTTGAGTGTATATTCAATCGCAATAAACCAATTTTGTGTTTGATATACGCCGGCCTTTCTTAATTAAAACAAGTGCCATACACATAAAATGTTGCTGTCAAGCGTTTACAAAAGGGTGAGAGATTCGTTGTGCAATGCGTAAAACATTAATTAAAATGTTGCAAATTTCCACTTCATTTAGAATGATTGCACTCTGTTGGCATAGTATACAACAACACGATCGTTTCAGAAATGATGAAGAAGTTGCTGACAATCAAAAGGACATTTAAAATTATAATTAGATTTTAAGGGGCATTTAAATTTTGATAACGACTAAAAAAACTTTTTAGAGAAATGTGTAAATGGAGCACTTAACCCCTCAAAAATATTTCATCAAAAATCAAACAATTGTCCATGTTCTGTAATATTTTTTCAATGCAAGTGGCAGAATGAACTCATTTAAATCTAAATTTCGTGCCTTTTAATCATAATGTTAAGGTCTTCAAAGTAAAACGAATTGACTTATTTAATGGCTAGATTTAGCAACACTCAAAAAAAATTAACTAGAAATTAGAAAAATGAACTTATTTGAAATGAAAACGGCGCCAAACGCTTTTTACCAATATTTAATAAAATTTTTCTTGAAATTAAGAAACAAATTTTACTTAAGATTTAATCAAAATTTCTAAATTATAGAAAAATTTTACTACTGAGAAGAAAATTTTTATTAGAAAACAATAAAATATCCTCCAAATTAGGTCATACATCATCTAAAATTTTACTGTTAGTTAGTAAATGTTTCCTTGGTTTTAGGAAAAATTTTATTTGATTTAAATTCATTAGATAATATTTTTTTACTGAAAACTAGTACTTAAATCCCTAAAAATAAGAAATTATTTTCTAACATCAAGTTACATAGCACTTCTTTTAAGTGAAAATTATCCAGAAAATTTGATAAAAATTTTCTAGTAAATATGAAACTGTTTCTATGGTAAATGTAATATGTTTTAATTTACACTGATTGTGTAAGTATTTTCCCACTTTCGGAGGACTTCCGCTTTGTGAGGACACTGCTCTCAGCAAGCTATACATTTTTGTTTTTAAAGTTAATTATACCAAACTCATGTATTTAAAATATAAATTAAATTTCATTAACAAAATGGTAAACAAATTAAAAAAATGTACTGCAGGATATCCTGAAACGCAATAAATTGTGACAAAGTCAGATCCTTTCTTATTAAGTGAAAGAAAAGGTTTAAGTGCCTTCGATAAATATATAAATAGGCGCAACGTCATCAAACAAAATTATTACATAAAAGCTCAAATTCGAATTTTTTTACCTTTTGCTAACAAAATTTTAAAATACATTTTAAGCTACTTTAAGTTCAATATTTAAGACTGTTAAGATTAGAGATGGGCACGTCAAAGATTTTTGACTCACGCTCACGCACGATCACGAACAAAAAATTACAATAATGCACGATAGTTTTTTTAAATGGTTACTTTAATTTATTTTAATTAATAATATTTTTTCTTGGGAATTAGGAAAACTAACTAGTTTGTTTTTAATTGACTGTTTTTTTTGAATAGAACATTAAAAATAATTTTAACGTTTTTCAACAAACAAGTGCTATACCAAATTGTATTATTTTTAAAAATTAGAAAACTTACTTGAAAAAAAGAATATTTTATTAAAATTTATCTGAACTAAGTTGCATGAAAATTTTGCTTAGAAATAGTTCATCAGTTTCTAAAATTAAGTAAATTTTTATTATTACATTGGAAAAATTTATTACTTTTTATTTTTAATTGTCTGAACTAATTTTTAGAAAACAATTCTTCAAAATAAGAAAGTGGTATACTTTAAAACTGAATTTGGAAATGGCTTTCTAAAATTTAGTTAATTTTACTATTCGCCAACAAGAAATGAACACACATTAAGTTCAAGTACTTTCTCGATTTAAGTTACACATTTTTTGAATTAAATGGGTGTAAATTATGTCCTAATTTTTTTTTAACTAAACTTAATTTTATTACATTTGAGTATGCAAATTTCTTAAAACTAAGATGTTTTTTCTTAAAATTAATAAATTTGTATTTAATTGACTTGATTTTTTCCCTAAAATCAAGAAATATTACTTATGAAAAATTTAACTATTTCTAAGTATATAAACTATTTCGTTTTTTCTCAAACTTAGGAATTTTTATTCTTTTTAAGGAAATTTTTCTAAGTTTTAATAAAATTTTAGTTAAATTGAGAACAATTTATAAAAAATTTTGAAGGAAATTTTTGATTAAATTTTAGTTCATGTCTTTTTTTTGAGTGCTTTTTAAACACACTTAGCCAGAAAAAAAATTTGGAAAATTTTTAGCAATTTGTTTTATTTTTTGCCTTTTTAAATAATATATGTACAGCGTGAAATTAACACAAAATTTGATGAATTTTCCAACGTTTGCTTCGTTTAAGCAAACGCAACAGTTCGTTTTATAAAATATGTATTTAATTGCTTTGAAAATAACATAAATTTTAAAAGATAAACCTTATTTAACTGATGCGACTCAAAATGATTTCAATCCTCTTCGTCCCTTTTTGTTCACTATTTAAGTTTCGATTTGTTAATCAATCGATCGAAATCAAAAGCTATTGTTTGGCATCAATCACATCGAATAAATGTTACAATAATGAAAAATTACTAAATTTACAATAAAAATAATGATACGTTTATAAAGGGTGTCCCAAGAAGAACGCAATTTTTAAATTTTAAATAAAACACAGATATTTAAAAAAAATCGTGAAACTTTATTATATCGTAAAGTAGACAGAATGAGGTTATGTATGGAACAATATATCGTGCAGATGGCCGCCGCGGCTTTGCTGGCATGCACGCGATCTTTTAATGAAATTTTCAATGACCGTTTTGCATGAATGCTGCGGTATTTCATTAATGCAGCGTCCAATTTCCTCTTTTAAGGCTTGAGTCGTCGTCGGCTTATTCGCGTAAACCATCGACTTCAAAAAACCCCAAAGAAAAAAATCTAATGGTGTTAAATCGCACGATCTAGGCGGCCAATTCTGATCTCCAAAACGCGAAATAACACGAAATGACTGATGCAGCAATTGAATTGTTTCTCTGGCTGTATGACATGTGGCGCCGTCTTGTTGGAACCACATGCCCTCCACATTCATTTCTTCAATTCTAGGCAAGAAAAAACTGGTTATCATTTCACGATACCGAACACCATTGACTGTTTGCGATTGACCTGCCTCATTTTCATAAAAAAAGGTCCAATGGTTCCTCCAGCCCAAAAACCACACCACACAGTGACACGTTGGGGATGCATTTGCTTCTCGTGAATCACTCGAATATTTTCCTCACCCCAAATGCGACAATTTTGCCTATTGACGAAGCCATCAAGATGAAAATGGGCCTCGTCACTGAAGATGATTTTATCGGCAAAATCAGCATTTTCATGTTGTCTCTCCAATACCCAATTAACGAACTCCCTTCGCTGTCCATGGTCAGCTGGCTTCAGTTCCTGAGTCAATTGAACTTTGTATGCATGAAGATGCAAATCTTTCGTCAAAATTCGCTGCAAAGTGGATTTGGAGACACCAATTTTCTGAGCTCGGTGTCGAATTGAGGTGGATGGAGTTTGAGCGACATCATCACGTACAGCTGCGACATTTTCGGTCGATCGACCTGGTCCATGGCACATTGTTGTCTTTACATCACTAACAGACCCAGTTTCGGCAAATTTATCCATTAATCTCTTTACAGTTGACTCTTTTGGAGCATTATTGTGACCCCAAATTGATCGCAATTTGCGAACTGTAGCCGCAAAACTTTCACCATTTTGGTAAAACAATTTCACAATGAGAATGCGTTGTTCATTCGTGTAGCGCTCCATTTTTACTAACCTCGTACCTTCTACTAGCAAACAATAACAATTGTTCAAATGTCAAACAATGACACTTCGAATGTTGCCAGATTTAAAAATTGCGTTCTTCTTGGGACACCCTTTATAAATTTCAGGACCAACTGGAAGCGTTAAAAATCACTTTCGAAATTTGACTATTGAAAATTTTGTGGATTCTATTGACAAGTAAATAATAGATAAATAATAAGTTTTTCGCTGAATTGTAAAGGCATAAATCAGCTTTATATTTATATATAAATATGTAGTTAAAAATATTTATATCTGTGTTATTTCATGCAGTATTTTTTATCATTGGCAGTTGATTTTATATCACAAAATATTTTTGTATTAATAAAGTATTCATCTTAATAATTTTAAATCAGCAGAAGTTTCCCTTAAACTGTTAAACAATATGCAATGGATAGACAATGCATGTTATACAAAACAAAACATTAAATAAAACAAAACAAAACGGAACCAAACAAACAAAATAGAAAAACACACACACACAAGCCGACACAAACATATTCACACGTACACACAGATCGACAATAAAAGGTGAAATAATTCAGTTTAATAACAATAAACATAAGTGTATTGTATTAAGTTGTATTGTATTGCAAAGGACTCATCGTAGACTCGAGTGGCTGTTTCATGTGCGAAATGGTTTGCAATTCACAAGAGGGATCCGTTGTTTGGTCCTGATTAAATAACAATAGTTGCTTGTATCACAGCCTGTAAATGTCATACGGCAAACTATTAGAAGAAACAAAAGAAAACAAAAACAAAAACAACAACAATAATAATCATAAAAATCAACAATTGTTAGTCCTTTAGAAAAAAAGGACAATTGTTAGTTAACTTTTCAAATGTAAATGCATATATGTTGCATTCCACACTTAATGTAATGTAATTGAGTAACAAAAATTGCCTTTAGAAAATTATTTCTGGGCATGCTGGCATGCCGAACCCAGTCCGTCAGATTAGCTGACGAAAGCCCCAAATTAAATAAAAATTCATTTTATTTGGTCATTCCGGTATTCGAACACAGGCTATCAGATTGGCTGACGAGAGTCCTACCCACCAAGAAACGTGACATTTATTGCTTGAGAGCCTGAAACGTAAGTGAATAATAACCAAGGTTGGCAACCAATGCCTTTTTAATATCGTTATCCGTTTCAAAACCCTTTCAAACTGATAACGGATACCAATACCAAAACTCTTGATTTCAAAAAATATCGGAATTCTAAAATATATTCCCTCAATACCTGTATTATATCGTTTTTTTTTTTCTTTCATAAAATAGTTAGCAATTTTTAATTTGATTTGGAAATATTGTGAGAAAATTTAATTGGACGAGATTTTATGAAATTTTTAAATTACCTATTCGTTTCGGTTACCAACCTTTTAAACAACTAATGGTTGCGCTAATTTGAAGACACTGTCATAAAACTTGTTGGAAATGAACTCCTTAATATTTGAATGTTCTACCATTGGATTTATTCTTGGTCCATTGGCAAATTTCTGACTGGGAAGTACTGGAAAAACATTATGTACAATCACTGGCAAAGCGTTTGTGGAGACTTCCCCAAGATTTCTGGAAATAAGTTGTAATTTTGTTATTTATATTTCTTAGTTTTTTATGTCAAGAATTTTTAGTTCAATTTGTGAAATCAAAATGATAACAAACAAAAATATATTTTTTAAAAATTTAATTAAAATAAAATAAACAAAATGTTGGATACGTATCAACGCTCCCATACGTTCTAAACAAATTCCTTGCTATTGAATTTTTTAAAAAGCATTGAATTTTTTTTTCTGACTAGGTGTTTTTATGGAATGCATCATATACATTTATCTATTTCTGAAATGCTTTGCTGCATTATTGTTAAGTTGATTTGTTGGTACGTTTATTCATTTGTTTTTGCTTGCCTTTGATAGACAACAAAATGATAATATTTTCAAATCAAACATTAAACCTCAGTCATCTCTCTATAGACAATTCAATAAGCAATGAATAGCTGCCAAAAGGTAATCGTTTTCTAACACATGCGTACATAGTTCCCATAACCCAGTTAGCATTACAATATGCACATTAGGTATATAACTTTTTGCAATTTTTGAAAATATCAAAAATTACATAGCATATCAGACTAAGCCTTGGAATAACATAAAGTTATATAATATTACTTTTTCGGGGTCATTAAAAAAGTTCCCGCAACAAATTTTTGAATTTTGGAGAAAAAATAAATTATTCTAGAAATTGAAATGAGATTCATTTCATTTAAAAAAAAACAAAATTAACAAAAACTAATAAATGTATGTTAAGCCTAGATCCATTTAATCTTAGTTTAGTATGAATAAATTGTATTCTTGTTCTCTAGTAGAGATCCCTCTGGGAGTGGTGACATGTCACTACACGCCGTTTCAGTCACAGGTCAAAATAAAAATTAACGATTTAAACAAACTAGTTCACTGATTAGAATTGAACGATAGTGACCGAGTTACCAACTCTTTAAGCTATAAGTACCCCTGAAATTTTACTCATAATCAGCTATTTAAGTGCTCTCCGTTCGCGAAATTCGCAGGTGCAAAAAAAGTGTGTCTGTTGGCAGCATATTTTTAATATTGTAGAGGAAACCATCATTCCAAGTGCTTGATAAACTGCATTTACATTACGCTCGAAATCTAGTTTACACTCGATTTCCATCATATGGTACGTACTGTATACAGAGTAATTAAATGTGTTAAAATCCCACAAAACGTATAACAAATTGTAAAAATAATTTGTTGTAGGCTGGTCCCTATCCGGATTTCGTTTTTGCCTAAGGATATATAGAATTATATAATTTCTAGAGATATATGTTAGATTAAATTACAAACTCAATTTATAGTTTTAGTCTAGGAGCGTTATTCAGATCTTCAAAAAAACAAAGAAAAAACAACAACGAAATATTATTACAATTTGCTAACAAAATACTTCTGTGTTGTTTTGACAGATCTAGCAATGTATTGACATCTATATACCCAGCAAAAAAAGTAACAAAAGAAGAGAAAAAGAAGCAGTGATTTTGATTCCGGTGTATTGAAAATTTGGATCGAAACCAATGATTTTTACATATAGGTGTCAGAGAGTAGAAGTTTTCTTTTATGATCCTTTTTCATTGCATCTAAAGCCCTTCTTATAGTTTAGTGAAAAATGAGATCTTTTGATGTTTCCAAATTAATTTTGAACTTGTAATTTAGATTTTAACAGTACATCAGTAATCGGGCCTTAGCCTCGTTTTCACAGTCTCCCGTTAGCTTCTACCTGGGAATTTAACTGACACATTTGTTGGTGTTTCCCATATAAATCTTAAGTTTTACTGTTGGTTAAATTATAACGGGACATTCAGTAATCGGGTCCTAATTATTAAATTACTTTATTCGAAATTCTTGCAATTTTTACTACGATTTTAAGAATTTAAAATCTGGTAAATTGAAAGAAATCACTTAAACTTAAACCATAGTTATAAAAGTAAAATTTATATAGAAATATCCATGATTAATGTTTAACTTTGGTTGTTTTTAAAATAAGTTAAGTTTGAAAAGTGTTAAAAGTGTTATGTTTGAAAATTGTTAAATTCATTAAAAATCACATTTTTGGAGGTTGTGAAAGAGAACTGCCTTAGAAGAGGAAAATCAGAACTAAAGGATACTTGGAATCAATGAAAAATTAATTCCATAAGAATCACTTCCATTTATAATAATAGAAAAACATGTTTCTATAAGTGTCAGTTAAATTTTAAATTTGCACAAACACTTGCATCAGATAATACCCAGACAGTAAACAGCTGATTGAAACAAAATGGCGACTACGAAATGAGTAAAAGGAAATGTCAAAATTGCAGTGATACACAGAAAGGGATAGATATACCAAAAAACTATGTACCATACAATTTATATGGAGTTTATTTTTTCTATCTCATTTTGCAAATCACTGCAATGTCAAAATAACCATACGTTTCGAGAGTTCTTGTTTGAAATATGTCTTTATAGTCTTGCATATTTATTAATTAAAACTTATATATTTATCGAGAAAAACACTAATTGCATTAAAGTAATTAAATGTGATAAAAACTTATGTTTTGTGGGATTTTTTCCTCAACGACCATTTCAATAATAGTTACTTAATGGAGCCATGATTTTTTTCGGAAACTGATGATCTGGGATAGAATAACTTTGATGAATAGCTAATTTCTTAATTGCACTCAAAATATCAGTTGACAGAAAAATTAGTAAAAGATATTTATATTAAGTATACAAATTATCAGCAATTTTTTTGGTGAACTTGTATTTCAGTAGTATTTTGTGTTATATTTTTCAACACTTAACTAATTTTGAACAAATTATTTACTAATTTCTTTTGCTACCACAATTGGTTTGATTACCACATTTATAGTGAGTAGAACAAATAGATAGACACGATCACAGCTGGTTTAGATACAGTAGAGACAAAGAAAATTATATTGTGTTCAATACGCCTTGTTTAAGTAATTGTCTATACTCAAATTTTTTTCGGAAATTGTGCTTTCAGTAAAAGTTTTAGTTATATTTTTTTTAAGCAATAAACTAATTTTTAACTAATGTGTACAACCAAAATTGTCCAAATCAACACATTTATAATGAGAACAACAGATTGACAAGATCTTCTAAGCCCCATTAACACAATGTTCCCTTAGCTACTAACTGTTTCTTTAACTAAACACATTTTTTATTGTTTCCCTTATAAAAATTTAATTTCAGCTTAAAAATACAACCGTGGAAGATATATGTAAAGTGTGTACTTAGAAAATGTGATAAAAAAAATATTAGTTGGTTTAAGTGGTTGTCTATAATTTATTATTTATTTATTTTATTTATTAATCATATAATTACAAATTAAATTTAATACCCTAACCGAGCACTAGCAACAAAGGCCTTCGGCTCGTTGTAGCGAAAACAGACCAGAGCCTCTGGTGGGAATCGAACCCACGACCCCCGCACTGATAAGCTAGCACGCTACCAACTAGCCTACCGGGGTGCTCTGTCTATAATTTAAAAATGTGTATTTATAAACAAAACATTTATAGATAATGATGCAGTGAAAAAAATAACATATATAATCCCAAAAGGACTGAAAATATATCAAATACAAGGACAGATATTTTTCAGTCTTTTGGGTAATTTTTTATGTTCCCTTTTTGTTGAATTTAAAATAAAAATTAGCTCTCTGATTTTCAGCAAAACTATTCTGCTTACACTTAAAATTTTTTTGCAATCAGCCTTCTGACTAAAAATTTGCTGACTTTACTAACATTTTGAGTACAGTTTTTATAAAAGCATTGATATGTTTGGGTTTGCAATTTTTTTAATGTTAAGTGCCTTTTAACTTTCTTGGTAGCAAAGTACTTTACAGAAAGATATACAAGACAACTAAAACAACTAATAGCCTGTTCCTCGATCTCGAACGAAATACTAGTCGAACGATAGAAAGTCACTCGAATTCGAGTCAATTTGGGTTTCTCTATTTCGAAAGGCTTCGATCGACTTGACTTACGTGTGTCAATTTTTGTTTCTTACGCATTTACAAATCACAGAGATGCCAGATCATATATTTTGAGCATTTGTTAAAATTTTCTTTAAAAGTAGCAAAAATACTACTAAACTGCTTAAAGACAAAAATAACCCTGTTTAACAGTGATCAGCTGTATATGACAAATGAAATAAAAAAATAACAATAAACAAATCAAATTTTATTTGGAAAGTCGGTTTATTTGTGAAAATTTTTGTTATCGATTGGTTGTGGGTGAAATTTTTGTTTGAAGAGCTTTTCTGTTGCCTGTTGTCTGTTCGGTGCGGTCACTGCTAAAGTCCTTGTAAAATAAAAGATGTAAAATAAAAAATGTAAATATGAGTTTCTTGGGCAAACGTAAGCCACAAACAACACACACATACCTTTTCCACTCAGCAACAGCGTAATAGGGGGTGAAACGGAGTTTAGTTTTCTGGTCAAATTTTCCTCCTCTGCGGAAAATTTGTTTGCTCCGAACACCAGAGTCTTTCTGGCAAAATCAGGCCTTTCTTCCATATAAAATACAAGCGTCTTCGGATGGTCCATTGTTGATTTTTTTTAACTAAAATTTAAAATTTTAATAAACTATGAATATTTGTATTATTTTGTACTTACTTTTTGTTATCCATTGCTTTTTTACTTCATTTTGCTTTTAAAAATATCAAATATATATTTACTCGACAAAAAAATAGCAAGTGACTAATTTTGACATTTGCGTTCGAGCTGTTCGAAATAGAGAAACCAAATTTTGTATGAAAACAGTTACGTTTTCATTCGACTTGTCGTTCGAGTCATCGTTCGCATAGAAATAGAGTTAGAGAAACCCAAATCAGTTTTCTTTCGACTAGAAAGCGAACGAACGTGTTCTTTCGAAATAGAGAAACAGGCTATAATTGATTGTAATTTCTAATAAAAGTTAAGAAAGTCATAGGGTAGCACAATGAAAATATGTAACATCATTATGCTTCCGGCGAAGAAATTATAGCCAAGCAGGTCTACCAATAAAATTTGTCTCTTAGTTTTCTCTGCTTTATCACATATCCGAATTTCATTATCAGCGGAGAGATTGTGAGAAGTGTTAAAAAGAGAATACACTTTGACTGGTGGTTACGCGAACACCAGGCACAGAAGAATTATAACTTCCCTTCAGCAAACTGGCGAAGGGGAAGTTCGTAACGAAGCCAGTAGGAGCCGCCAAATAACCAATTGGAAATCTGTAAATTTTGTTATTATTGATAAAGTAAAAAACTATTGTGAATTGAAATTTAATAAAACTGTGTACAATTATTTCTTGTAACTAACAGTGGGCAGAGTCTGAGTATACCCTAGCGAAGATAAGTCGTTACAGTTGTTTCTGCAGATTTTTCTTATTCAGATGCATTTTGTGTTCGCACATTTTCTTGCCTTAATAATGATGTACGATTTTAATTATTTGATCATTTTTACAAAAAAATTTAATTGTTTTTTAATTGTTAACTTTTCATCAAACAGGTCATGGTGGTGTCAATCAGCTGGGTGGAGTGTTTGTGAATGGGAGGCCTTTACCAGATGTGGTGCGGCAACGAATTGTGGAATTGGCACACAATGGTGTAAGGCCATGCGATATATCTCGACAACTACGCGTCAGCCATGGCTGCGTATCAAAAATTCTCTCAAGGTACATTTTTTTATTTTATTTGTGAATTGAATATAATTTATCTTGATGTAATGCTGTATATAACAAACATACATGCCTCTGCATTCTCGTAATATTTATCGCTCCCAGTTTTAAATATATACTCAATATGTATAAGTATTATATATATGTTTGTATCGTATGGTTTCGTGTATAGTAATTGTTTTTGATGATAAGAATGATTCAGTATATAAACAACGAATAAGAAACACACACATTATTTTAATTGTGTTCTGCCAAAAACCGAGAGAAACATTGAATCAATAAATCTCCTAAAAATTGTTCGGCCACATAGATAATGTTACCACTACACACATTCACATAATGTACGTACGTTAGAGTGTCCACAAAAATGGCAGTAAATTTTAATGAGCTATTTATCCGTTTGCATATTAGTGATATGATTTTTGGTAGCGATTGTATATAAAAAGTCGTGCCAGAAACCGAGTTTTTTAAATAATTACAGAATCGTAATCTATACATGATTATCTTTTCGAAAAGACATACAAATTAAAATGCGGTTGGACAATTTTCAAGTTATTAGAAATTCATCAGACCATATATACATATATATGTCAAATACCTCTTAACTACTTACCTAATTTATTTCATTTTTAAATTTTCTAAAGCTACATTATTTTTTTTTTAATTTTCTAGATCAAAAAATACTACGATATAGTTATTTAATTTTAGAGAATAATTTTAACCCATTCGTAGGTATAACCGAGGATGGTAAATTTTTATTTAACTATTTCAAAACTCTAATTCAAGTTTTTTGTTTAGATGCCATTTATTTAAAATCTGCGAATTTGAAGAAAATTCGATTTTTTGCCATAATGTATTCGTTAGGCCAAAATCAAATATCACCTTTTCGCTATATTTTCAAATGGTCATTCCCAGCAAAAAAAAAATGGTAGTCATTCTGTGACTATAATTTCTTTCATTGCTTCCTAAACTTCAGTTAACATTCTTTTATGATTTTTTGGTGTTATTCTAAGGCACTTCCAAAAGCATTCATGTGTTCATATATCAAATGCAGTGATCTGGATATAAACGCGATGCATATCTTAAAAAATCACTCTTCATTACTTCTAAAGCATAAGTAATAGTATATCGTATATATTTTTTTGAATCTTAAGCATTTATTCAAATTGGAAAATAGTTCTGATGCACTGTTTTAGTTTTTTATTAAATCATTTTTTATATTTTAGTTTAAAATTTCATGAGGGTTAGAATTTATGCAGTTTTGCAATTTTTATAAAAGTTTTGAAAAATCAAGAAAAACAGATTTTTTGACCTTTAATTTGAAACTAACTGGCCAATATGTGCATTATGTTTATTATTTAACACTATGTACACCATTTCCAGTTTTAATTCAGAATTTACCAAAATAGTTTTAAAATTGTGTAAAAATTATTTCAAATTGCCAAAAAAATATTTTAAAATTGTGAAAAAATTATTTAAAAATGTTCAAAAATATTTTAAAATTGTCTAAAAATGTTTCAAAATTGTACAACCAGTTTTTAAATTATCCAAAAATATTTTGAAATTTGTCTAAAAATTCATTAAAATTTTTGAAAAATGTTTCAAAAATGCTTTTTCCATAATGCAGAATTGTTTATTTGTTTTAATAAAGAGTATTTGTATATCAATGCATATATTTCGCTTCTTTAAACTCATTTTTCTGCTTTCTTATGAATTAAATTTTCATCAAAGCTTAAATACTACAAAGTATATGAACATTTTCCACTTATGCATCAGAATACCTCTAATCATTGTATTATCATTGCTTCCTTAGAGTAAAGTATGAGTAATGCTAGTAGCTACATTTGAATACTTTCATCCTATGGCACGCTAATGTTAAATTCATCGATGAAACCATTAGAAAAGAAGTGATGCCATTGCCATAGTAGTGATGCTTTTATTGCTTCTTTGGCAGCTTCATTTTTGCTGGGTTCTTGTCTATACGAAAAATTCCTCCTCAAATTTGCAAAATTCAACGCAAGTGAAAATTCATTTTTACATGGATTTTGACAGCTACGAACAAAATACTAGGCCTTATGGTAAATCTATTGCTATTGTTATCCACCCATGTAAAAATCGAAATATATATGAGCATACATGATCACACATGGGCCTGTATATGATCATACATGGGCATACATGGTCATATACGTCCATACATTGTTCAGTATATGACCATACATGATCTCATATATGATCATATATCTTCGGATCCGAAATTTGAGGGTATATGGACGTATATGATCATATACGAGCATACATGAATAATATATGAGCATGTATGATAATATATGCGCATATATCACCATATACCCTCAAATTTCGGATCCGAAGATATATGGTCATATATGAGATCATGTATGGACGTATATGACCATGTATGCCCATGTATGGTTATATACAAGCCCATGTGTGATCATGTATGTTCATATATATTTCGATTTTAAAAAAAACTAATAGCCTTTTAACACATGTCATATATGTTATATTCTAAAAAATTTTACTAAAATCATTCGTTTCCCAACGAGGAAAAGAAGACGTTAGCAAATAATAAGTGTTAGAACTGGTTGAATTTTGCCTGATAAGCTCATTATTTTAGCACAGGGATGTCGTTGGAGGTAGCCAGTTGGCTCCAAGCATACGATTAGGTAGTAAAATAAAATCATGGTAAGGTTAATATGTGCGTCAAAAATAACTGGATAGAATTCATATAACAAAAATTGATTTTAGTTAACAACTTGAAAAAAATTAAATATCAAACCCCAAAATAGATCTTAACTGCCAAATAAGTAGTTAAAACATATTACTAGTAACTCACTATTTTCACTTTGAAAGTAATGCAGTTTGCAAGGAGCTTTACAACACATTATTAGTAGCTCGTTAGTTTCACTTTAGAAGAAGCAGTGGTAATTGGTAATGCAAAAATCAATGAGCTGCTATTACTAAATTCTTCCTAGGAACTATGCTTTATTGTCAAACTAATCGTCCTCTATAGTACACTTAAAATAGTTAATGTCATTCACAAGAAATTATATTTCATTTAAAAACCGGTCTACTTAATTTTTATTTAAATTATATGCCTTTTGTTATTTATTTTGAAATGTTGATAAAACAACTGACACATCCGTAAGAAACAAATGATATAATCAGTTAAAATAAATGTTAAAATTTTATCCAGCAATTCCTTAAAAAATAAATGATTTTATCATTTATTTGAAATTGTTTAACTTTTTGTATTTTTTTAATATACAAATAGCATAGCTATAGACACTTTTTGTGTGAATGTGCTTGTGTATGTATGTGTGTTTATGAAGTTCTTGTGATTGAATTGAAATAATTTTGTATATATGCAACCAATTTAAATAAAGAAATAAATTGAAATTTTTGAAATATTTTTTTTTTTGAAACAAACAGCAAACAAAATTGAAATTTGTAATAATTGTAACGGACACAAATAAACCATAAATTTTCGTTTTGCGGGTAAATTTTTATTAAATTTTAAACAAATGAAAAAAGTAAATGAAACTGAAAAAAATCGGTATATGAAAGAAAATAATTCCGAATAAATGTATAAAAAAGCAAGATATTTCTTTAAAAAAAATGTATGTTCCTTTATTTTTAAATGGAACGGAAAACTTTTTTATTAAACTACAAACAGTAAACTACATAATATTCTGAGTGTAGAGACACCCTAATGCATATGTAATAAATACAAATCTGTACATTTTGTAAGCGCGAAAATTAAAATTGTTTTTTAATTGAATATGGTCAAAATTGTTGATTTCGTTTAACATTTTAAAGTTGTTGATTGTACTATCTGCTCATACGTACATAATAAAAATATGCAGTGCTGCCAGTTTTTTTAAGGCAAGAAATAACAGAAAATAACCAGAAAATAACAATTTGGGGATTTTTTATCTCCAGAAATTCCCAAAAATCACCCAAGTTTAGTTTCTAAAAAAATCATATTTTGTAACGTAAATCATTTGCAACGGTATATACATATTTTCATTTACGGTTAAACATTAAAATGTATTTAATTCGTACTTGTAACATATTGTTACGATTTTACCCTTTATAAAATCGTTGATTTATTCACCTTTTAAATAAATCGAGTTATAGAAAGAACTCGATTTATTTAAAAGGTGAATTAGCTGATTGTAAAACCAAATGCAAAATTAAATATAACTGGTCATTTTGAAAAAAAAAGTATTATTGTTGCAAAATATTAAGCAGAAACATTTTAGAAGGTTTTCTTATCTTTTCTATAATTTATTTAACAATATTTGTTGCTTTGCATTTGCATAAAACAACGTAGTTGTAAAACATTTTTTTTTGTATTTACAAAAATTTAAACACATTTTTTCAATCATATGTTTTTCTGCTTATAAGTTCTTGCCGGCAATAATTTGTCCAGTAAAAATCTCTCAACATCAAACTGTCACTTTATTTTCTCTTTTTTTCTCTATATTTACTGTACAATTTTGTACAAATTATTGGGTAAACGAAGATACTTATTATAAGCTGAACTGCTTTGCCACCTTGCTGGCAATCGTTATCCCCATTCATGAAATAAAATCCCCAATTTTGGGATAAATCCCCTAAACTGATAGCGCTGGACATATGCGGGGGGGGGGGGGGGGGGGGGGGGGAGGAATGTTTTCACCAAACACTATTGTATTCAAAAACACATTTTTTTTTCTTAAAAACCTGAAAATTTTATTGATTATTAATTTCTTATTTTAGGTATTATGAGACTGGTAGCTTTAAGGCGGGTGTTATTGGCGGCTCAAAACCAAAAGTTGCGACACCTCCCGTAGTGGATGCAATAGCCAACTATAAGCGAGAAAATCCCACAATGTTCGCGTGGGAAATACGAGATCGCCTGTTGTCCGAAGGAATCTGCTCTTCCGAGAATGTGCCGAGTGTTTCATCAATAAATCGGTAAGTAAATCGAAAATAAGTTGAATTTGGGTAACGAACTGTCGACCCACTGATTACAAAGACCGCATATTTTAGATAAGATATAGAGGCACTACTCACCTATACTGGCATAATCAACTAAAATTCATTATTAACCATACATTCATTGTACAGCTAACAAATCTCGTCGATTATAGTAATTATTCAACTACATATGTATAAAGAACAATAAATTAAAGACACAAAATTTCTATAAAAACAATTGTTTGAAGACAGAAAATAAAAAAGAATTTATGACATTAAATTCAGAAAATTACAAAAATTCATTAGCAGTAAATTAAGATCACTATAATAACACTTTTATATTAATATATACAATTTTTTTGGTATTTGACAACCACACTTTTCATCTTTACCCTAGTCATGACGCTATAAGACTGAGCACGCTAAATTATTTTCCATATGGATGGTTTTTATCAAATTAACTTCTCTACTGTTTTTGCAAATTTTTGTGGAATTTAACAAACATAAATTTGTTAAAATGGCAATTGCTTCATAAAGTAGTTGTGCCGACAACAATGTGTATTTTAATAAAATTTCTTGATATTAGAAAAACATACATTCATTTGAATTAAAAAAATTTGCTTTGTCAAAAGCTAACAAAATTTTTATGGTAATTTAACTTACAACTTTTGATTTAGTGTAGACTGCAGCCACCATATGGCCAGCTCATATGGTTTTTAGAAAACTTCTTTCCGTTGTGAAACCTAGAAAAATTAGAAATGCTATCAAGTGGGTGCAACCTAAGCCAGTCAGATTCAAACATAAACAGACTTATCTGCCAATATCCAGATGCCAGCATTTCGGTTCGCAAACGCAGGGTACTGGCACAACAGGTGCAACGAAGTCTTCTCTTCCTCATCGTAGCACCTTCTGCAGAAGTCATTATTATGGAGCCCCATCTTCCATGCATGTAGACCAAAAGTACCGTACCCCGTTACCACCGCCAACAGATTGCACAAATCGACGACGACAATAGGTTGGTCTTATATTCCTTATAGATGTAGTTGGTTCATCAGTCCATTTAGTCCGGGCATGCTGCAAGGATTTTCTGCTCAATCTATCACTTGCAAACCCCATCGCTATCGATATTATGAAAGTTTTTTTATTTTATATGTAAATAAGAGTTTAAGTTTATGCAAATAACAGTTTAAGTCTCAGACAATATAAATTTTCTATAAGATATATTATTAATGCCGATTAACTTATCTCAACCCTGGTTAATACCTATACTGGCATTAACTTCTGTTAAACATATTTTTTTAACAACTTATATAAATTTTAAGCAAGTATTTCTTAAAACCTACGCATTGGTTTTAACCATACAAATTTCTGGAGTTAAGGCTATTTAAATTCACCCTCATGTTTGTTAAAAAATATCATAAAGTGGTTCTTTGATCTGGTGCGCATTGACTGATAATCATTTTCCATTTATTTTCGATGTGGATTTCTGTACTTTAACAAAACATACAAAAAGTGTTAAAATCGTGTAAGAACTTTTGTTGTTTGTAGATTTAGATTTCAGCGGAGCTGTATAGAAATTGTGACAATTTTTTTTACGATTTGTATAATTTTGGTACGCGTAAAATAAAAAAAAACAAATGTGGCAGAGGAATGACTGATATGCCGTGAAAATTGAGTTTAGCTTACTAAGAGAAATTAATCATGTGAACATATTAACTCAAGCCAGGCTAGTTTTTGAGTGATAAGCGCTTAAAGTTGAATATTCTCATTTAAACATATCGTTAACGGTTTTACAGAAGAATCATTTTTTATATGAAACTAGCTGACCCAGCCACGCGTTGCTGCGGCTCAGTAATTATAATAGATTGAATTAATTTTTTACTTATTATTTTGATACAATCAAATTAATATTTTCTACAAAACAGCGTGGAACATCAGTATATAATAATGTTTTTGCGAATTGGCCGAATACATCAGATTTTTAATATAATGTAAAGAATTCAGTTAGTGTCGTTTTTGGCGCCTCAAGTGCTCTTTGGAGAATATTATCTTCGGTAAAGTATACTCGTTGACCGCTTTCGAGATGTGCAAGATGCTGGACAGAAGGTTCTCTGCCGTGTATAGGGAAAATAGGCATTTGTTTAATCAATAATTTCATCGTTAAAGCTCTCTTTCCACCGAGCCATTTCTTTAGGTTTGGAAATAGGAAATAGTCACTGGGGGCTAAATCCGGAGAATAAGGCGAATGAGGGGGCAATTTGTAGTCTACTTCATGGATTTTTGCTAAATCTAAACTGTCACACGATTCCGTTGGTGGTCGATTGTGAGCAAGCGCGGCAGTCATCTTGCGGAAAGCTTTCTCATACCCAAGTGATCGTTCAAAATTGAAACCACTGAGCCATGTCCAACGATATCGTGAATTTTTTCAATTGTTTTGGCTGTAGAGATCTCAACTGGGCGTCCAGAACGTTCGGCATCTTCCGTGCTTGTAAGGCCACAACGAAAGTCAGTAAACCACTTTTTTACCATTGAAATCGATGGTTCAGAGTCCCCATTGTATTTATCAAACTTTTCCTTGGTTTGATTGACGGTTTTTCGCAAAAAAAATTTAATGAGCACTCGAAATTATTTTTTTTTCCATTTTTAAAAATTCACGAGGTTGTATGTTTTGAACAGCTGTTAAACGCAAGGTAAATGACGGAACTTACTCAAAATTTGGGATGGGAGCAGTGTTGCATTCCGAGAGAAGTTCGAAAAGTCACGGACTTATTGATCCGCCCTCGTAGTAAAAAATAAAGTATACTTTAGGATTTTTAAAGTATACTTTTCTTAAAAGTATATTTTAGGCCTACCATACAAAAGTAAAAGTATACTCTAGTCGTTAAAGTTTGCTTTCAAATTAAAACTAGCTGAAGTTGGTTTTATCAAATTTAACAGCTGCTTTTCGCCAAGAAAATTTTTGTTAAAAAAAATTTTTTTAATTGCAAAATATTGAAAGGGAAATTATATCAATAAATAAGGGATTTTGCATTATTTATATTATTTTAATAAATTTTTATTGATAATAATAAACTTTTCTTTCCTTTTTTATAAAGTTTTCCCTGTTTACATTTTACATTTTTGCACTCAAATTCTTTGTTTACACGCTTTCTTTTTTTTTGAGCTAACAAAAATCAGCTGATCAATGTTGCCACTTGGTTATTTTTTAGTACAAAATGTATGCGTACATTTGGTATATTTCAAGTGATACCCATTTAAAGGAGGTTCAACTTGAAACTGGCTTTAATTCTGACTATAATAGAAAGATAGATAATAATAGGTTTTTAATTTAAAGTCGTTTTTAAATAGAGCCGACTTAAGTGCGGGACTATGATTACGCACCAGTATAATATATATGTACAGTAGGGTCTTAAAGCTTGTATGGATAAAAAATGGAAGCGATTGACAATTTCGGCCCTTAGAAATGTTCATTTAGTATAATTTCTATAATCGGACATCGGGAAGAGGTGCCCATCGGCCCTTAAGTCTGAAAAAGGAATTACAAGGGAAAAATATGATTTTTTATTACTTTTCTCAAACCTTTTTATATTTTAAAACGAGTTTAAATAAAAATGATTAAAAAATTATAATTTGCAGTATATTATCTTTCTAACAAGCCAAGTTATTAAAACTTCACCCCACAGACCACTTGATCAAGAAATTGAATCACAAATTTCAAAATTTATTGTAATTTTTACTACAATAACATTTTTCCATTTTTTTTATTCCAAAGTTCTTAGGTGAGAAGTATTTTTCTTCTTGTGTTTTGCTAACTTGTTTGAAATTAGTTCTATATATATCAGAATTTTTAAACACTGGGTTCAAATCTCCCATTTAAAATTTTCAAAATTTATTTTTAAGAAATTTCAAAAAATCAACGATTGGACTTTAAAGTTTTATTAAGCACATTTAAGGGATTAAAACTGCCAAAAACTGTAGGTATTC
Organism: Eustalomyia histrio; assembly: GCA_949748255.1. Classification (NCBI taxonomy): domain Eukaryota; kingdom Metazoa; phylum Arthropoda; class Insecta; order Diptera; family Anthomyiidae; genus Eustalomyia; species Eustalomyia histrio. Next base: position 6,747,698 of record OX456528.1, read on the forward strand.
TTTTTCTCGTTTGGCGAGGACAGCTTTTTTATTTCAGCGGATTTCGAGAAAACAGCGATTTTTGTCACTTATCTGGCGTTTAGGCAAGTTTTCCATTTGTTTTTACATATTCCATAGGTTTTTAGCCGGAATATTTTAAAACAATATATAATGAATCAGTCCTCTAAATCAGGGGTGCCCAAAAGTTCCTTATGGAAGAGTAAACACCAATACATTCAAAGAATAACTAATTTTTATTCAATATTTTTTATTGTAAAAACCAATACATACAAAGAAAAAAGAAAAAAAAACATTTCATATCATACGGTAAACAAAAACAAAATCTACATTGATGATCGCTGTCGTCAATGTTTACCAGCAAAGCACACGAAAGTGTTGTTGCTTTGCACTTGCGTGTATACAGTGAAGAACGACACAAAAAACTAATAAGGCAAAGTTGTTTGTGTATTTCGTATTGCTATTGCTGAGTGCTCTATGTGTATTAAAATACACAGCCTATAGCTAAGAGCATTTACAAAAAGAAATGAGCATCAAGAGCATATGGCTTGGACACCCTCGCTCTAAATTATGCCAAAATAGAGACACTGTTTAAGATAAAATTTTAGGAAATTTTAATTTTTTTAACATATTAATACAACAGATATTTCTGAAAAAAATATTCCTAATTTATTTCAGAAAATTAACCCTTAAGTGTTGTTGGGATCTATAGGCCCTAACGTAGAAAATATCAGTAAAGTTTCAACATTCGGTCATATTTGGAATAACGAGTATTCGTTGGGCCTAATTGTTTGCCTTATATTTTTTCCATATAGATAAAATATAAAATTATGTGGAAATATTTGTATTTTTCTATATCAAAATGGTGAATACACGTTTAAAGGTTTGAATAAATCGGTAGGATGACACATAGGTGCCGCCACTAATGAAAAATCCATATAATTTTTAGGATTTACAAACCTTCAGATTGTACCTGTCAAAATTTAATGACAATTCGATCGTTAGTGAACAAGTTACAGCTGTTTTAGTGACGGTACTTTTGCGATTTTAAAAACAAAGCGATTTTATGTATTGATTAATTATTGATTTTTAATGGGAAAAACTACCGTTCAAGAGAGAGGTGGTTATACCGGAAAACATCAAAAGAGTTCACAAAATCGTTTTTGGGAGACCGTAAAATGAAAATGGAGGAATTAGCTGAAACCTTAAAGATATCGAAGGAACGTATCGGTTTTATTTTGCATGAACATTTCTCCGTGAGAATGCTGTTTTCAAAATGCTTGCCGCATTTGCTCATAGTGCACCAAAAACAACGTGTCGAAGATTCTAAGAGCTGACCAAATTGCACAAATTACAAATTTAATTGCTCCCTGCGAATTTTTCTTGTTTCCAGGCCTCAAAGAGGTGATTGTCGAAACAGAGGTCTATTTTGAGGCCTAAACTAAATTATTCTATAAAAAAAAAGGTATCGAAATGTTAGAAAGGCGTTGGAGTGATTGTATTGCTCTCGAAAGAGACTATGTTGATGAATAAAGTCGAATTTTGGGAAAAAATTGTTGTTTTATAGGTTATCCTACTGACCTTTCAGCCGATGTTTTAGGTGGCATCTTTTTCACAAATTATTTATTCGATTCAAAACAATATTTTACCTGATGTTGTACAATAAAATCAACATGTTATATTAAAAAGTTGTACAATATATTGGAAAAAAATATTTGATTTATACGAGGGCGGCCCAATAAGTTAACGAAACATAGCTTTATAACAAATCATTTTATTTTTCAACATAGTCTCTTTTGAGCTCTATACACTTTGCCCAACGTATCTCCAATTTTTTTTTATGTGTAATTTGACTTCATCGTTGGTTTCATATCTCTTTTCGCCGAGAAATAGTCACTGGATAATAGGACGTATGAGGGAGCAATTCGTAGTCTAATTCATAGATTTTTGCTATGAAAACGAAGTTCTCACACGATTGCGTTTGTGGTCGATTATGAGCAAACACAGCACTCATTTTGCGGAAAGCTTTCTCATACCTAAGTGATCATTTAAAATTGAAACCACTGATCCATGTAAGATGCCTATGGCTTCCATAATCTGTCAAACTTTCAGTCTCCGATCAGTCAACATCATATCGTGAAATTGATGGTGCAGAGTTCCCACAGTATTTATCAGTATTTTTGTTTTCTCAACAAAAATTAATGCTTTATGAGCACTCGAGAAATAATATTTTGTAATGGATTCGATATAATGTGTGCAATACAACATATTGTAATTGGTTGCACTTTGACCCTGAAATAGAGTCAAAATTTTAAAATTTTCATAACCATTATTAAAGTTATTAAAGTTAACAGTTGCCAACCTTGATATAAATAAAGTCCATATGTAAGTACTTTGTTCTATTTGAAGATGAAGTCATTTGGAAGTAAATTAATTTATAACTAAATCAAACCAAAACAACATGTTCTTTAAACTTCTACGTAGGTACAAACACACATCCGTACATACGAGTAGTTTATTTTGTAAGCTTACAAAACTAGTTTTTAAACTTGGATGTATGTATGTATATGCACACAATTGAGACATATGTTAATACTGAGATGATGGGGTGCATTTTTTTTTTTTTGAATAAAAGGACAGCAGAAAACACAATTGTTGATTAAATGATATTAAGGGGAGCGTTGTTGTGACAAAAAATAATTTGAAGTGAAATATTTAATATATTTTTTAACTACATAAAAGAAATCCTAAGGGTGTCCGCTAAAGAACAACATCAAATTTGAGTCCTGATTTCACCGATCTTAAAGCGAACGAGTGTTTGGTGTTACAAGCCGGCTGTTAGGTCAGATATTTTAGTTTTCAAATAGGGAACGTTTCGTATACGTCGACTGATTAATTTTTAAGATAAATATAAAACGGCAATGATGGAGTCTTGGTACTTTTGGCTTTCCAGTCAAGACAGCCGCCCAAATGTTGGTCTATCAGTTAGGTCTCGAGTTCTTCTTTATGAATTTCTACGGTTCATTTCACAGTTTTATAACAACAAGTGGAAAAACTAAGCAAGAGCAATATATTTTTTGTTATTTTTTTCATTTTTCAAAACAATGAGGGGGAACTGAACAACTGCCCCAAAAAAGTTTGGCAGTTGTTTGTGTAGTAAATGGTAGTTGTTGTTTTTAACTAAAATTAATTTATAAAAAACACGAAAAGTGCTACATTTCGTACTGATTATTTTTACGACATTACTAGCTTTTTTATTACATTTTTAGTTATTTTTTAACAGTTAGAGATAATAAAATTTGTAGTTTTTTTTTTAACGTAAAAACCTTTGTAGTCTTTTTAACTGCATATAACTTTGTTTTAACTGCCTTTTTCAGTAGATTCCACCGACAATCTGTTTTGAGTGTTCCGTGCAAGAAATCGCATAAAATCCCTTTGGTTTAGTAATACACATTCGACACATTTATGCTTAGATGGGATCTAGTTGTAACCATTTTAAATAGGGTACGTGTAATACAAACTTATATACCAAATTTCATCTACACCCAGAAAAAAAATTATTTATAAGGATGTTATTTTATTTGAAATAACCTATAATCTATAAAATCAGGCAAAATGAACTAAAAAATGATCTTATTATCCAATTATTGGTATTTCCAATAAACTTTAACAATAAAATTCATTTAGTACTGTATAATCAATCATTTATTTAGTGAATGCTTTAGAAAATTAATACAATCTATCAAATTTATTAAAAAATTGTTGATATTGGAAAGTGGTTACCACAAATCAAATAAAGGGTTTTCCAATAGGTACTTGACATCTTTGAATGTAATTTGTGAACGCACTATTTCACTGATCATCTAACTGTTACATTCCTTTTTTCAGTAAACTCAATATTTTCATCATGGTAAAGTACACGAACGAACAACGTATGCAAATTATAAAAATGTACTACCGAAATTCGGAGTCGGTGACCGCAACTTTAAGAGCAAAATCATCTTCAGTGACGAAGCTCATTTTCGGCTCAATGGGTTCGTCAATAAGCAAAATATGCGTTATTGGTTTGGTGAAAATCCACATGTGCTTCATTTGCATGCTGGCGGCGTCATTGGGCCATATTTTTTCTCGACAATAACAATCGTTATCGCGCCATGATTACCGATTATTTTTGGCCCGAATTGGAAAACATGGACTCGGACGACATGTGGTTTCAAGAGGACGGTGCCACAAACCATACAGCACACGTTATAATCGATTTATTAAAGTGTATGTTTGGTGAGCGTGTTATCTCAAGAAATGCACCAGTCAATTGGCCGAATAGTTTGTGCAATTAACGCCTCTAGACTTTTTTCTTCGGGGCTATGTCAAATCATTGGTCTATGCCAACAAGCCGACGGCGTCGGAAGAACTCAGAGCCAACATGGAATGCGAAATAGCGGCCGTTACGGCCGAAATGTGTGACCGAGTCATCGAAAATTGGGTCCAACGAATCGACCGCTGCCGACGTGCCGGCGGTGGCCATATGAACGAAGTCGAGTTACATTCATTAATGTTTTGATTGTATTTCAAGTCAGTCGATCATAAAGTTTTGGAAATATCTCTAATGGTTTGCGTTTTATTTAAAAAAAAGTTGTCAAGTAATTATTGGGTTTCAGTTGAACCAACCGAACTTTGGATTGTATTTATTATAGACGCTTCTAACGATTGGTATTGGTAAACGAATTTTATACTATAGTTATTTTCCTTACAAATTATTTAAATTCAAAATAACCCATTAAATTTTATAAGTATTTGTGGTGTAGAGGATAGAGAGCTAGCCTAGTACTCCGAATTTTTGAGTTCAAATCCTGGTAAAGGCAAACATTTAAAAAAATATTTTTTTTATAATTAAAATTAAATATTGAAATGTTTAAATAGCAAATATATCAAATAAAATTAAAAGAAGTTGTGGCACAGAAAGCAAGAGTGTGAACCATAAATCTGAATGCGCAGGTTCGATACCGGAAAAATTTTAAAATAAAACTTTTCTTAAAATAAAACTTTGTGGAACGTAATAATATTTATGTGGAATATAAATATTAAATTAGACAACTGAATATTAGCTTTCACAAAAAAATATAATATAATATGAAGAGAGTTGTCGTAACCACCACAATTCGATTGGCAACAAAATCGGTGTCCACAACTGATACTGTTTTCTGGGTGTAATTTCTTATCAGTTATTCCAATTTTGGTATAATAAAAGTACAAAAGTATTTTTTTGGACTCTCTATATTTTCATATACATACATATTTTGTTATAATATTGTTCTACCTTAAGTACAAAATCTAATATGAAAAAAATTAATATTGAATTTATTAACACGAAAGCTTGGTTTAAATATCCAGAAATAACTATGCGAACTGCAGTTTTAAGACATATATGAATTTTACAAAGCCGATCAAAATAAGAGTTGCCTACTATTAAAAGTGGTGTTGCCATTTGGACCACAAAATCAAGAATAACTGTATAAATAATTTCCCTTTAGTTTTTTTATATTTCGAGGAGCTAAAAACTGTTTTTTATTGTTGATTTTTTATTTCCCAAATATTTCATTGTTCTTTTTAAGAGTTTTTGGTTTTGCTTAATGGGTTTAAAAATGTAATTGAATTTTTTTCAATTATAAGTACACTCACAAAATTATTTCGTTAAAAACAGCTTAAAGTACATATTAAATTAGTCGAAAATACAGTCAAAAAGAAGACTACTGATTTTTCATTATATTCAACCCATTTTGTTGTTTATTTTCAATCATTGTTTAATAACACAGTGCAACAAGAAAAAATTGCCTCAATGGTTTGAACGCAATATGAAAGTAAACCATTAGAAGAACAAAATCCTCAAGGGGTTTGGTAAAGTTGGTTCGAAAAACAAAGTTATGGCTACTTGAAGTTTGTAATTTTTTACCATTTTTTCTATGAGTTATTTAAAATGAGTATATTAAAAATTTAGTTTTTTGTTTATTGATCACTTGTTTTGTTTTTTGTGTTATCTTTTAAAAAAGAGCACTATTAATATATTTTTTTTCAATTATACACTCAAAAAAAATTTAGTAAAAAAATTAAAATTTTTTACTTTCTTTGTTTTTTTGTATTTTTTACCAACAATTTGTTTTGAGTGTAAATTTGTTTTTACTTAAGTTATTATTTGTATGTAGGTATATTTTAGAGAAATTTTTAAAGTTCTTGAGCAAATTCTTATAAAGGAATCATTCATAGACTATCTGAATATTTTATTTTTTATAAAATTAACGCCAACCTTTTGTTTCTTTTAAAAAAAAATTAATGCATGTTCATTAATTTTAGTAAAATTTCAGGGTTAATAGGCAATTTTTTTTACTTAATCCAGAGTACCGTTGCTGGTTTTTAAATAAAATTTATAATCATTATTTTGTCACAAATACTCTTTGGTTTTAGTATAAAAAAGCAATAACATTATTTATGAAATTCACTACCTGCAATTGTGAAAGCATTGTTAGTTAAAGCACTAAAATGTTTGTATAAAACAAACCAATAAGTAAATTTCATAGTCGTTACTGCCTTTCAATTAGGCAATGTTAAAGCTTAACTTTAGTTTTTTCTTGCCTTTTAAGGGGGAGACTGAATTTACTGCCTTAAAGTTACAATATTCTTTTAATGTGTTTCCTTGTTTCGGTTTTATAGTTAACTAAATTAAGGTTATTTGATATGCAGTTTTCTTAAATTCGGTGGAAAAAACTATATATTTTTGAACTTTAAAAAAATTTGTTATTGTATCTAAGTAATCGAGTGCTATTTTATTTGTCTCTTCGACTTTTAAAAAAGTTTAGAAAAAATATGTATTTCAATTTTTATTTTTTATTATTTTAGTTTTTTCTTAACAATATGTCAACAACAAAAGCTCATCTCAATTGAATCCAAATCTTAAAAACTTAAGAAGTGCTTAAACTTCAGTATTATTACAAAATTAATCTAATTTAAAATCGTCTCTAAAACTTTAAGTATTTATTTTAATTTAACTTTAAACTTCAAACTTTTTTTTCATAAGATTTCTTGTTTTTCATCGAAAAACGTGTTTTTGTATAACAACGAAAAAAATAAAAATTTTAATTTACTAAAATTTTTTTTGAGTGTATAAAAAAAATTTAATAGTGTTATTTTGTAAAAAAAATAAAAAAATTATATATATATTTGGAAGCAATGGAAGCAAAAAAATAATTTTTAATATTAACTTCATTGTGAAAAATTTTTCAAAAATGCCCAAATTCAAGAAGCCATAACTTTTTTTTCGAACCAAATTTGACAAACCCCTTGGCAATTTTGTCTTTCTTATGGTCTACTTTCATCCTGTGTTCAAATCATAGAGGCAATTTTCAATGACCCAGAATTTGTTTCATAGTGTAATCGACAAAAGTAATAGAAAGTCGATTAAAATTACCATAAATTTTTAACTGCCAAAAGTTAGAAAAAACTACTTTTGTGGTTTGTTTTTTTTGTTTGTATGTAATTACAAAACACAACACACACAGTTGTATGTATTTTTATTGGCTTTGTGTGTATGTATATTTGAATAATTTCTTGTATTTTTATTGAAATAATTTTGTATATATACAAACTATTTTGGTAAAAAAAAAAACAAAAAAGAATTATATGAATTTCAATTTTTAGAAACAGACAACAGAAAATTTTACATTTAACAGAAAATTTCAACTCCTACTGAATGTCTGTGTAGTTTGTTTTTTGAATGACTGATTCAAATAGTTAAAAAATATATTTCAATTGATTCTTCATTTAAAAACAAACTTTAAGTATTACTTTTTTTAATAAACTGCAGTCTGTAACGGAAAATATATTGTGAGTGTAATTAATTGTTGCTTAATTACAATTACTTATAATTTTTAATTGAACATTTTCAATAATAATTAAATGTAATTGCAACTGAAAAATCTCACAATTATTTGTAATTATAACTGAAAAGTCTCACTTATAATTGCTTGTAATTGTAATTGGATTTTTTGAAAATGTTCAATTGAGATTTTAATTACAATTACATCTAATTGTAATTGAGTTTAGTCCTTAATTTCAATTACAATTACTTGTAATTGGCGCTATCTTAATTACACATTACATGTAACTGTAATTTAATTGAAATCCCCAGGTATGAATATAAAACACACAATAGCGTCCGATAGGGCTAGCAAACATTTTTCTATTAGTAAATTGTGTCCATAATGCTTCAAAATACCGAATACCTACTAATAATTCCTTCCTTATGGAGAGATTAGGAATTAAGCCACCAAACACATACATAACAATGTGTTATATGGTATTTTTTTATTTTTTGAAAAATTATTTGTACAAAGATATCATAAATTCATACACATTGGCCTCAGCGCCTTATATGCATTATTGAGGCAAGTTGGCAAAACATTATTACACATGTACAAATATTATATAGAAAGTAAATTTTTTTTATAGAAAGTAAATTTTTAAATTTAAGGAATAAATGTCAATAAATAATTAAATGCTAGTAGTAAAAAGATATTTTAATTTCAAACTTAACATAAATTACATAAATTACAGTAGCGTTTCAAAAGCGTTACATAAATGTTCCTTACAGGAAGATTAAATGTTGATATTCTATCAATAGATTTCAACTCTGAAGGTAAATTATTATATTTATTACCACCAATACAATCAATACGCTGTTTAGTCGTTTCCAACCTGCATCTAGGAGTTCTAAGATTTGCTCTATTTCTCGTATTAAAATTGGATTGATTTTGCATAAACGTTATGGTATGATAGCCAATATTTCGAAGACATTTAAAAACAAATATTAATACTTGATACTTGATACTCGTGTAATCCATAAATTGGTAAAATTGTTTTGGTTATATCCTTATATAATGAAGTTGTTGAGTACGTTATTGGCAAATTGTATATTATCTTCAATGCCTTGTTTTGCATACATTGCAAAGATTTAAGGTTACTGTTGTTTTTATTATAAGCATAAATAATTGCAAAGTAATTCAAATGTGACTGAATTAAAGACTGAAAAATCATCAATTTCAATTTCACATTCAACTTATATTTTAACTTATATAATATACCAACTGCCGGAGCTATTTTTCTTTTCAAATTATTAATATGTATATCCCATGATACATATCAAAGTAATTCCGAGATATTTTAATGAGTGAGTTTCATATATAGATTTTCCATCAATATAAACACTGAAGTTATCATTAATGCTTAAAGAATGCGGTCTAAAACGAATCAGTTTGGTTTTATTCGGATTAAGTATTAAGCGATTCAATCGTGCAAATTCAAACAATAATGCAGCATCTCTTTCTATTTGTGTTTTTAGTACCAAATTATCCTTGTATGGATAAAACAGGCACACATCATCCGCAAACATAAATAATTGCCCAATAAATCCAAGATTTTTTAAATCATTTAAATAAATAGAAAACAGTAACGGACCCAGTCCACTTTATTGTGGCACACCATACTTAACAGCACCAATGAAACTTATGGAATTATTTATGTGCACATACTGTTTTCTGTTGGAAAAGTAACTTTCAAATAACAATAACTCACGTCCTTGAACACCATAGTACATTAATTTTTTAATCATAATCTGATGATCTACCAGATCAAAAGCCTTAGTAAAATCAAAAAAAATCCAGCAACGCCACTAAAGCCATTATCTAATCCATTACAGATATATTTTATCACATTTAACACTGCATCTTCAGTACTGCAACCTCTTCTGAATCCAAATTGAAAATCATATAAAAGCCTATTCTCCTCCATGTAACATGATAGTTTGTCATACAATATATTTAAAGTGAGATTTTCTTTCGGCTTTTAGCGATATTCCTGCTAGTTTGGGGCTTAGACGACTTTCCCGGAATCGCAATTTTCCCCTATATTTATAATATTTAAAATTGGTAGCTCTCTGGGTATCAAAATTTTTCTTGAATTTGAATTTCATGTTCCCACACAACCAAGTCTACGTTTTTACCGCCTGGACTAAAGATAAGGCCGCTAAAAAGTAATAAGTGTTTGTTAACCTTTTTCTCTTCTATCACATATCCAATATTCAGTGAAATTGCTGTGTGAAGCCAAGGATACCTTCCTTGTAAGTGATAGAATTAAGATTTGGCCGCTAAAATGTATAAATCTGTAATAGTTTTCATAGTTCTATCACATATCATAATTTCATCAAAATCAGCGAGCCCCATCAAGAATACAATCCATATAATTGTCTACGTAGAAGGGAATCTTCGAATGGTGATAGATAATAAAATTGGAAGGTGCTAAATTTTGGTACTTTTTTTGTTTCTTTTTTTATGAACATGTATTTTTTTCCGATATTGGTGATTTTTCGGATTTTAACGAACTTTGACGAAGCCCTTTATTGACCATTTTTTCAACAACTTGGCACGACTATGCAAAAACGTGTGCAATATTCATGATAAACTTTTTATTTTGTCAAGTACATAACATTTATAATGATGTTTTGTAGAATTCGGTATTTGTACACTAGGTTTTTGTTTATGTGTGTTGAAATATATAATATCATCTTACATAGTAAATATAAGGGTTACCGCAGCTTTAAATGTGAGAAAAGCTGTACAATGTCATCATAATGCACGACGAATTGATTTTGAACGATGGCACGTGTCGCATGTGGCCAAAATACTGCTATTTTTCTTTGGTAATGGCGGTAATATGGCTGGCATACGTCGTAATATGTGTCATTTTGCGTGCTTCTCGTGCATTAACTAATAAAAGAACATTGCGGAGTTTTTGTCAAATCCTCAAGTTTTTGTTAAACCAAAAAACATCAGCAAAAAATCCACAATTAAACTAATTTTCAGTTTTTATACCCTACATTATGTATTATGGGGTATTATAATATTTGAACTTAGGTTCAGAATGACTTCCTGATTCGATTTAACGATTTCGGTCCGCGTGTCCTTTTTTTTTTTGAAGAGAAGCAACACAGGAAATTCTTCTTACTAATAAATATATGGATTAGAATCGGTCAATATTTAGGCCTCCCTCCTATTATAGAAAGATCCAATTGAATCATGTATCATATGAATTTACTTATCTTTAAAATTATTTAATGATACTTTTACGGTATAAAACGTAAAAGAATTAGAGATATTTTTTAAAATTTTACCCGTCTAAATTTAATCTAGTCCCAAGAATGTAAAAATCCGGTACATTACTTTGCAAATAATGAATATAAAATTGTGCATTAAAATAAGACTGTCTTCATTTGTTTTATTACCAACCAACGGTTGTCAAATGGTGAAAACATCCAAGTGTAGTTCTCTAAAATTACTATCTGTTATTAATCCTACGGATTAATATAGCCAGTCCTTTCCTGAGTAATTAACATAAGACCCTGCGAGTCAAACAAAAATAACAATTTACAAGTGGAGATTTCAAACTCGTTTTGGCATTATAAATAATGTCTGGCATTCATTAAAATATATTTTTAATCATTTTTTAAAAATATTTTCTGTTTTAAGAATAAAATATCTTGAAATTTACCAAAGTTTGCCTCTACATCCATCTTGTTCGTTGGAATAAAAAAGTTTGAAGACAATAAGTTTTTAATTATATTCAGTTGTAATATTATATATTTATTTATAAAACAATTGCTTTAATAAAAAAATGTTATTTAGCCGAAGACTACTTAAGAACTGAATCTCTCTTTTTGCGGTCTTGGGCACATTAAGTGAGACTAAACGTTGTATCAGAAATAAATTTCGAAAAAAATTCTGTAATTTTTCAAAAAATTATTGTATGTATACCGATATTTTAGAAACTGTTATTTTTAGCCAATATACTTATGTTGACACCCCGTTTTTGAAAAACAACATTAACGCACAAAAATGTTGTTTTTTTTTTGTTGTCCTCGTTGTTTTCCATACACCATCAAGATGATTTATTGTAATTATTATTCCATTACTATAACTTTTGACATTTCGGCTAACAACAATAATGAAGTGCATACGTTGTTTACTTCTTATTGACTCTCAATGTAGTCCTATGAAATAACGGAAGGAAGTATGTACACAAAAACTTAAAAAAAACATTGTGGCAGTCGTGTGTCAAGCGTTTGGCTTCAATTATACATGGAGACAAAAAGTTTTAAATATTGCGTATTTATTAACATACACAATCCCCATAAAACGTAGTTTTACTGATGCTTACTTATATCATACTGTAAATACATTTTCTCTGAATCGAATTTTTTAAACGATCATCAGAATTGTTATTAAATAGAGATGAATATAAAAGGACTTTATCTATAACAAACAAATTTTCTATATTGTATTAGAGTTTTTCTATAGAGAATGTAACAGAAACTTTTTCACAGAAGCTTTTACACCCGATTAAAAAATATAATATAGATTATTATATCGTCAAGTTTAATGCAGGCTAGTGCATGGTATTTTTTTCTAAAAAGTTTCACCAGAAATTTAAGAAGAGATTGGAGCCAGCAGCATTTTGATAAGAAAAAGAGAAAAAAAATTAAATTTGTGCTCAGATGGACTTGCCAGATACAAATTTGTCTAACTTAAAACTATTTACTGCCAAAGAGATGTAACAGTATTGAGCATTTGGTATATAGGTATTCAATAATTAAAAGAAAACACTCAATACTTTAAGAGTAGTACTTTCTGGTCTGAAACACATTTTAAAAAAATATAATGCTGTTTCGAAAAATTACTGAGTTAGAAAAGTTTAAGTGCACCAGTTCAAAAAAATACTCTTTTCCCCATATCTCGAAATTTTGAGGGTATATTGCAACTAATAAGACCGGTTATATAATACACTCAGCTAGACCTACAACCTACACTAGGTCATTTCGCAAGTTCTTTTTCAGTGTAGCACCGTGTTATTTCTAAACGAGTAAATTTTCCTTAAATTTTAATACGCTTTGAACTCGTAGTAATGCTGAATAAACTTTATTTTTAGTTTAGATTTGTTTTTTCATGTTATGTACATTGAAAATACACACATAAATTTCGTTTATTAATATTTATTATGTAATTTGCAATCCTCATTAAGTGCTAACTTTTAGATAAATATTTTAGTTTGCATCATAAAATCTAAGTAATCAATTTCATTTATTTTATATGAATATTGAACAAAAACAATTAGAACATTATTTTCGTTAATGCATGCAAATATTTTCAGTTTGAAATTTATTACTTTAATGTTGATGGTCTATAGGTATACTAAATTTGTTATGCAATACAAAATATAAATCAAATGAGAATTGTATAGGTTAAAAATATTCTAAACCTTTTTAGGAATGTTAAAGAATACATTTCCTTAAATTTAAGAAGTTAACATAAATTTAAGAAGTTAAATAAGTTAAAATGTTTGAACTAAATCTAAAGAAGTTCCATATTTTAAATTTCTTATTTTTTAGTTTATAAATTTTTATCATTTAAGATTTTGTACTAACAAGAAATAAAATTTCTGAGTGTATGGGTGTTTTTTACAATGTATGAGAATGGAGCCAAAAATTTCCACAAAAAAATTTGCGTTAATATATTCTACAAAGTTGCTGAACATACCCTACACATCACATGTAAAAAACACATACCTCAATGTTCTGGAAACCCATTACGCAAAAATGAAAACGAATTCAAAGATTTTGGTATTCTTGAAGTCACTTTCACTAGTTTTTTTACTAATTGAATTCACCAGATGGTTAGCAGGCGAAATCAATAAGTATGTGGTTTTTTGTTATTAAACATAGGTGTGAGAAGTAAAAACACTTGGCTCATATAATTTGGAAATATTTTTATTAATTTCAAGCATATTTTTACCATTTTAACATTTAATAACACTAAAAAATGAGACCTTAAAAAACATCTAAAATATGTAAGTTTACGTTTTCGAGAATTAAAAATTAAAACAAAACAAATTTTTTTCTATATGGTAACACCATAGGGGCCGCACAGTGCTCTGTTCCCATATAACAAGTGTTCAAAAATATAAGGAGTTATCGTAGCTTACTGAAATTTGGTACGCGATTTTAGTTTGAGTTAATTAGAAGATAAACGAAATTTTAAGAAAATTGGTGCAAGGACACGCCTATCTCTCATATATCCTAAAGCTTAAAAATGTAATAACATCTTCAAATTTGGTCAGAACATAGCGAAAATTAATAATTGTTATTAAAACACAGTTATTAACGTTCCTGCCAATTTTCTTTTCAATTGTCATACATCCTTTTTAAAAAAATGCTATAAAACGTTTAAAAGTTGACCGATTGCATTCAGACTTACTGAAATTGGATGAATTCGGTTTTGTAACTAAAATGTCATTAGTATATCCTTTTTTATTGCAAACAATACACCCAAATTATTGTAATATTTTTAAATAGCGTTACCCCTAAAATACTGTTACTTTGCAGCCATTGCAAATTTTTTTTTAAAACTAAAGTTAAATAAATTAGTTTTTTATTAAATACTGAAATTATCAAAAATTCATTACCGAAATACCGAACCAGGCATTATTTCGATTACCACACATGTTAGAAATCAGAGATTAAATTTTATGAAACTTTTTATTAAAAAAAACTATGTCGTTTGCATACCTAATTTAATAAATTTAATTAACGGTAAATAAAATGTTAATATAATAAAACAAAACAAGTACTGTCAGGGATGGAACTTTTTAAATAATGCTCAAATTAAACCAAATTTAAAATCGATAGTTCTTTTTATAAAATAATAATAAATATTGAGCTTCATATAGATCGAAAAGTTTTTTTTATTTTTTATAATTTTTTCTCTCTTTCTATTTAATTTAGTATTTCTGTGTATTATTTGACTCTTAATTATTAATTATTTTTAACATTTTTCAAAAGAAGGTATTGAAAAAGTACTAACGTTTTAAAATCATCAACCCTGGTATGTTTATTTATTTTTGTTATTAATACTGGTAACACTATCAAATTATATCCATCAATTAGTCTGTTACTAAATCAGTTGACGATTGACTTTATTATCAAAAGTTATTTTTAATACTGCTGTATTGTTGCTCAAATATTACATTTATAAGAAATAATAAGTTGTTTGTTTAATATTTTTTTGAAAATATTATAGAAACATTTCTTCAATTTTGTAATTGTTGAAATTATTTTCATACTGTTGTATAAAAAAAAATAATATTATTTTGTTTCCAACATTAAAATTCAAAGCCAGAAACAAAATTTGTTGAAGGTTTATATTAAAAATTTTATTTTAAGTTTGATAAAAATAACTATAGAATTAAAAAACCAAACATGGAATACTTTTATTAAAAATAATATTTTTGATATTTTTTGTAAAACAACTAAAACTAGAGATTTCTCGAAAATTCGGTCCCTATTCGTTTTATAAAAATGTGCTAAAATCAATGATTTTTATTTAAAAGAATTCGAAACAAGTCCAAAATTTAAAAATATTTTTATAAAATTTATTTAAGATTATTATTGACTATTAAAAAAGGGTTCTCTATTAGCAAAAATGAAGTGTTATAGTCGAAAAACGTTTATTTGTTGCCAAGTGTAATCTTTTTATTATGAATATGTGCTTTTTATTTGGAATTTGGTTCTTTTTTTATTCGCCCGAATATTTGGTATTTTGAATACACTATTCGTGACGACTACACTCGAATACACTACTCATGATATCTCTAATTAAAACCACGAATTTAGCGCCCTCTAGTGGTGCAAATAAGAGTCAAATCTAAATTTTTTTCACACAACGCTTATAATCTTTCTAAAAATATGTTTCTTTTTATTAATATATTATCGGGGAACTTTATTTTATATGACATCATTTTAAATTTTAAACTACAAAATTGCATCAAATTTATGAACAAATCATGAAAATATACATTTTTAAAAACAATATTTTTTTTTAATTTGTGGCAAAAACTTGGTTATTTACTTCTTATAATCTTCGAGATAATACAGGGTGTCCGCCGGAAAGGTATACTACTTTGTTTGTTTATAATTTTTGATAAAATGAAAGAGAATGGGTCCTATATTGATAAATGTTTTATTTAATGTCGGCAATTATGTCAGATAAATGTCCGCCTCTGTTAGCTTCACAAATGCGAGCCCTTTTGAGCACATTTTTCATTACATTCTCACACATTTCACGCAGTAATTACAATGTAATCCTGTCTGTATGCAATGTGGCACCGTCTTGTTGCTACCACATGTTAATCAAGCCCAAAGCATGCAGTTGTGGCGTTAAAAAGTTTTCAATCATATCACGATATCTCTTCCCATTCACAGTTACCGTTACGCGGTTTTCATTTTCAAATAAGTACGGTCCAATGGTTCCTCCTGACTAAATTGCACCAGACTGTCACTTTTAATGGATGCAAAGGTGACTGATGAATAATTTGAGGATTTTCCATTGCCCAGAACCGACTATTCTGTTTATTCACATATCCATTCAAATGAAAATGTGCCTCGTCACTCATTATGATTTTTTCATGAAAATCGGGGTTGTCGTGGGCGAGCTGTAACATCCCGTTGGCACGTTGGTTTATCGAATATTTTTCCATAATAAATTTGCCACGTGTCTACTTCACGACTGCCAAATATGAACTGTCAAGACTAATGTTTACCAGAATGGCGACAAAACAAAGAAGTATACTTTTCCGGCGGACACTCTGCAGTATTAACTTTGAAAAACGTCAAAAATACCTTTTTCCAATTTTTTTTTACTGTATCAAAGTTTTGTAAATTTCGATTTTTTAACACAAAAAAAGTAATTTTACGATCCATAAAAAAATTGTACTAAAGATTTATACTGTACAGTATATTTTTAGTCGACTAAAAATATATTAAGACAAAATAAAAACCAAACTTTAAATTAATTTTGTAAAAAATGAGTTTTATATTTTTTTCGTGAAACAGCTAAAAGCCATATTTTTGTTATATGTACCTTTATTGCTTAAAATTGTCCAAGTTTAGCGCCCTCTCATGGTGCGATATCATATCTTTTAGTTGCCTTATAATTAATCCAAAAATTTATTATTTATCAATATGGAACAAAGCACTGTGGGCCGGGGCTCTCGGACACCCTGGGTCCAAAAACCCGAAACACACCCAAAATGGTAGTGTGAACGTGGTGTCTCAAATTAAATAATTCCAAATAGGTATTTTGTATTAAGATCCGGGAAATATAATTCGTGTTAGGTCCATTTTAGTAAATTTTAGGAACTAAAAAAAGGGAAAAGTTAATTTTTTGCTCAAAAAAAAAAACTACAATTTATTGTTCGCATTAAAGAGAGTGGAATTTTGTAAAAACATAAGTTTTTTTGGTTTTTGGCAACAAATATATTTTTCGAACATAAACACTAAAATCGTATGATGTCTAGAACACAGTTTTTTCAATTAGTTTCATATTTCATTCCAGCAGAATCCATTGTCAGAACACCGTAATTTTGAAGAAAAAAAAGTTCAAAATTGTTGTACAGTGCTATCTAAGTTCGTGTTAAACTAATTTATAATTTTTTTAACACGGTGTTCTTTGAATAAATTGACTATTTAAGTAGAATAGTTAAAATAGCCTTTTCTTATTGGATATGTGGTAATATTTAATATAAATAAAATCTATATCAAAATAAACAATGTTCTGCGAAAATTTATTTATGTATTTCAAAAAAAAAAAAAGTTAGGAATATATCTTTAAAAATATTTCACACATGTTTCATGCAAAACATAAATCCGATAACAAAAAATTATTTGTATATAAAAAGGTATTCATCTTCTTAATAACTCTCTTTAATATTATAAATACTATATTATAGAATAATATCCTACTACCAACAGCGTAAATTTTAGAGTTTTTTGGAAAAAGCATAAAGTCAACCGATAAGCTTAATTATAACACTTGTAATCCGTTAAGTGTGCCACAAAATTGTTATCAGGTCAGGTTATTGCGTACGTGGGAGTGTTTTTATAAATCTCTTATTTTACACATGGAAACACACTCTCTTTCTCTCTTTGACAAATACGAGAATATGTAAGGAATGTATTCCAATTATTTATTAGATTTTCTAAGGATTTGTTTTCTTTTTGTATAAAGACAGAACTTTAAGTAATGTATTCTAATTACTGTCTAGTTTTGGTGGTGATATTTTTGAGATTTTATCTCAGTTCTTAGTGAATATATGTACTTACACAATATTTTTACACATTAAAGAGATATATTTGTATAAAAAATGTTATTTATTTATGCCGTGGTGGGGGTAGATCGGAGGCGCTTCCTTTTGGAAGGTGTCGCGCGGTGCAAAAAACCTGGCCCCACAATGTTATCTGAAATCAAAAAATCTAAGTTTCTTGTGCGGATAAACGAAATTATATTAGTTTTCAATTTAGAGGTACCATTATCAAAAAAATCAGTCTATTATTGCCTGTAAAAAATTATTTTGTAATAAAAACGATGACTTATTGCAGATCAGGCATTTAGAATATTATACCCTTCCAGCAGAAAAAAATGCTTTCTAAGTTTTTGACATTTCCAAATATTTACCAATTTGAATTTAGAAAAACAATATAAAAATAATCATACATACCCGGATAAAACGTTAATAAATTTAATTTTTTTTTAAATAAAAAAATCAATTTAAAAAAAAAAAAAAAAGAATAATATTATATGATCTAAAATCCTAATAATGCCATTCAGTTAGTTGCAATCCTTTTATTTAAAAAGGACAAATAACATAAAACACGTAATTCTAAAGGAAAACTATTTATCGTAATACAAAAACTAAATTTCTTACGTGATCGTTCATCTTCCTTTTGTTTTAAATAAACAAGCCGTTAATTCTGCACAGTGATCTATTTGTTTCAACTAAAACGGTAAATTTTAATAAAAACCATAAGAACATATTCCACAAAAACGTGTTTTTTTAATTTTAAAATCTCCGAAAACGAAATCCCATTTCTTTCTAGAGAAGCAATTTTGGTTTTCAATATCAATTCAGAACAAAATTGAGGTCAGTGACATGCCTGAAAATTTCAATTTGAAGAAAAAAATTCGTAATATGTATTAAAAACGATTAATTTTTGCTTAAATTATTTTTTTGCATATAAATCTTTCAAAGCACTGCTTATTTGTGTATCGGTATGATATTGATGTTAACAACTTAATACTTTGTAGTTAAACCTCACAAAT
Organism: Eustalomyia histrio; assembly: GCA_949748255.1. NCBI lineage: Eukaryota > Metazoa > Arthropoda > Insecta > Diptera > Anthomyiidae > Eustalomyia > Eustalomyia histrio. The sequence continues at coordinate 6,766,945 of OX456528.1, forward strand.
CAATTTGATTCGTCTGGCCTGCGATTTTTTTGCAGGGTTGGTTAAAGAAAAATAAATAAAAATCGTTTACAGCCAACAAATAAAATACCAAAACCTCCCCACGTTTGTACAGCTTAACGCCTTCTACAGATGATGAGAATAGTATATGACATTTAATTGTATTGCTTTCTACTAGGTCTACGTCCACGTTCAAAGCATTTCCCTCGTCCTCTTACCCTTTTTTCATTCGTTTGAATAAAGTATACAAGTTTACACAAGTGTACATACATATGTATGTACACACGTACAAAAGTGTCTCTGCTCGAAGTGTTTTGTTTGTGTATATTAAATTTATTTTGTTTTAATGGAAATTATTACTAACATAAGTATAAAATAAAAAAAGGAATCTACCAAAATGTAGTTTCACAAAAAGTACACTAATGATACATATAAAACATGCCCTCAAAAGGATTTCTTTCTATTATGTTACCGTTTTTTTAACTTACAACTAGTCTCAAGGGACAAATCTGCACAATGCCACTGGTTTGCTTTTTTCCCCTTCTCTCAAAAAGGCTAAAATAAAATTATATGTCTATCAAGCATAATATTACTTAAAACATAATAACAACAATAGGATGAAATTGATAGAAGATCTGATGTGATGTTTTTTTTATAAAGGCATTGTTGAAGGCCTAAATATGTGTGTATAAGTGCATTAGGGTGGCTAGATTTTATTCCGATATCATGAAAATTTAACGCAAATCGTTAAACTTCGCACTTTCAGTTACAAGTAGTGATCGAAAACTTAAGTAATTTATAATACATTTCGATGAGTTTCGTTTTTATGCCATCTGTTGATGGTAAGCGGGCGGTGGTGTTGAACTTAACCCATTTCGGACACATCATATATCCACTGGATTTCTCCCTAAAGTGCTCTTTAGTAGAAATGATTTGATTGATTTTTTTGCAAGTCCAATTGGATTTTACCAGATTTTGCTGAAATTTGTCCAGAAATGAGAAAATTTTGCTTTGAAATATGTACAAAATTTTATTTGGCCGCTTCTTGTAATGAAATCTCTATACTTATCCTTCCTATATGATTAATTATTTCCACACTCGTAATATTATTTGGGTTAAAACAACCAAAAATACACTTAAATTTTTAAAAGCCGATTAATTGCCTTTTTATTTAATTTAACGTCTTTTATCTTTTTTCGAACGATTTCTAAAAAAGGTTGATTTACACGTCGACTATTGTGTTTAAAAATCAGCAAAACAACAAAATAATTAAATCGTTAGCAAAAAATATTTGTAGTTTATTGTTTTCAAATGTTGTATTTTGTGTGACTGTGAGCTGGCTAAATAAAATCTAAACTAAATTCAGGTATTCAAATTTCTATGAAATTTTAAAAATTGTTTAAGTATTTTGTCAAAAAAATGTTAAAATCTTTTGTCAATTTGTATTTAGTTAAGAATTATTTAATTTGTATATTTTCCTTTTAAACCAAAACTATTCGTGTTTCCAAATTGTATTACTTTTTTTAATTAAAAATCTGAGATTTAAATACCACATTAAGTCTTAACCGGAATCCCCAAAATTTCAGATTTATGAGTTTATTTTTATATCAAAACATATTTATCTGTATTTTATTAAATTTTAATTTATAAAAATTAAAATTGCTTTTTTGACCTTTCAATATTGCAATTAACATTATTCTATTCATGTTTTTGTTCATTAAAACACTATTTTTCTTTATCGGGATATTCTCCAAATAAATACTTCATAGAGTTTTATTAGCCAAAACATTGATCTATTTCTTTCAAGAATGAGATGACGCGTTTCGGGGATTTTCTAGGTCCCCATCTTCAGATCTCTTAAGAAAGTAATTTGATAAAATATTAAAAACAACAAAAGCTAACAAATAAATGATGTGTTTGCTAGTAAATCCGAAATGAAAGAACACAAATAAAATTCAAAAAATTACATATAAAATTCAAAAAACCGCAATCGATACTTAAAAAGATCAAGGAAAATTAATAAATACCAAACGCAATTAAAAAAATTACTGAAATTCCACAAATATTTATTTTATGTAATTTGGTGGTTTTGAATTTTAATTGATGCTTTATAAATTACATTTTTAGTCATTCCAAAAGTTTTTGAACCAACCTAATAGTTTTTGAATTGGTCTTTGAATTTGAGGAAAAATTTTCACGCGGCTATTCCACTTTTCCTTTATATCTATTGTTTTTCTTATTTTTAAAAATTCGATGTAGTTAACGGTGGCGTTGTGCAAAATGGCTCCAAGAAATATGACCCCTACCTTAAAATATAATTAGTCCCATATTTTGGGGCGAAATTTTATAATGAAAATTAACACTAAAAATATTATGAAAAATTACCCCAACAAAATGTAAAATAGCTCCAAAAGTAAGTTTGGGGCATATTGTCATTTATAAGATTGAGACATTTATTCATAATACAAAATAACACCAATTTGAAGAAATAAAAAAAAGACTCCAAAATATGCAAAGCAAAGAAATGTTGCTTATGCACAGCATTTATATTGCATGGAATCAATAACAAGTTACTTGGAAATATTTCAATATATTTTAGTGATGCGCAACCACTGCCTTTCAAAATAGTTCAAAAATTAAGTAAATTTCTGATCTTCGTCCATAAATGTGTCCTCCCAGCCAGTTCTTATTAAATTTTCTGGTAACAATCAGTGCCCGATATGCGGTTTTTGCAGCATCCGACGACTACCTTATAAAATTTTAGAGCGAATGCTTTTCTATGACATTGCGTCTTAGAGCTTGGCAATTTGGAAACTTGTTATGAATTATATTTGTTGTTAATGTATGAAAAACAAAATTTTCGCCTGCGGCGACAACTCTCACAACTATTTATATACGAAAAACAAAATGAAATTTTTTTAACAAAAATCGCGCGATTTTTGGTAAAAATTTTCGCCTAACAAGTAGTTTTTCCGGTAACGATAATGTCGAAAATTATTTATAATATATTACACAAAGCCGAGTTTCGTCAAAAGAATTTTGAAGCATGATAGATTTTTATCAAAATTATCTTAAAGTGTAGAAAAGGTTTACAACACAAAAACAATCAAAATTTATTTAATACTAAACGTATACATTAGATCTCATTCAATGTAATAAATAAGTTATAAATAAAAATTGTTTATGAATTTAAAATATGTAAATTTTGTTTTAAATGTTTCAAAAAGGTCAAAAATTTAGGTTTAAAATTGCCAGATTTTAAAAAAATAAAAAATAAATACAACTGGTCGATATGAAAAAAAAAGGATTCTTGTTGTAAAATCTTAAGCAGAAACATTTTAGAAGGTTTTCTTATCTTTTCTATAATTTATTTAACAATATTTGTTGCTTTGCATTTGCATAAAACAACGTAGTTGTAAAACGTTTTTTTTTGTTTTGTATTTAGAGAAATTTAAAAAGATTTTTTTCAATCATATATTTTTTCTGCTTGTAAATTCTTGTTGGCAATAATTTTTCCACTAAAAATTTGCAGAAAGAAGAACTCTTAACATCAAACTGTCACTTTATTCTCTCTTTTTTCTTTATGTTTACTGAATATTTGTGTAAACGAACGACATCCAGTAAAAATTTGTACAAATTTGTACAAATTATTGTTTAAACGAACGACTTGTAAAGAAAACGACTATTCCTGACTTTTCTATATTTTTTATAAACAAATACAATTTCAGCTCAAAAGTCGAAGATCCAAAATGTAAATTTGATTTAAGTGGTTCATACAAAATCAACTATTCAATTTCCAACTCTTGACAAGTGTAGTTTAAAATCGATACATAATCTAAATACAAAAACCAAATCTCTTAAAATCATCATCATGTTATGGATATATATAAAATAGTAAAACTGGCCTTAACGTAATGCTACTTAAACAATCACATGTCATTAATTGTGATGTATTGTTCAGCAAGTAGGGATGGTCAGCAGTTAGTCACTTACTGTCAATTGTAGTAAATTTAAAATTTTGCCTAATAAAATTGGTTTTACCCAGGTAAAAATTATCGTATTTTATAATGCATGTAGTCTTATATATGATATATATGACTTTGAAAAACAAACAGTAATTGAATTTTTTCTAAGACAATATAATGAACAATATGTATAAATATAAGTTAAAAGTAAAAAACAGTGTCACATTTATTCATACATGAATTTAACGATTTTACCATTTTTTAAGTGAATGATAATTGGACATATATATGAGCCAAAATTTAAAAATAGGATCATATATGAATTCATAGATAATCATATATAAATTTAAGTAATAAAATGTAGAACATATTTGGAATAATATATGGCATATATTTGAAATATACATAAATATGATATCATGCACTACCATATATGTGCTGTGTAAGAAATGTGTTTCTATCTAAAAATTATCTTCAATGACGAAGCTACTTTTTGACTCATAGGTACGTCAACAAACCGAATAGACGAATTCGATGTAAAGAGCAGCCAGAAAAACTGCCAATGCATCTCAAAAAATGCACTGTTTGGTGTGGATTATGGGCATCAGGACGAAGGCACTTTTTTTGCCCAAAATGGAAGAGCTGCACTTGGCTGACATGTGGTTTCAACAAGACGGTGCCACATGCCACACAGAACGCGAAACAATGGCCCAATTAAGAGGCGAGTTCGTAAACACACGCAGAGACGGAGATTTATTTGCAATTAATATACTTGTGTGATGCAAACATAATAATGATAAATATGCACATGTTTACAGGCAAACATATATATTTTTACAGGTGAATACTTTTCAAAAGATCCAAACATATATATGTTTACATATATATGTTTATTTGCAGGCAACCATATTATATTAAAAACACGGCAAATATATATAACTTAAAGCGTTTCGAAACATATGTATATTACCAGCAATATTATATTTCCAGCACGGGGTTTTTTTTTCAGCATGCAGTTTATTTCACATTTGGGGCCGGCTGCCTAAATCGTGCGATCTAACGCCCTTAGATTATTTTTTGTGAAGCTATTTTAAGGCTCATGTCTATAGGGAAGAGTTGGAGAGAGTATGCCAAAATTTGACCCAGCTTATGAACAATTTGAGGCGCAGCCGCGGTCAACATTCACATGAAATCATCTTTAAACATTGAATTATCTAGACCGTTCTATCGACTCAAATAAAGATTTCATACATTTCTCTAAATTTTATGTGTTTTTTTTAAATCAAATCCGAAAGTTCTTAATAAATCACCCATTACTAAATGAGTAAAATGACAATGTAAATGCGTATTATTATTAAGTCAAGATCTGGCCCTACGGCCGGCACTGCGACCCAGATGGATCTTTTGTACCAAGGATCATAAAACTCAAATTCTGTATTATATTCCCAATGAACTTTAATAAAAAAGGTGGAGAAGAGTTCTTAATATCCTCTGGACCTCCTTAATCAGGGCTGCTATGGTGGACCAATACACCACATAGTACGGTTTCGGTCCCACCAAAGGTGTTGAAGAACCCATCGCTACCAACATGTCCACGATGACCTGGTATCCAGTAAAGAGTTACCCTGTTACGCGCGGCCAACTATTGAAGGCTATCAAAACACTCCAGAACTATTCCTGAAGTGAATGTTAACGACGACAAGGCCTGGTGTGCCGCTCGGCTATCAGAGAAGATCGAAATATATGCGTCCTTTAGACACTTATCAATATTCAGTCTAGCGCATATGAGTATAGCCTGTAGGTCAGCTTGGAATACCGTTGGCCACTTGCCCATTGGTTTCTACACTGGAGTCCATTTTCGACCCGTCAGTATACCAGTTTAGACTGCTAGTGTCCACTACTGGACCACCCGCTGCCCATTCCGTCCTGCTTAAGATGACAACCCCGAATCTACTACCGAATCTCAATTCAGTGTTAAAACGTCTGTCGGCATACTTTCTTGTTCTTGTTCCCTAAAGAATTCAAGATATTCGTATGACCCTTGACATAAAAAGAACCATCATGTTCAAAGTTTTTAATGAAGATATTTAAGGGGATTAGACCAACAGTGGCTTTAATGGCCAATGTTGGGCAGGTCCGCATAACCCCTGTGTTAAGTTAATAAGCTAAGCGTTGTACATTCGCCTCCAAACAATTGCCGCATGCGTAATTATCGGTCTAACTATCATCCTATAGAGCCACATGACCATTTTAGAATTAAGACCCCAAGTTATACCTACAAGACCATTAGTTGCCCAAATTGCTCTAGTGGCCTTATTCATAGTATTACCCATATGAATATTCCAAGTTAGTTTTCTATCCAAAGTAATCCCTAAATATTTTTACGATTTTACCCTTTATAAAATCGTTGATTTATTTACCTTTTAAATAAATCGAGTTCTTTTTATATTGCAAATAATAAAACTGTATGAAATTGTTTATAGCTCTATTTATTTATAACCGTCACTAAAAATTACAGAAATACACCTTAATAGCACACTTTATTTACACGATGTAGATAGACTAAACGTTAGTTTTTACTTACCAACTGAACTACTTTGCCACCTTGCTGGCGTTTTTATATATGCGGGTTAAAATACCCAGAATATGGCAGCACCGTCTGGAAGCTGCATACTGGCAACTTTGAGAATGTTCTTTTACAGTTTGACATACGAAACATTGGTGAAGGGTTGCCATTTAATTGTTTTACATTTCAGGGCTAACATATGGGGATTTGTTTTTCTACGAGTAAATAGAATTTTTGTAACAATATTTAACATTCTTGTAATATAGGATATTGTTATAATTAATGGAAACATCACCAAGGTTGAGTTTCCTTCTCAATGTGAAAGGTACCAAAATTGTCTTGCTAGGGTTAATAGAAAGATCATGTTCTCTGCACCAATTCGTTATCAGCTTAAGAGCGCTATTCATAATATCCGATATGATATTATCAAATTTACCAGTTACTATAACTACTAAATCGTCCGCATAACCAATTGCATCATAACCAAGCCTACCTAACTTTTAAAGCAGGTTATCTATGACCAAAGACCAAAAAAGTGGAGATAAAACTTCTCCTTGTGGGCAGCCTTTAACTGCGTTAACAGAAGTATTGCCTAACGTAGCAGTTATTTCCCTACTTCCTAGCATGTTCCTGGTCCTAGTGGTAGAATCAGCGCCCCTGCGTTGGAGTGAATGTGTCATCGTGTCATAATCTGTGTTATCAAAAGCACCTTCAATATCAAGAAAAAAATGTGCTATTTACCCAACACTAATAGCCTTTTCTATCCCCGCCACAAGACGATGTGAGAACAACTTAGTCGACTTTCCCTTCACACATACAAAATGAGTATCATGCAAGGGAGAGAGTTTCAAAGTAGTAGACCTAATATGAAGATCCAGTAATTTTTCTATAGTCTTCAAAAGAAAAGATGTCACCTCGTTGGATCAATTCTCAGTCTTTGGAATGAAAGCAACATTTACCTTTCTCCAGAAGAGAGGCATGTGTCCCATTATAAAACTGGATCTAAACAAAGAAAGGAATGCAAAAGTGCAGGAAAGATACCATCCCCAACTGATGATTTAAACGGAGCAAAGGATCGAATGGCCCATCTAACTTTATCTGGGTCAAGAATGACACGAGATAACTTAGGTGCACCTCTACAGGAAGCAAAGGATTCGGTTGCATTGCTGCATTCCCTACAATCACTTAAGATTAAGTCAGGAAAATGGACCTTTAGCAGTGGCTCCAGTGTTTCCTTTCGATCCTTTGTAAAACCCCATCAGTCGTCTTCAATAGATCACAGGAAGACGAACTAATAAGAGCCTTGTCCAAACCTAGCGGCTCTGGGGGTATCCTCCATGCTACTACAGAATTTTCTCCAAGACTTCCTTTTAGATCTCCTTATCTTCTTGTTATAATCAGTCAGAGATCTCCTATACTCATCACAATTCCTATTCCTATTAATAATTTTCTAACCTTCTTGCGCATATCCTCGAGTAGTTTGTTCCACCAGGGGACCGTACGTCGCACCTTGCGCTGCTGAACCTTACTACTGTCATGATATGAAGAGACAACCACATTATTAAGCTGGTCTGCTGCCACCTCAACTTCACCAATAAAGTTAATATCGCTGATTAGCAGATCAGATTTAAGGCAATTGCCTCCTTATATGCTGCACAGGTATGTGCGAGGTATGTTATCACGGGTGAGAGATAGGGTACCAGGAAAATCAAATCGAGTGTGCTGATGATCCGATAACGAGACCTCATCAGATACCTTCCAGTTATCCACATAAGTCGATATAATTGGACTAGGCTGTGTGAGATCCAATACCTTTTCCCTCATGGCATTTATACCTCTTCCCTCATGGCATTATTCCCCACCAGAAATTTCAAAAGAACCTCTCCCCTTTCATTAATGTCGCTGCTACTCCAAACGGTGTAATGTGCATTTAAATCGCATCCAATTATAAATTGAAAATTGTTTTCTTGGCAATAACTTATCAGTTGCTTAACCTCCTGAGGAGGTATAGGTACATCACCTGCAAAGTACGCAGAAGCACAAACGACTTCTCTCGTCCCCTGTTCCGTTGGGACCTCAAAAATGGCCGACACCAAATGCCGCTGGATGAATTCTGAAATGGGAAAGAAGTTAATTAATTTGTTAACTAAAATCGCTGTTCTAGGAGTGGTGCAGGTTCGCTTGCAGTACCTGTACGGTACTCATTTGTCTACCGACTGTTTAATGAAGATTGCAGCCAGTCTCAGCAGCTGTGCTCTCCGTGGCCCCTTTCCTCGGACCCCTTCAGATCTCCTTGGGTTACCCCTATTTGGGGTTTTCGTAAAGCTCGACTTCATCGTCGATACCGCTGCCGGTACTGCTGCTTTTCGCCTTGCAGTTCTACTAATGTGTAAAATTGAAATGAAATTTTGAAATTAACATTAAGTTTACCAAATTTGTGCGTAAAAAACCTGCTTTACACATAAAATACGTAAAAATATATTTTAAATGCGTTAAAATCCCCCAAAAATGCGGGAATTTGCCACCACGGTGTTGAACGGCCAAAATATTTTTTTTTTTTTTTGCAATAAAAACAAAAAATTTATTTTAAATATGTGTTTGATTAATAATAAATCAATCAATATTTTAAAGTATTTCAAAAATTTTGGTGGTGAAAAAATTTTTTAAGTGAAAAATATTTAAGGTGAATGTAAAATTTTGTTACGATTTTACCCTCGATTTACGATAGAACTCGATTTATTTACCTTTTAAATAAATTGAGTTCTTTTTATATTGCAAATAATAAACAGTTTGAAATTATTTGCAGCTCTATTTATTTATTACAGTCACTAAAAATTACAGAAAAAACACTTTAATAGCACACTTTATTTACACGATGTAGATAGACTAAACGTTAGCCACACTTTAGTTCTTCACACTATGTGTTTTACTTATCAACTGAACTACTGCGTCACCAAGTACCAGTATTTATATGAGTAGTCAGGTATTCTAGTTATTACTTCACTAGATTTTTCCAGCTGTCAAAGAGCTGGTGATGAAATTTCTAGTGTTTAGAAATTTCTGCAACAATATTATTCTCTTCTAAGCGACTGGTGAAACATATTTTATATACAGTCTATGAAATTGTACTTAAACACACCAATTTGTATGGAAATTTTAGAGGCACCATCGCATATTCACTCACAACTATTTAGCCGCTGGGCGGATTGTGCTCATTTTTAATACCAAACCTTTTGGGAGGATGTTCATTTATCTAAATAAAAAACGACCACGCTTGTGTCTTCGCACCGTGATTGTCATTTCAACAGAAGGACAGACAGACGTCTACCATCACATCGCTGAGCATCGCCAGATCGCTTTAAAATTTCATAAGGATCACAAATATATACACTTTATGGGGACTGAGACCTACACAGAGAAAACAGATTCATCGTGATCGAATTTGATTACAACTGAATATTTAATTTTCCCAATCAAATGAAAAAAGACAGTCAAAAAGGATAGACGTGTTATTTATTCGGTCCGTGTATTTATTAAAATATCGGCTTATTAGTGTTTAAAAAAATATATAAAAAAACAACAGCGCTTGGACGCTTAAAAAATAATATATTTATTACAAAAAACAAATAAACCGTGTTCAATTTAAAATTTAAATAAAAAAAAAAAACATTTATAAAAAACCCTTAACAAACAGGGATTTGTCTTGTTTGTTTTGTTTATTTTTTTTTACATTGATGTTATCTCCCTTTAGAAAAACGTAGGCATTTCTGCCATTTGCACTGAGGAGAGAAGGCTCAGTGCAAATGGCAGAAATGCCTACGTTTTTCTAAAGGGAGATAACATCAATGTTAATAAAAACATTAGTGATCCCAATTACAACAAAAATTATTTAACCGCAAAACAATTGAGAGATCCCGTCCATGTTCTCCTTTACTCTCATGTAAAAAAAATTAAAACCAATAACACAAAGGAACATGAAAATATAAAAGTACCAACAAATACAGTGCCTAGTTTAACAACAACACACAAAACGCTGTTTGCTTTGACTTCACCAAAACCTACAGCTACAATATCAACAAATAGTGAGACTATTAAAACACCAACAACATCTTCTGCTACGTTAAACAGTGATATCAATATTATGGCTCAACCTAATAACTTAAAACAGCCCCAAAGTATGCTTCACTTTCCGTCAGTAAGTAGTTTAACTATTAACCCCTCAACTGGCGCAACACCCAATGTTGACCTGCCAGTCATCATTACCGCCAAACCATTGGTACAGACTGGATTAGACAGGTATGTTAAAATAGTTAAGAGGAAAAGAAGCCCAAAATCGGCTAAAACAGCTCCCTATCCTAAGCTTAGTAGAGGTGAAATAAATGTCACTCAATCCCAAAACCGTTTTGCCATACTGGAAAGCGAAGATAATGATGCCCCGGTGATACCTAAACCACAAAGACCTCCCCCTATCTATCTAAGAGAGCAAAATTCAAATGAATTTGTTAAAACCCTAGTCAGCCTTATTGGGGAAAACTCTTTTTATATTGTGCCAATAAAAAATGGCAAAATTGTTGAAACTAAGATTCAAGTTCAATGTGAATCCAATTTCAGAAAATTAGTATCATTTCTTGAATCCAGAAAGAAAAATTTTTATACTTACCAGTTGAAGAGCAACAAAGGTCTTCAGATAGTGATTAAGGGTATTGAATCATACAATGACCCACTTGAAGTAAAGAAGGCACTCGAAATCAACGGCTTTAAAGTTAAGTCAGTTGTTAATATTAGAAACCGGGATAAGCTCCCCCAACCTCTTTTCCGAGTTGAATTAGAGCCTGGCGATATCAAGTTGAAGAAAAATCAAACACACCCTATTTATCAACTTAGGTACTTGCTACACTATAGAGTTACAGTTGAAGCACCACATAAGCGACGAGGACCTGCCCAGTGTACGAACACACTAGGTCTTATTGTAGACTACATGCAGTTTGCGTAGTTTGCGGTGAGCTGCATAGCACAGCTGACTGCACCAAACCAAAGACAGTAAATACTGAAAAGAAATGTAGCAATTGCGGTAACCCCCATACTGCCAATTACAGAGGTTGTGAGGTATATTTAAAATTAAAAAACTCAAATTTGAACAGAACCCGAAACCCCCGAATGAAATCACAGTTAGAACCGGAATTTTATATTCCACAATATCCACAAATTATCACCAACAGTGCTTCATACTCTGAAGTTCTAAGAGGACAACCACAGCCCCCAAAAACTCCACAAGCCGCACAAGTCAATCCAAATGCTCCACTTTCTCAATCTGAACCCCAGATACAAAATTTCAGCAGACTTGAAGCATCCATTGAATCCCTGGTTCAAACTGTTACTAACTTTACAAACTCAATGAGTAATATGATGCAAGAGATGATGAGAAATCAGTCTATTTTGATGCAAGCTTTGTTAACTAAACCATGAACAGTTTGAAAATATGTTACTGGAATGCTAACGGCATATGCCAACATAAAGAAGAGCTCGAGTATTTTCTCAGAAATCAGCAAATTGACGTAATGCTTATTTCTGAGACCCATTTAAACCTGAGAAGTTCATTTTCAATTCGCGGGTACACAATGTATGATACTAAGGACCCAAGAGGCAGGTCATGTGGAGGATCAGCTATTCTCATTAAATCTAGATTAAAACATTTTCTTATGTGTGATCTTTGCGAAAATTATCTTCAGGCCACTACTATATGTTTGTACAAATTATTGTTTAAACGAACGACTTGTAAAGAAAACGACTATTCCTGACTTTTCTATATTTTTTATAAACAAATACAATTTCAGCTCAAAAGTCGAAGATCCAAAATGTAAATTTGATTTAAGTGGTTCATACAAAATCAACTATTCAATTTCCAACTCTTGACAAGTGTAGTTTAAAATCGATACATAATCTAAATACAAAAACCAAATCTCTTAAAATCATCATCATGTTATGGATATATATAAAATAGTAAAACTGGCCTTAACGTAATGCTACTTAAACAATCACATGTCATTAATTGTGATGTATTGTTCAGCAAGTAGGGATGGTCAGCAGTTAGTCACTTACTGTCAATTGTAGTAAATTTAAAATTTTGCCTAATAAAATTGGTTTTACCCAGGTAAAAATTATCGTATTTTATAATGCATGTAGTCTTATATATGATATATATGACTTTGAAAAACAAACAGTAATTGAATTTTTTCTAAGACAATATAATGAACAATATGTATAAATATAAGTTAAAAGTAAAAAACAGTGTCACATTTATTCATACATGAATTTAACGATTTTACCATTTTTTAAGTGAATGATAATTGGACATATATATGAGCCAAAATTTAAAAATAGGATCATATATGAATTCATAGATAATCATATATAAATTTGAGTAATAAAATGTAGAACATATTTGGAATAATATATGGCATATATTTGAAATATACATAAATATGATATCATGCACTACCATATATGTGCTGTGTAAGAAATGTGTTTCTATCTAAAAATTATCTTCAATGACGAAGCTACTTTTTGACTCATAGGTACGTCAACAAACCGAATAGACGAATTCGATGTAAAGAGCAGCCAGAAAAACTGCCAATGCATCTCAAAAAATGCACTGTTTGGTGTGGATTATGGGCATCAGGACGAAGGCACTTTTTTTGCCCAAAATGGAAGAGCTGCACTTGGCTGACATGTGGTTTCAACAAGACGGTGCCACATGCCACACAGAACGCGAAACAATGGCCCAATTAAGAGGCGAGTTCGTAAACACACGCAGAGACGGAGATTTATTTGCAATTAATATACTTGTGTGATGCAAACATAATAATGATAAATATGCACATGTTTACAGGCAAACATATATATTTTTACAGGTGAATACTTTTCAAAAGATCCAAACATATATATGTTTACATATATATGTTTATTTGCAGGCAACCATATTATATTAAAAACACGGCAAATATATATAACTTAAAGCGTTTCGAAACATATGTATATTACCAGCAATATTATATTTCCAGCACGGGGTTTTTTTTCAGCATGCAGTTTATTTCACATTTGGGGCCGGCTGCCTAAATCGTGCGATCTAACGCCCTTAGATTATTTTTTGTGAAGCTATTTTAAGGCTCATGTCTATAGGGAAGAGTTGGAGAGAGTATGCCAAAATTTGACCCAGCTTATGAACAATTTGAGGCGCAGCCGCGGTCAACATTCACATGAAATCATCTTTAAACATTGAATTATCTAGACCGTTCTATCGACTCAAATAAAGATTTCATACATTTCTCTAAATTTTATGTGTTTTTTTTAAATCAAATCCGAAAGTTCTTAATAAATCACCCATTACTAAATGAGTAAAATGACAATGTAAATGCGTATTATTATTAAGTCAAGATCTGGCCCTACGGCCGGCACTGCGACCCAGATGGATCTTTTGTACCAAGGATCATAAAACTCAAATTCTGTATTATATTCCCAATGAACTTTAATAAAAAAGGTGGAGAAGAGTTCTTAATATCCTCTGGACCTCCTTAATCAGGGCTGCTATGGTGGACCAATACACCACATAGTACGGTTTCGGTCCCACCAAAGGTGTTGAAGAACCCATCGCTACCAACATGTCCACGATGACCTGGTATCCAGTAAAGAGTTACCCTGTTACGCGCGGCCAACTATTGAAGGCTATCAAAACACTCCAGAACTATTCCTGAAGTGAATGTTAACGACGACAAGGCCTGGTGTGCCGCTCGGCTATCAGAGAAGATCGAAATATATGCGTCCTTTAGACACTTATCAATATTCAGTCTAGCGCATATGAGTATAGCCTGTAGGTCAGCTTGGAATACCGTTGGCCACTTGCCCATTGGTTTCTACACTGGAGTCCATTTTCGACCCGTCAGTATACCAGTTTAGACTGCTAGTGTCCACTACTGGACCACCCGCTGCCCATTCCGTCCTGCTTAAGATGACAACCCCGAATCTACTACCGAATCTCAATTCAGTGTTAAAACGTCTGTCGGCATACTTTCTTGTTCTTGTTCCCTAAAGAATTCAAGATATTCGTATGACCCTTGACATAAAAAGAACCATCATGTTCAAAGTTTTTAATGAAGATATTTAAGGGGATTAGACCAACAGTGGCTTTAATGGCCAATGTTGGGCAGGTCCGCATAACCCCTGTGTTAAGTTAATAAGCTAAGCGTTGTACATTCGCCTCCAAACAATTGCCGCATGCGTAATTATCGGTCTAACTATCATCCTATAGAGCCACATGACCATTTTAGAATTAAGACCCCAAGTTATACCTACAAGACCATTAGTTGCCCAAATTGCTCTAGTGGCCTTATTCATAGTATTACCCATATGAATATTCCAAGTTAGTTTTCTATCCAAAGTAATCCCTAAATATTTTTACGATTTTACCCTTTATAAAATCGTTGATTTATTTACCTTTTAAATAAATCGAGTTCTTTTTATATTGCAAATAATAAAACTGTATGAAATTGTTTATAGCTCTATTTATTTATAACCGTCACTAAAAATTACAGAAATACACCTTAATAGCACACTTTATTTACACGATGTAGATAGACTAAACGTTAGCCACAATTAAGTTCTTCACACACCGCGTTTTTACTTACCAACTGAACTACTTTGCCACCTTGCTGGCGTTTTTATATATGCGGGTTAAAATACCCAGAATATGGCAGCACCGTCTGGAAGCTGCATACTGGCAACTTTGAGAATGTTCTTTTACAGTTTGACATACGAAACATTGGTGAAGGGTTGCCATTTAATTGTTTTACATTTCAGGGCTAACATATGGGGATTTGTTTTTCTACGAGTAAATAGAATTTTTGTAACAATATTTAACATTCTTGTAATATAGGATATTGTTATAATTAATGGAAACATCACCAAGGTTGAGTTTCCTTCTCAATGTGAAAGGTACCAAAATTGTCTTGCTAGGGTTAATAGAAAGATCATGTTCTCTGCACCAATTCGTTATCAGCTTAAGAGCGCTATTCATAATATCCGATATGATATTATCAAATTTACCAGTTACTATAACTACTAAATCGTCCGCATAACCAATTGCATCATAACCAAGCCTACCTAACTTTTAAAGCAGGTTATCTATGACCAAAGACCAAAAAAGTGGAGATAAAACTTCTCCTTGTGGGCAGCCTTTAACTGCGTTAACAGAAGTATTGCCTAACGTAGCAGTTATTTCCCTACTTCCTAGCATGTTCCTGGTCCTAGTGGTAGAATCAGCGCCCCTGCGTTGGAGTGAATGTGTCATCGTGTCATAATCTGTGTTATCAAAAGCACCTTCAATATCAAGAAAAAAATGTGCTATTTACCCAACACTAATAGCCTTTTCTATCCCCGCCACAAGACGATGTGAGAACAACTTAGTCGACTTTCCCTTCACACATACAAAATGAGTATCATGCAAGGGAGAGAGTTTCAAAGTAGTAGACCTAATATGAAGATCCAGTAATTTTTCTATAGTCTTCAAAAGAAAAGATGTCACCTCGTTGGATCAATTCTCAGTCTTTGGAATGAAAGCAACATTTACCTTTCTCCAGAAGAGAGGCATGTGTCCCATTATAAAACTGGATCTAAACAAAGAAAGGAATGCAAAAGTGCAGGAAAGATACCATCCCCAACTGATGATTTAAACGGAGCAAAGGATCGAATGGCCCATCTAACTTTATCTGGGTCAAGAATGACACGAGATAACTTAGGTGCACCTCTACAGGAAGCAAAGGATTCGGTTGCATTGCTGCATTCCCTACAATCACTTAAGATTAAGTCAGGAAAATGGACCTTTAGCAGTGGCTCCAGTGTTTCCTTTCGATCCTTTGTAAAACCCCATCAGTCGTCTTCAATAGATCACAGGAAGACGAACTAATAAGAGCCTTGTCCAAACCTAGCGGCTCTGGGGGTATCCTCCATGCTACTACAGAATTTTCTCCAAGACTTCCTTTTAGATCTCCTTATCTTCTTGTTATAATCAGTCAGAGATCTCCTATACTCATCACAATTCCTATTCCTATTAATAATTTTCTAACCTTCTTGCGCATATCCTCGAGTAGTTTGTTCCACCAGGGGACCGTACGTCGCACCTTGCGCTGCTGAACCTTACTACTGTCATGATATGAAGAGACAACCACATTATTAAGCTGGTCTGCTGCCACCTCAACTTCACCAATAAAGTTAATATCGCTGATTAGCAGATCAGATTTAAGGCAATTGCCTCCTTATATGCTGCACAGGTATGTGCGAGGTATGTTATCACGGGTGAGAGATAGGGTACCAGGAAAATCAAATCGAGTGTGCTGATGATCCGATAACGAGACCTCATCAGATACCTTCCAGTTATCCACATAAGTCGATATAATTGGACTAGGCTGTGTGAGATCCAATACCTTTTCCCTCATGGCATTTATACCTCTTCCCTCATGGCATTATTCCCCACCAGAAATTTCAAAAGAACCTCTCCCCTTTCATTAATGTCGCTGCTACTCCAAACGGTGTAATGTGCATTTAAATCGCATCCAATTATAAATTGAAAATTGTTTTCTTGGCAATAACTTATCAGTTGCTTAACCTCCTGAGGAGGTATAGGTACATCACCTGCAAAGTACGCAGAAGCACAAACGACTTCTCTCGTCCCCTGTTCCGTTGGGACCTCAAAAATGGCCGACACCAAATGCCGCTGGATGAATTCTGAAATGGGAAAGAAGTTAATTAATTTGTTAACTAAAATCGCTGTTCTAGGAGTGGTGCAGGTTCGCTTGCAGTACCTGTACGGTACTCATTTGTCTACCGACTGTTTAATGAAGATTGCAGCCAGTCTCAGCAGCTGTGCTCTCCGTGGCCCCTTTCCTCGGACCCCTTCAGATCTCCTTGGGTTACCCCTATTTGGGGTTTTCGTAAAGCTCGACTTCATCGTCGATACCGCTGCCGGTACTGCTGCTTTTCGCCTTGCAGTTCTACTAATGTGTAAAATTGAAATGAAATTTTGAAATTAACATTAAGTTTACCAAATTTGTGCGTAAAAAACCTGCTTTACACATAAAATACGTAAAAATATATTTTAAATGCGTTAAAATCCCCCAAAAATGCGGGAATTTGCCACCACGGTGTTGAACGGCCAAAATATTTTTTTTTTTTTTGCAATAAAAACAAAAAATTTATTTTAAATATGTGTTTGATTAATAATAAATCAATCAATATTTTAAAGTATTTCAAAAATTTTGGTGGTGAAAAAATTTTTTAAGTGAAAAATATTTAAGGTGAATGTAAAATTTTGTTACGATTTTACCCTCGATTTACGATAGAACTCGATTTATTTACCTTTTAAATAAATTGAGTTCTTTTTATATTGCAAATAATAAACAGTTTGAAATTATTTGCAGCTCTATTTATTTATTACAGTCACTAAAAATTACAGAAAAAACACTTTAATAGCACACTTTATTTACACGATGTAGATAGACTAAACGTTAGCCACACTTTAGTTCTTCACACTATGTGTTTTACTTATCAACTGAACTACTGCGTCACCAAGTACCAGTATTTATATGAGTAGTCAGGTATTCTAGTTATTACTTCACTAGATTTTTCCAGCTGTCAAAGAGCTGGTGATGAAATTTCTAGTGTTTAGAAATTTCTGCAACAATATTATTCTCTTCTAAGCGACTGGTGAAACATATTTTATATACAGTCTATGAAATTGTACTTAAACACACCAATTTGTATGGAAATTTTAGAGGCACCATCGCATATTCACTCACAACTATTTAGCCGCTGGGCGGATTGTGCTCATTTTTAATACCAAACCTTTTGAGAGGATGTTCATTTATCTAAATAAAAAACGACCACGCTTGTGTCTTCGCACCGTGATTGCCATTTCAACAGAAGGACAGACAGACGTCTACCATCACATCGCTGAGCATCGCCAGATCGCTTTAAAATTTCATAAGGATCACAAATATTTACACTTTATGGGGACTGAGACCTACACAGAGAAAACAGATTCATCGTGATCGAATTTGATTACAACTGAATATTTAATTTTCCCAATCAAATGAAAAAAGACAGTCAAAAAGGATAGACGTGTTATTTATTCGGTCCGTGTATTTATTAAAATATCGGCTTATTAGTGTTTAAAAAAATATATAAAAAAACAACAGCGCTTGGACGCTTAAAAAATAATATATTTATTACAAAAAACAAATAAACCGTGTTCAATTTAAAATTTAAATAAAAAAAAAAAACATTTATAAAAAACCCTTAACAAACAGGGATTTGTCTTGTTTGTTTTGTTTATTTTTTTTTTCTTTTCTTATAAAGAAAAGAGCATATGAGCTCTATAATTCAAGAGGAGAGAAGGCTCAGTGCAAATGGCAGAAATGCCTACGTTTTTCTAAAGGGAGATAACATCAATGTTAATAAAAACATTAGTGATCCCAATTACAACAAAAATTATTTAACCGCAAAACAATTGAGAGATCCCGTCCATGTTCTCCTTTACTCTCATGTAAAAAAAATTAAAACCAATAACACAAAGGAACATGAAAATATAAAAGTACCAACAAATACAGTGCCTAGTTTAACAACAACACACAAAACGCTGTTTGCTTTGACTTCACCAAAACCTACAGCTACAATATCAACAAATAGTGAGACTATTAAAACACCAACAACATCTTCTGCTACGTTAAACAGTGATATCAATATTATGGCTCAACCTAATAACTTAAAACAGCCCCAAAGTATGCTTCACTTTCCGTCAGTAAGTAGTTTAACTATTAACCCCTCAACTGGCGCAACACCCAATGTTGACCTGCCAGTCATCATTACCGCCAAACCATTGGTACAGACTGGATTAGACAGGTATGTTAAAATAGTTAAGAGGAAAAGAAGCCCAAAATCGGCTAAAACAGCTCCCTATCCTAAGCTTAGTAGAGGTGAAATAAATGTCACTCAATCCCAAAACCGTTTTGCCATACTGGAAAGCGAAGATAATGATGCCCCGGTGATACCTAAACCACAAAGACCTCCCCCTATCTATCTAAGAGAGCAAAATTCAAATGAATTTGTTAAAACCCTAGTCAGCCTTATTGGGGAAAACTCTTTTTATATTGTGCCAATAAAAAATGGCAAAATTGTTGAAACTAAGATTCAAGTTCAATGTGAATCCAATTTCAGAAAATTAGTATCATTTCTTGAATCCAGAAAGAAAAATTTTTATACTTACCAGTTGAAGAGCAACAAAGGTCTTCAGATAGTGATTAAGGGTATTGAATCATACAATGACCCACTTGAAGTAAA
The DNA here is from genome assembly GCA_949748255.1 of Eustalomyia histrio. NCBI lineage: Eukaryota > Metazoa > Arthropoda > Insecta > Diptera > Anthomyiidae > Eustalomyia > Eustalomyia histrio. Next base: position 6,786,859 of record OX456528.1, read on the forward strand.
GAAGGCACTCGAAATCAACGGCTTTAAAGTTAAGTCAGTTGTTAATATTAGAAACCGGGATAAGCTCCCCCAACCTCTTTTCCGAGTTGAATTAGAGCCTGGCGATATCAAGTTGAAGAAAAATCAAACACACCCTATTTATCAACTTAGGTACTTGCTACACTATAGAGTTACAGTTGAAGCACCACATAAGCGACGAGGACCTGCCCAGTGTACGAACACACTAGGTCTTATTGTAGACTACATGCAGTTTGCGTAGTTTGCGGTGAGCTGCATAGCACAGCTGACTGCACCAAACCAAAGACAGTAAATACTGAAAAGAAATGTAGCAATTGCGGTAACCCCCATACTGCCAATTACAGAGGTTGTGAGGTATATTTAAAATTAAAAAACTCAAATTTGAACAGAACCCGAAACCCCCGAATGAAATCACAGTTAGAACCGGAATTTTATATTCCACAATATCCACAAATTATCACCAACAGTGCTTCATACTCTGAAGTTCTAAGAGGACAACCACAGCCCCCAAAAACTCCACAAGCCGCACAAGTCAATCCAAATGCTCCACTTTCTCAATCTGAACCCCAGATACAAAATTTCAGCAGACTTGAAGCATCCATTGAATCCCTGGTTCAAACTGTTACTAACTTTACAAACTCAATGAGTAATATGATGCAAGAGATGATGAGAAATCAGTCTATTTTGATGCAAGCTTTGTTAACTAAACCATGAACAGTTTGAAAATATGTTACTGGAATGCTAACGGCATATGCCAACATAAAGAAGAGCTCGAGTATTTTCTCAGAAATCAGCAAATTGACGTAATGCTTATTTCTGAGACCCATTTAAACCTGAGAAGTTCATTTTCAATTCGCGGGTACACAATGTATGATACTAAGGACCCAAGAGGCAGGTCATGTGGAGGATCAGCTATTCTCATTAAATCTAGATTAAAACATTTTCTTATGTGTGATCTTTGCGAAAATTATCTTCAGGCCACTACTATATGTTTTGAAGAATTCGATAAGGACTTAGTGATTTCGTCAATTTATTCTCCCCCCAGATTCTCCATAACGGAGGATCAGTACACAGTTCGAATCATTAGGACCGCGTTTTCTGGCAGCTGGAGACTATAATGCTCAACTCGCTTGGCTTACTGGCAAAAACTCTAAACTAGGCCTGGACTGCAAATTACTCATTTACAATTCGATCATGAAACCCATATGGTGCTACGGAATTCAGCTCTGGGGTACTGCCTCTGCGTCCAATATAGGGAAAATTCAGAGAATGCAAAATAAATTCTTGAGGACGATCACAAACGCACCCTGGTATGTTAGGAATTACAACATACATAAAGACCTGAATGTACCCCTGGTCAAAGATGAAATTATTAGACACTGTCAACGCTATTTAACAAAACTGGAAACACACCCCGACATACTAGCCCGTAACTTAACTGATAATCACGGCCACCAGCGTCTTAGGAGGAGGGACACTTCGGATCTGGTCCGCTAATAATAAGGGGAAATAATGGTCCCAGTTGAACCACATAACATTAGTCTGGCGCTGGCTGGACTCAACAATTAATATTTAGTTTTAAGATTTGGATAATTATTGTTAGTTCACAGTTTTTAAGGGTGAAGATTCAATAAATAATATAAAATAAAATATGGAAAAAAAATTATTTCCTGACACAATTGAAATATTTCGTTTCAACCGAAATTCTGTTGCATTAAATGAATTTCGGTTGGGACAAACAAAGATATCGGTGATCAGTTTTCTCTGTGTATATTTAGACACGTTACACACGGAATGACTGATATATACTTTCACCATATATGATGAAGGGTATATAAATAAATTACCCAGTTCAAAATGATAATATATGGTACTATATGACTATACATGATTTCATGTATGAGCATATGCGGTTTCATGTATGAACATTTATGTATATAGCATTTATGGAAACATATATATTTGCAAGCGTTGTTCGTTTGAAAGACGACTTATGGTTAAATTATAGACCAAACTGAACATGTTTGACAGTAACGTGTTTCACGAAAACAGCTGAGCTGCCAAAAACAGTGTTGTCAAAAAGAAAGTTGCTAAAAAAATCACACATTATTTATGTTACCAACTTACGCATAATGTGTGAATTTTTTCATTTACGCACACAAAATAAATTTACTCAATTTATAGTAGGATTAAAATTTCCTACTATAAATTGGGTAAATTTCAACAAAAATTAATTAGAGTGTATACTTTATGCGGCCTTAGACCTATAATTCGATACGTTACACACGGAATGGCAAACTGATATATATCCTCACCATATATGGTGGAGCTAATAAAAACTGGAAAATATATTATATAAAATATTTAAATTGTTTTGTATATTTTGTTTTCAGTATTGTAAGAAACAAGGCCGCCGAAAAGGCTAAGCACGTTCATCACCAACAACAGCAGAACAGTGGAAACACCAGCAGTGCTGGTAGTGGTGGTACAAACAGTGGCGGAGGAGGTAGTGGTGTAAGTGGTACTAGTAACACAGATCATTTAGAAGGCAGTGCCAATGAATTATCAACTATTAATAATAGCAATAACAACAATGTTAGCAGTAATACAAATAACAGCAATAATGTTGGTAATAATAACAATAATACAAGTATCAGCAATCCAAATGCCACATCCGTAATTGCACATGCACCAGCCTCAGGTACAGGATCTTCAGCTGCTGCAGCTGCTGCTGCAGCAGCGATGCATCTTCAGCAACAGAATATACTCAGTACAGCAAACAGCAGTAATGCCTCCTCAACAACTAATAATAATACTTCGAATGGTATCGGAGAGCACCGAACAACTGGTTACAGCATAAACGGTATTCTAGGTATACATCATCATCAGCACCACCACCATCATCATCATCCACAACATAACAATCATCATCATCACCATCTTCAACAAAACCACCAGCAGCAGCAACAACATCAACAGCTACAAAATTCCCCCATATCCACAGATCCTCACGGAAGCAACATTAAAAGGAAACGACTTGATGATCCTGGTGAGTTAATATTGTTAAATTTAAACACCTTACAGACTATCTATCATAAGTTTGCTTACAAAATCTAGTTAATGATGGAGTTCTATAGTATTTATTGGCTTCTCCACAAATGTTTTGTTTTCCAAAACGATAAAGATCGTTTAACACATTTAGCATGTAGCATTTTCGCGAAATATAGCGATTTTGGTACTTTTATTTAAAACAGTTTTCTCAATCAATTTTTTTGATTTTTAAATATTTCTTTATTAAATCATTTTTCTTTTTTTTTAATTTTCATAGCAATGTTTGCTTAGTTTTAGTTCTAAAAATATGTCTTTTATAAAATTTACAATGTCTGAGATACTGTTAAGAGACTTAAAGTCTTATTTGTACCAACATTTTTTATTTTCAAAGTGGTGTATACATTATTGAAAAACAACAATTTCTGCAAAAAAATAATATGTTCCTTTTTGAAAGTGTAAATAAATTTAATGTATTCTGATGAGAACTGTGCAAAAAAATTGCACAAAAGTTATCACAGACAGTTTTAAAACACTGCTCGTATAATTCAGTTTAAAGAAAAATGGACTTTTACCACTTTCAAATTATGTCAAACTTCGCCAAAGCGAGAAATAAATTAGAAAACATATTTGTAAAAAGCGACCAAATAATTAGAGCAAGAGTTAAGCGAAACTGATATAGATAGAAATCCACTGCTTGAACAGCAGCGTATCTTTTTGTATTCATAGAATATTTAAGATCTATCATTATTAGAAATTTTGAAGATTATTTCTGAAAAATGTTGACATAACTACAAATTAATTCGTCAAATTATTGTTTTTTTATTATTAAAAAAAAGTTTCGTTTGCCAATATTTAAATAATAAATTCCTCCCTATAACATACTTTGACACTTATAATAGTCAACAAACAAAAATCAAAGATTTAAACATGGCTGGCAACCTAAACGAATAACGATATTGGTATCGATAACAATATTATATTCGTATTGTGTCGGTTTGAAACATCAATTCATAAAATAATAGGTGCTAACATATTACTCTGTATTACGCCATATCAAATTGTATCTCAAACCAATTTGAATTTTCTTTCCCATATCAAAAAATATATGACAGTTAAAACAATGTAAAATTGGTGATATACTTATATATTTTCATATAAAAGGTGTAAGAAACTAAAAAATCCCATATATTTTATATTGTGATATATAAACACATAATGTCTTGTATAACAGCATCAAACAATATATGATCATATAATAAAATCAATTTCGTTAGGAAAGTTATTAAGCAATTGTCAATTTGTTAGTGAAATTTTGAAATTGATTTCAGCGTTTCCAACTTATTGGTCAGTAGGGATATCACTTCTTTAGCCGAAAAAATTGTATGGCAATGTGCTAATAATAAACAATCTTTTTCAAAATTCATTTTGGCGAAAAACTGTTCCGTATAAAATATATTAGTTAATTGATCGCAGTTGATAAAAAATGGAGTATAAAACAAAAAAATAAAAAATCGCTTCAAATTAAAAAATATTCGATTGTATTAACAAAACCTTAAATTGTATATTCAACTTGTTTATAGTTTTTAAAAATTATAAGAAATTAATGAAAAAAATAAAAATTTGGTCACTTTATATCCCCTAAGATATGAGATTGCATACTTACAAAAAATACGCTCCTCTTAATTACTATGTTAGTTTCCTTGTCAGAAAAAATTTAGGGGAAATTATTGTCTTTTATTGATATGAATATGAGTTCAAGTTATAAAAATGTTTATGTTTTCTAAGATATAATAATATAATAATGAAATATTGAAGTGATTTTTTTCTCCCCCGTGCACTTAAAAAACCGAGTTATAGTTAATTTAATAGTCAAAGAAAATAGCAGATGTGTCATTAGGGGTTTATTGCTTTTAATATTATTTTTATTAAAAGTGGGTGGATGAATGTCTACATATGTAGCTAAATGATTTTTTGCCAATCAATTTTATCTTAAGCACTTATTCACATATTTATTTTTTTTTTTTGACAATAAGAAAACGTCATTATTTATTGATTTAGAGTTAAAGGCATGTTTCAATTTGCTGGTTTGTCTGACAATAAGTTGCAAATAAAACTGAAAAGATCTAGCAAGACCGATTAACTGGTACCCTGACATCATTTTCCAAGTAGTACTTAAAAATAACGGTTTGTTGATGGCATCGTCTTTCAACTTAGATCTGTCGTAAATATCCGGACAACAGAAGCAAGAAGATATTGCTTTTCATTGGATACACAGGCCAACAAATATTTTAAATTTGAATTGACTAATTTTCTTTATCGTATCAGGCCTTTGGGATATCTTAACCCAAAGTAAAAAAAAAAAACAGTTTTTTGCTATATTGAAGACGCTATATCATCGCGAGTTAAGCTTAACTCATAAAATTTGTTATGTCACAATAAATAAAGTGCGGGTACACAGAGAGAAAAAATTATAATTAAATTTAATATTATTGTATACATTATATAAATTAACATCTATTTCTTTAACGAAGATTCTAGTTAAAATTATCTTTTTCGTATTCAAATCAATACGTCAGCATTGTCGCATTTTAAAAATAAGTATAAACACATTTAAATCAAAAAGCAATATAAAATAAGTTTGATTTCAAAGCTGTTTTTTAATTGATTTAATGTTGTTTCTGCTTGATATTAAAATCTTTTTTCTGGTATAATTTTTTTTTTTTGCTGTCCCTATTATAAATAATAAACTACAACAAAAACACAACAATCTCACTACCAAAGTAGTGCTGAAAATCCGATTTTAGTTCTACAGTGCTTCCAAAGTCATGTCTATTTCTTGCTGGGATATCAATGAATTTCAATACAAGATTTCTCTGAGACAGAATAAGATATTGGTAGGACTTTTAGATGACAACAGGAAGGACTTTTAGATGACAACAAATGTTTGTGAAAAAAGCATAATTCGCGATATTATAGCGCAAGGCCGAGTTTTTTAAATTTAAAGTATCCGGAAAACTTGATGTGACGGAGAAAGCAGTCAATCCTTTAAAGAAGTCTCAGGGTGTTGACGTTCTGCAAATTTTGTCGACCTGTGAAATTTTTCCGTATAGCACATCTTTCCGTTACAAACAGTGCCTTAAGTTAAGAATGCTTTCTAGCAAACGCAATTCTTTTTTGGAAATTATAACATGAATAAAGGGATGTAACTTAATATTTGTCATATAACATATTGCCGGTTGTGTTAACGTTCTCTGGTTAGTGTACTTGTTTTATGATGATGCCCTTGTTGCTGCTGACAATACTCACTACAACATTTCTGAGACAACATTATGGCAATTATTATGACTTTTATTGGCCACGTCAAGTGCTTCAAATCGCTTCGCACAATCTTTGTTACCAAATATTCATGTTTTAATCCAGATATGCTTAACATTTTTCGTGCTAGTAGCAGCAACCAGTGATCAACCCTTAAAAATCCATTAGAACTCATTTACGGTTTTAAGTGGTATAAGATAATCAATGTGGTGGCAGAGTTTGATTAAAATCTCAAAAAAAAAAAACTGCTAGGCATTACAATTTTGTTGTCTGCGCAAGCAGTCAGAATTTTAAGGGAAAACATGTACACATGTACAATAGGGTGGAACGATTTAGGACTTTGGATGTATTTCGCTTAAAGCAGTGGTAGACTAGTTGTGCACAGATCTAAAAAATAATTTTGGAAAGATTTAGCCAATTCAAAAATAATTGTAATTTTGGAAGAAATTTAAAAAAAAAATTTTGTATTCGAAACTTATTTCTTATTAAGGAGAAAAACGAAACGTCGTCTTACTTGGACTAAATTTTCAGTTCGTTGGCTTTTGTACTAACCAAAATATTTAAGATGTAAAAAAAAATCGGAAATAATTAGGAAAAATCAGCTTTCTTGTTCGTTATTACTCATTAAACAGCATAACCGCTACCCCGTTCAAGCATCTATGTTACTTGGTGTTAATTAATTCTAAATCAGTGCTCAGGTTCTATAAGACAAGCGACGGTTCAAATTCTATCGTTTTAAAAGTGCTACTTACCAAACTTTTGAAGTTCAAGATTGAAAAACATTGTCTTTTACGTAATTTGTAATAGTAGTTTAAAATTTTTATGTAATATGGGATATATTTATCTTCGGATGTGACCGGTCCTTTTCATATTAACAAACCGGTCCCTTGACCGGACCCAATAACAATGAACCGGTCACGTGACGTGTCCTGGGATAGGTTATTTTTCCGCAGGGAAGTTCAGAGTGGTCAGAGAATGTTGCAATATTTTCATTGTTTGCCCGAGTTGTTGGAATATTGGCTGTGAACAAAAAGCGCTGGACTGAGACTGGAGAACTCAAGCTTCCATTATTAGCATTTTGTTGAAATACTGTTATTTATATGTGATATAAAATTGCCTGTTCTACCCAGTAGTTCGTAATATTAGAAAGATTTGTTTTGATAGAAATTGTTCGTGATTATGCGAAAGCCCTACCACACACTGTCGAAATATTTACCTACGTCACAAATGTCGGATATAATTTTGTTACTTTCTCTATGGATTTGTTGAATGTTGGTGTTCGGGATATCTTTCATTGAGGATAGATCCAAGATGAATTAAAAATAATTTTTTGAAGAGATGAAAATAATGGTAGCAAACTTATTAGTCTTTATAAGGTACATTTTGTTGCCAAGAAGCAAAAAGGGGAAAACAGTTCTACCCAACGAACCGTCTCGAAATTCGGTATTGAAAAACTTAATTTAATAGGAACAATTAGTGTCTGAATTAATACATATTACAGCATTTTTATTACAAATTTAAAAAAATCAAATTTTTCCTTGACCAAAATGATGTCAAAATTTCCTTTTATCAATTGCTGGCAAATTATGTGGAATCAAAATACAATAAATTTTGGAAATTAAGAAAAATTTTGCGAGAAGTAACTCTTAACTGTTGATAGTATACACAACTATTAGTTTGGCAGTAAGAAAATCTATTGAAAATAAATTCCTACCTCACGTTACATTATTTCACTGTACCTTGCTTTATTTAGCTGTCAGAAAATTGTTTTACTTAAATTTAGTGATAGAAAATTGAAAAAATCTGGGGACAGTGGCGTTAATGGGTTAAAATATATAATGAATTTATACGTATTGTCTGCGAACCACCCCAACGTGCAAACACTTAAAGTACACTTTATTTAATTTTAATTTTTGTAGTTATGCTTTTGACTTTTTGTTGCTGATTTTTATTTTTTCTCCTTGTTGGTAGTCAATATTAAATTTATTTGGTAAAAATGTATTAGCAATGATGTTGTTATTGCTGCTGCTGCTACTGATGATAATGATTGTGGATATGTTTCTTTTTTATCTGTGCCTGTGTATCTGTGTGATATGCAAATACCACAAAGGCCACGTTTTAACGCAATCAGCGGTTGTGATGAAAAACAGATACAATTACAGTTAATGAAAGTATATCCCCAACAAACAACGTTTCCAGCCTAAGAGAAAAATTTAAATTTATGCTTGACTTCAATGGTATATTTGAAATCTTTCTCAATGAATCAAAATGTGAATTCTATTCAAAAAAAATTGAAAATAATTTGAGAAAGTATGAAGAAGTTTTGAAATTTCTACATAACCTCCACTGGTATTCTCCAGTGTTTTTAAGGTATAGATTTGAGATTTAAAATTTATATCAAATCATTTTCAAATTAATAAATATAATGTTATTTAAAAAAAAATAAATTTACCTTAAGATAAAATAATACATTTCCATTTATTGTAGGGTTTTTTTCTAAAGCGAATATATTTCCCAATAATAACAATAATTTAAGATTTATTTTTTTATTTAGTATTTCTGAAATAAAAATTTACAAAAAAAAACATGTCAAATTAAAAAAATATATATATTGACAATTGCCCGTCAATATAAATATAAAACCTATTTGAACCAGCTCAGACTATTCGCTTCTAATTCACGTTATTATTTAAAAACGTAAGTAAAAAAATGTTAAAAGTGCATATAACATAAATTAAAATATTTTACAGATCACAATTGTTACAGCAAAAAACTGGTATTTTTAAAACCTATATTTTTCGACCTATTTGAAGCATAAAAGTTTTACTTAAAACTTATTTATCACACTGACTGTAATCTTATACATTAAATATTGAACTTTAAAATTAATGCGACGATTTTTCGTCATAAAACTGTCAACAATTTTGTCTGAGTCTACTTCTTCACGATATACAGACATTAGAGCCAATGCATATTGAATTTCTTTCTTTTAGTGTTGTAAAGCTTCTTTCCGCTTTTATATCATTTTTTATAAAATTAATAAGTTTATAATATTCCGTTGGATCATCTGTTTCTAAATTTGAACGGTATTTTTGTGCTCCTACCCATTTTAGTAACTCTGGCTCAATACCATACAATCCTTAAATTAATTAAGATTTACTGTAATTTTATTTAAAATATTTAATTAAAAAAAACATTTTCAATTAAAAAAAATAGTAATTGTAAATCAAAAAGTCACATATAAAATTGAAAAAACATTGCTTCAAATTAAAAACCTTTTGAAAGTCAAAAAAATATCAAATACTGAAAATTTTGACATGGATATTCCACGTTCCTGTGATAACTGTGCTGTTTTGTTTTGTAAAATTCACGCTGTATCGATACAAAAATGTTGATACTTTTAGCGGCCAACATACTGTTGGCCCAATCAAATTACTCATGTCTTAATTGGTTTTCTGTTGTCACAACGGAAAGATTCGGTTACAAAATCCGAACCATTCGATTGGCAAGAAATTCGGTTGTCAGCACGAATCTGTGTATTAAAGCTTATATCTTTTACTTTTAGATAATTGTTACGAAGATAAGCGATCTTTTTTACAGAAATATTGCAAAAATGCAAAATGTTATTTATTTCCGAATATATAAAAAACACACCTTCGTTTAAATAAAGGAAGGATATCATGGGAACGTTGAAAAGCCGCGTGAAAATTTCTTATTAGATTGTTTAAAAAACTTTTGGAATAATTCCAAATTAATTTATAAAACATCAATTGGAATTTAAAAACACCAAATTAAATAAATATTTGTTGAATTTCAATAATTTTTTTCATTGCGTTTGGCATTTTTTAATATATACTGATCTTTTTTAAGTATCAATTGCGAATTTTTGTTTTTTTTTATAATTTTTTAAATTTAAATTGCGTTCTTTTACATCAATTTTTTTCATTCAGTTGTAAAAATTTCGGGCCGCCTTTGTATGCCCTGCTCTTCTACCATTACTAACAAACACACAATTCACTTGATTGCTTGTTTTCAATATTTTACCAAATTACAAGCAAAAAATTCAAATATTTTTATGACAAATATTTTTATTTACATTTAAAAGAGAAAAGACAAGAATTTCAAAAACTTGGCAGCATTTTTATAAAACCTTAATTCTGAGGCAACTATATCAACTCAAATTTCGGATAAAAAAAATAAACCTAAATTCAAAGGCTAACGACAAAACGAGTGTATAAAACAGATAGATTTGTTGAATGAGAAGTTGAATACAATTTTAAAACTGGCAAATGAAATACAAAAACTAGTGGCATATTTTATTAAAAACAAAATTCAGTGAAAACAAAAAACGTGAAAGAGTATTAATAGGTAATACATATTACAATACTTTAAGTTGTTAATTAAATATTTTTAATTTTAAATACATATGTTTTGATATAGAAATAAACGCATTGTTCTAAAATTTTGCGGATTCCAGTTGAAACTTTAACATATGTGGTATTGAAATCTTAGATTTTTAATTAAAAAAAGTAATACAATTGTAATCAAGAATTTTATTGTTTTAAAGGAAGTATACAATCTATATAATTTCTAAACTAAACTAAATAAATTCTAAACTATATACAAATTGAAAATTGAATTTGAAATTTCTTTGAAAAATTTTTCAAATTTCATAGAAATTCGGAAACAATATTTAAAAACTATAAACCAAATGTCGACGTGGAGATTAAACTTCAATTATTCCTTTTTCAGAAAAAAGTGTATTTTTGGTTGTTTTTATTATGTAATATTATGAATCAGAAATTAATTATTTAGGTGTCGTAATAGAGGAAGGATAAATACATAGATTTCTTCGTAAGAAGCAGCCCCCCAGAACACATTTCTGACGTATTTATAAACAGTATTTACCGATTGTTAAACTAATTTTATTAATGTTTTTAATAATTCGGTTTCAACTATAAATGTTTGTTGGGATCCCTTATGTATTTATAACATGCCAGATTAAAAGACTATTGTTATCAGCTGGTTTTTCCTTTTTTATTTAGTTAACTCGGTTTCTTTAAAAAATATCCATTATGGTTTGTGCGACATAAGGTCGTATTCATACATTAGAAATTACTTTAAAGTAATTACTTTTGGCTACAAAATGACTTTCAATGACAAATTTACCTATAAGACTGTAAAATATATTATGAATTTAAATAATTTTCGAGATTCGTTGAAACTTGGTTTAGTTGCCTCTTTTCAGCTTCTTGAAAAATAGAAATGCAAAGTTTATAATAATGAACCTTTCATTATAAGTATTGATGGCCGTTCGAAAATCGAAAAATTAAAAAAAGCATCTTGAAACTCTTAGTTTATAACTAAAACTATCCTCATAAATCCCCAATTAGAAAAAAACATGGAAAAAACAAAGGAAACACAAGGTGAAAAAAATATATAAATTAACATTATGCTTCAAAAGGAGTAATACTAGTACTTGTACGGTTGACATAACAGCTGATTAGTAATTTTTGTAAAAAAAATATTTTTGATCTAAAGATGCAACGAAGTATTTCATTAAGAAGTATTTCATTAGATCTTCCACATAAAGCAGATAATTTAGAACAATTATGTGTTTCTGTTACCTTGCCAGGTACTTCACAACACAGTAAACGTGAAATTGTTTTCATGTTAAGTTACGTTCCACCAGGAAGCAGATACGAATTATATCATCTTCATTTATCAAATATAGAATCTTTGTTATCAAATCTTAATGATGATCAATCTCCCTGTATTTTAGGGGATTTTAATTTGAGCAGCATAAACTGGGAGTTTAGCATAGCTGACCAAATGTTGATGCCCTTTAATATAACAAAAGATTTTGAAAGCCACTTTTGTGATACTTTACATTCCCTTGGACTCACCCAAATGAATTTTATAAGGAATGATATTAACCGCATTCTGGATTTGATTTTTGTTGACGGATATTTTAAATGTGAAGTCAGTAGATATGATATACCCTTTACAGCTGAGTCTGTACATCACAAGGCATTGCAGATTCAATTCAACTTTTATGATTCTACTATAAATGATGATGTTCGCGAGAGATATTATGATTTTAATTTGGCTAATTATGATGCTATTAACGCGTTTTTCAACTCTATTTCCTGGTCTCAAATTTTGAATGGTCGTAATCTAACTGATATGTATGCGGCTTTCAAGCAAATATTAAATGAATGTTTTCACCTGTACGTTCCGGTTAAGAGGAAGAAGCAGAATTTGAAATTACCTTGGTATAATCGCAGATTGCTTCATCTAAGAAATTTAAGAAATAAAGCTCATAAAAAATATAAATCAACAAACTCATCTGGCGACAAGGCCCATTTTAATCGCCTTAGACGTGAATTTGAATTTTTATCTAAGTTTCTATATAGATACGTTGCTAATATGGAATTTCGTATAATAGACAACCCTAAAAACTTTTGGGTATTTTTTAATAGTAAAAGGGATTCAAATGGTATACCTCGAACTTTGTATTTCGAAAACAATATAGCCTGTGGTGAACAAGAGGTTGCATCTTTATTCGAGAAATTTTTTTCATCAGTTTATGAGAACATCAATATATCCAATACCTCTTCCGACTATCTAAATAATGTAGAAGATATAGTAAATATTGGACATTTGCAGCTGGAAAAAATTTATGTTTTTGAATCTTTAATACATCTGGATACCAATAAGAGTGCTGGATTTGATCTCATGCCTCCAACTTTTTTAAAAAACTGCGCATACTCGCTTTGCATAGCATTAACAACCATCTTTAATCAGTCGCTTGCAGAAGGACATTTTTTAGATGAATGGAAATCTGCTTACGTCACACCGATTTTTAAATCAGGTCGTAGAGATTTGGTGTCTAACTACCGACCTATAGTAAAATTATCAATTATACCAAAAATTTTCGATAAGATGATAAACCAGAAGCTGTTTTGGGAGCTTAAAAACCACATTACGGTTCACCAACATGGATTTTTTAATGGAAGATCAACTTGTACTAATCTAACGTTATTTACTCATTTTGTATCACTTCAATTGAGAGTGGTTTTCAAGTCGATGCTCTTTATACCGATTTCGGAAAGGCATTCGATAAACTTCAACATCAAATTTTGATAAATAAACTTTTAAAAATGGGTTTTCATTCCAATTTTTTAAATTGGATTTACTCTTACCTAACTGGTAGAGTTCTTTTTGTTAAAATTGGAACTTTTTTGTCCGATCCGATCTATGTAAAGTCCGGAATTCCACAGGGTAGCCATTTGGGCCCTTTACTTTTTTTGTTATTCATAAATGATATCGTTAAAGTTTTCAAAAACTGTCAGTGTTTATTGTACGCTGACGACTTGAAACTTTTCCACAACATTTCATCATTAGCTGATTGTTTAAACTTTCAGAGAGATATTTTTTCCTTAATAAGTTGGTGTCATATTAACCATCTTTTCCTAAACTTTTCTAAATGTAAAGTAATTAGTTATTCTCGTAAACAGTTTCCTATTACTTTTGACTATTTAGGTGAGAATAATAGAAAATTTTTACGCCAAAACTTAATAAAAGATTTAGGTATTTTTTTTGATTCTACTTTATCATTTAAAGATCATATAAATTATATTATCTCCAAATCCAATTCACAATTTGGTTTTTTAAAAAGGAATTCAAAAATGTTCCTTAATTTTAATACTCTTAAAATTCTTTTTGAATCCTTAGTTAGGTCTCATCTCGAATACTTAAGTGTTATTTGGGACCCTTTTTATGATATCGATATAAACCGGATTGAAAGAATCCAAAAACGTTTTTCAAGATTTGCTTTAAAAAGGCAGTATTCATTTGAAAATATGCCTATTTACCGAAGTCGTTTGCAAGCGCTCGGTATTCAATCGTTAATGGTTCGTAGGAAGATCCAAAGCATTACCTTTATAAAGGACTTAATGGATAACAAAATTGATTGCTCTCCTTTATTATCCATTTTGCCATTTCACGCTCCGACCAGAGCGTTAAGAGAATATCATTTATTTGTGGTTCCTTTCCATAGAACCAATTATGGAATGTACGAGCCGATATCTAGATGTATTGTCTTGTATGATTCGGTATCAAACCGAATTGATTTCAATATTAGCAGACAACCGTTTAAGAGGATAATTTCCAACATGTTAGATGAGGAAGAACCATAATCTTGTACAGATGTTAAAATGTTTCCAATGATTTAATGGAATGGCTGATTTGAAATTGTAAATAAAATTAAAATTTTTTGTAATTATGTATATATTTTAAATGTAATCTGTAAGGGCTAAGCCCGATAGATGAAATAAATAAAATAAAAAGTATATTCTACATCATATTTATTAACTATGGATAGAAAACCTTTTTGAATAGGGAAGAGTAGTTTAATGATTAAATTTTTATTTTATGATAAAAGGAAGACTAACATCAAATTTAATTATTATGTTATTATTATGTATAGTGAAGTACTTTGGTAGCAAACATGAGAAAACAGCATTGAACACAATACAGAACGGTTTCAAACGCTGACTTTTAAGAGACGGGGTTTATAAATTATCTAAAAATTCACAGTAAAAGTTTAATATTGATCTGAATAAATTTTATGTGAGATGTATTTTCGTTATGTTTAATATGATGAAAATTTTTCAAATGGAAAGTAATTATATTTATTAATCATGGAGAATACACAGAAAAAGTTATTAGACACTAGTGTAATTGAAAAATTTATTATAAAAAATCCTTCTTAACTATTTCTAGATATTTATACTGTGTGCATACATTTTGGATTGGTTATATACAATAGTTCTCACTAGGGGCTTTTTGAAAACGCATCCCTTTCCGTTGAAAATCCCCTTTCAAAGGGTTGCTTGTTAATTTTGCTTTTATGATGATCATTTAATTATTATTTAATTTTTCTGTTTTCTTTTTTTTATTGAAAGGACACGTGTATTTTATGTGTGTGTTAAATATTTATAAGTTTACCATCCGCTTGTTGATATTATTTATTTCAAAATCCACTTAAGCGACACGTGCTTCCTAAAACGAATAGCACTTGCAAATTTTTGACTTTATGATCTCATTTTTTGACTATGCGAAAGATATGATTCTACTCAAGTGACGTTGTAGAAGGGTTTTTTCACACATTTACAAGATTACTTATTATTAGGGCAAGAAAGTTTATGCAAAAATATGAATCTAAATTTTAAAATAAAAGTTAGCAAGAAAAGATAGTCGTTGTATTGCAACTAGTTATATATATACTTAGCAGAGAACTGCAAAATCAACTTTTTTCTTGATTTAATCATACACAAAAATTCTTGTTCACTTTTAATAATTCAACAAAATTCACTGTAGAATAAAATCAGCATCATGTTACTGAACACTGTTAAGGGATTACATTTGCATAAAACATAAACGACAGATGATTCACACTGATTCCAATTACGCGTTCAGTAACATGATGCTGATTTTATTCTACAGTGAATTTTGTTGAATTATTAAAAGTGAACAATAATTTTTGTGTATGATTAAATCAAGAAAAAAGTTGATTTTGCAGTTCTCTGATACTTAGATACAAAAATCGTAAAAAATAAACCTCATGTGCTATGAATTCAGATGGTATTTCACATAAAAAAAGCTATTTCCTATAATTTTGTTTTTAAAAACCCAAACTCATATGCTAATTTGTTTACGGAACAAAAAATGTACAAATAATATAACTTTTTTCTTACAGTTTTGTTGGTATCCGATGAAAATCGCGACGTTAACATGCATGTTGATGAAGATGTCAAACGACAACGATTATCATACAATGGAGACCAAATATATTCAAATGTAAGTACTAAATGTAAGTCTTTATACTGTAAAATAAATATGTTACTTTGTTGAACAATTGTCAAAACCATTTAATGTAGTACACACAAACAAATAACAAAGTTCTGTATTTAATATTAAACATATTTCATAGAATATTTTTGTAAATACAAATCAAAAATTTACAAATAAAAAGGCACCAACAATGGAATTTGTAAATACAAAAAAAAATTTAGTTATTTTTTTGTAACTTTAATTTTTCTTTTCAAAGAATTTTTATATGAAAAATAACAATTTACAAACATTTCAAAATTAGAAAAATCAATTAAATACATACAAAAATGTAAATCTGCATATTAAAATTTTTAATTGTGTTTGTTCTTTTATAAAAAATATTATTTATTTTTCGAAATATTGAAAAATAAATAATATTTTTTATAAAAAAAAAACAAACCTTTGAGCTTAAATTGAGAATAAATAAGTTATTAATAAAAAAGAGAATAAATAAAAGATACAAATTTTTAGTTGTTCATAATATATTTATTACTCAATTGCAAATTGAAATAAATTTTTCAATAGGATTTTAAGTAGGTACTTTAATATTATTACAAGTTTTTCCGTTCAAAATTAAAAAAAAAAAAAAATATTTTTGATGCTTTGGTGAAAAAATATGTGCCAGCTTACTTCTTAATAGTTGACTTTATAATGGCATCACAGACAATTATTTGGAAACACGTACAAATCGAATTTTGACGAACAATTTCTAAAAAATTCCCCATATTGTAAAAGTTGAAATTAATAGAAATTGAGGTTTAATAGAATTGAGGTTTCGAAAAAAAACAATTAAAATCTTGTTAGTGTAAGAACTAAAAACTATCCCCCACCAAAAGCAAGGACTGGATCCGCCACTGCTTATAGTGTACGTGTGCCAACGTCGCAGAATTTTTAAGAAAAATGCCGTTCACTGAAGTAAACCCTTAAGCCTAAAACAGATAAAAGTACAACATTTTGTCGATAATGCTGATATTGCAATTTCCTTATTTGTCACTGTCGAGATATTAGAAAATTTTTAAATAAACAATAGCTGCATTCAAAAAGTCAACCTAAAAAAAATTTTCCAAGATTAACAAAAATCAATTAAACTTTTAACACTCAAATTCCACAGCAGGACCCTTCTTACATAGTAAATTGTTCAAATAAGAGAGTTCTTAAATACCTTTCGCGAAAGAACTTGTTTCCACCAAGGTTCTTTAACTTTTCAGTTTTTTTATTGATAAATCAATTAAGTCAAATAAGTTACAAAATTCCATGTTATTTTTTCCGTTTTTATCATTTTTTTTTGTAATTTTTAGCGAAACTTTTTAGGAAAATAAAAGTTTGGAACTGTAAGCAATTTTCTATTATTATTTTAGAACATAAGTAACGGCATAGTGATTGTTAGAAAAATACCTACACTCTAAAAAATGCTTATAAATTTACAACTATAAAATGGGTAAAGTTTAATGTAATATTACGAAAATTCGGTAAATATAAACAACAAATGCGTAAAACTTTTTTACCCACACTTTCATATACAATAATACACACACGAAGTATTTTTAGACACTATGTGTTTTCAATTAAACACATTATGCCTAAAATTAGTATTATTTTGTTGAATACAAATTTTACGCACAAAGTTTGTGAATATACTTACTTATAATGGTAAAAAAATTTTGACATATTAAAATTGAAAAAAAAAAATCTAAAACATTTTACTCTTCAATGTACTCTTCAATTTAAAAAAAATTATTTAAATTTTAGGCACTTTTATTGTTATTTTACCTGTTTTGTGTTCACCAATTTACGCATAATGTGTGTACTTTTTTTAATTTACGCACACAGAGTAAATTTACCCAACTTATAGTAGGAGTACAGTTTCCTACTATAAGTTGGGAAAATTTCAACAGAAATTAATTAGAGTGTAGCCACGTGTTTGATTGCAAAATAAACTTTTTGTTCAGGCTCTGACTGTTTAAAAAAAAATAAAAAATTCTAAGGTTGAAATAGCTCCAGAATCGGATTTTCCAAAGTTAAATATTCCTCATAATCTAGAGCAATAATTTAACAGCAAAACTTTCTGTTCCAAAGAACGACTTATATAAAAACTTCTTGTCCTTTATATCATCTTTTTCTGTCGGTTCTAACACCGATGATATTTATTTTAAATGATTTCAAAAGCAATGTGTTATATTTATCCTAGCTATATCTTACATTTATGTTTATGTAGATGAGTTCGGGTTCCAAAGAATTGGTTTCAGTGGAATATGCTGTAGAATTGATTGGTAGGAATAATTCCTACAGAATTAAAGAGTCAATTACAGGACATTAATTTGACACAAATTCAACCTTTGTAGTGAAGGACTTTAAAATATAATTTATATTAATTATATATTTTTTTATATTAATTATATTTTTTTTATATTAATTATAGTTTTTTGTTGCTTAGTGCTTTTTTTAGTTAGTGTTTTTTTCCTTAGATTTTCTTTTTAATTTTTTACCCAAAGTTGTAAAATTTGTAAGTTTAAAGAAAAAATAACGGAAAAAAATCTATTCGGTTCGAATAATTATTTAAAAAAAATATTTATTGAACTCAAAAAAGATATAAAGCAGTATAGAGTGATTGAGATTAGCATTATAAGCAATTCATTAAATTGGTAGTCTTTGTTTGGGTATTGTCTTTGAAATTTTGCAGTGTCCAAGTTTTTTTTTTTTTTGCCTGGATAATTGCAGTATTTTTAGAATATGTTTACTTTACGAATTTGAAATAATGTGATTCAAAATTTGTTAGCTTAAGTGTACAAGCTTTTTTGTTACCTGTATGTAAACGACGATTAACAAATTATTAATTAAGTATATGTATGTATGTATGTATATATATATATATATACATATATATATATATATATATATATATATATATATATATATATATATATATATATATATACATACATATACTTAATTAATAATTTGTTAATCGTCGTTTACATACAGGTAACAATATATATATATATATATATATATATATATATATATATATATATATATATATCAATATTAATTAGTTTTTAAAAAAAAATTCTTGTATTTATATATATACATATATATATATATATATATATATATATATATATATATATATATATATATATATATATATATATATATATATATATATATATATATATATCAATATTAATAAGTTTTTAAAAAAAAATTCTTGTATTTTATTAAAAAATTCACCTTTAGATATGGTCGGGCAAATGGTGTATAAAGGATGAGCACAAGCTCCTCTCAGAACTAGGTTCATTGACGACAAATGGCGGCAGTGTAGCTGCCTACTATGACACTCACAATGGTTTTCCCTCAGCAGTGGCTACTGGTGCAAATGATAGCATGATTTATGACAGCATTACCACTATATCACAAACGCAGAGTTCCTTATATACTCCCTCCATAGGCGCATCTATCGGTAAGTCAACATTGATTGTTTATAACTTTTAGTTTGAGTTAAAATTCACTACTGCACTTTCGTAAATAGTAAGAGTAATCCGATCCCATTCCTATGCATACATGCATGTGTCTATGTATTAAAAGGCTCGGATTGTTGATTGTATGTAGTTTAATGACCACTTTATGACTACAAATATTTTCTTAGAAATGTGTTACGTTGTTGTTAAAATTGCAAATAAGGGCCTCTGCCGATGTACACAATTTTAGTTTTGAAATTTACTATTTCCTTCTGTTTTTTAATTCTTTTTTGTTTCTTTTCTTATTTTTGTTTTGTATTTTATGTTTCATTCTGTGATGTTAGGTGGTCCTAGTACATTAACGCCCCTAGTGCCTGTCAGTATGCAAGACATGAAGGTAGGCGCTAGCTTACACGATCAAGCATTGTCCCCATATTATACAGGTAAGCAGGAACATAAAGTACTAGAACGATTTATAAGATCCATTAACTAAATTTGAGCCGCATTATTTGTACGCTACGGCGAAAATTTTTTAAATGTCATTACCCGACCAAAAAATATGTTATATAATAATTTACCATATGTATATAAACGTACGTATATATGTGACCATGTCTAATTAATTCGAAAGATGGAATATATATGTATATAATTATATCAAACGAGATATGTATGTAAATATACAAAAATACACATAATTAGAAGAAATATTCAAACATTTTAGAAAATACCCAGCAAACATTTTGATAATATATATCTTCCATGAAATAAATGTATAGTATTTTCAAATTATCTTCCTTTTATTTTATATTATAAAGGGTGTCCCAAGAAGAACGCAATTTTTAAATTTTAAATAAAACACAGATATTTAAAAAAAAATCGAGAAACTTTATTATATCGTAAAGTAGACAGAATGAGGTTATGTATGGAACAATATATCGTGAAGATGGCCGCCGCGGCTTTGCTGGCATGCACGCGATCTTTTAATGAAATTTTCAATGACCGTTTTGCATGAATGCTGCGGTATTTCATTAATGCAGCGTCCAATTTCCTCTTTTAAGGCTTGAGTCGTCGTCGGCTTATTCGCGTAAACCATCGACTTCAAAAAACCCCAAAGAAAAAAATCTAATGGTGTTAAATCGCACGATCTAGGCGGCCAATTCTGATCTCCAAAACGCGAAATAACACGACCGGGAAATGACTGATGCAGCAATTTAATTGTTTCTCTGGCTGTATGACATGTGGCGCCATCTTGTTGGAACCACATGCCCTCCACATTCATTTCTTCAATTCTAGGCAAGAAAAAACTGAAATGATACACGATACCGAACACCATTGACTGTTTGCGCTTGACCTGCCTCATTTTCATAAAAAAAAAGGTCCAATGATTCCTCCAGCCCAAAAACCACACCACACAGTGACACGTTGGGGATGCATTTACTTCTCGTGAATCAGTCGAGGATTTTCCTCACCCCAAATGCGACAATTCTGCCTATTGACGAAGCCATCAAGATGAAAATGGGCCTCGTCACTGAAGATGATTTTATCGGCAAAATCAGCATTTTCATGTTGTCTCTCCAATACCCAATTAACGAACTCCCTTCGCTTTCCATGGTCAGCTGGCTTCAGTTCCTGAGTCAATTGAACTTTGTATGCATGAAGATGCAAATCTTTCGTCAAAATTCGCTGCTAAGTGGATTTGGAGACACCAATTTTCTGAGCTCGGTGTCGAATTGAGGTGGATGGAGTTTGAGCGACATCATCACGTACAGCTGCGACATTTTCGGTCGATCGACCTGGTCGATGGCACATTGTTGTCTTTACATCACTAACAGACCCAGTTTCGGCAAATTTATCCATTAATCTCTTTCAGTTGACTCTTTTGGAGCATTATTGTGACCCCAAATCGATCGCAATTTGCGAACTGTAGCCGCAAAACTTTCACCATTTTGGTAAAACAATTTCACAATGAGAATGCGTTGTTCATTCGTGTAGCGCTCCATTTTTACTAACCTCGTACCTTCTACTAGCAAACAATAACAATTGTTCAAATGTCAAACAATGACACTTCGAATGTTGCCAGATTTAAAAATTGCGATCTTCTTGGGACACCCCTTATTATAAAATATATCAAGGAAATAAAAAAAAAACAAAAATGCTCATTTCGGAATAATAAAGTTATAAAGAAAAAATTCATGTAAATGGAGGAAACTTTGAACAATTTTTGTAATAGAAGAGCTTAAGGCCTTATGACAAAGCTGGTTTCTAATATTTTTCCTAGATTTTTTTTTGTAGTAAGAAACAGCAAATGTTAGGCAGAAACAGTAACATAATTTCAAATGACAACCATTACAACTTTATACCTACACAAAAGCGCATAACGTATTAAAAATCGTTGAAATGCATAATTATTATTATAAATAGTACCAAAATCACCAAATTTGTAACACTGCAAGTAACTTTAAGCAGTTTCTGAATTTCCTGAATATGCCAGAGCGTAAATATATTTTATTTAAATGTTCTTTTACGTTTTGAAATATTGTTTTTTCGCTTGAAAATGGTTCATTAAAAAAAAATATTTTGAAAGCTAGAACACTAATAATGTGCGATATAATATAATTTATTTAATAAAAATTGATATTTATCCAAATAATATTTAAGATCTGAAGACCACATTTTAGCAGCCTTGTAATGCACAAGAGGGTTAAGCCCGAATGACACTTGATTGAGTTCGTATTGATTTTGTATTGAGTAAAAATTTATATGTGAAGGGTTCAACTATATAGAATAAATGAGTATCTGTCAAATGGTTGTCGGCAAAGCAGTGCTTGATTTAAATTGTTGTCAATTTCAATCCAATACGAAATCAAGCTAGTGTCATACAGGATTTAATTTCAGTGAAAACTTAGCAGTTAATCCACTTTTAACTATATTATCTCTGCAGTGTAAATTGCCTATATGCGACACCTAAACATATTTAGATGTATATATTTTTATAAAATATTTATTTTTTATGATTTGTTTTGTTTTATTTCGACCTTAACGTTATAATCATACAGCCATTGCGCTTGAAAATGGCAATTATACAACAATTGGCCACATCGAAAATCTTGTTGATACAAATGCTAACACGATAGAATCGCACACGCCGTCGTCCGCAGATATTGTAAATGATACACCCAGCGGTGAGATTTCCTTAACAATTTTGGAACCAGATGATGCCAATATTACAACGGTCGCGCCGAGGGTATTGCGTCGTAATCAACAAATACGCGGCGTTGGCGGCTCTAATACTAATAACGCGGCAACTTCGTCAAATACTTCAGAAACCACACAAAACCTCAGCAGCGAAAATAGTTTAAGCAATAGATCTCCAAATCATAGCAATAATGCTCAGCAAACACAACTGCAGCACCTTGATACACATCAGAATCAAACAAATCCTACCTCATTGATATTATTGTCTCATGGAGATGGCGACAATACCAACAGCGGTGATATTTCATTTGCACCTACCACCAGTTCTACGGCGTCTGGTGATATGGTCGGTTATTCGACAACGACGACCACAATGTTGCCTAGTTTCAGTCACTATACGTCAGGCAAGTTATATCTTAACACATCTTCTTACATCGAGCACCGTTATTTAATGTTATCGGCTATTGTTATAACTATTACTTAGTCTGGTATTAAGAATCTCAACAGTCCTCCTGCACCATATAAATAAATTTTAATGCACCATTACTTCATTTACTTCCGTATAGTTATGTTATAGCGTTCGCACTGACCTTATGAATTCAATATCTCTCTCTCTCTCTCTCTCTCTACTATAAAATATTTTATCTTATAAAAAAATGTGTGGTTCTAGCATTTGCAAAATCATGACAGAAGCATAAATGGTTTATTTCTACATACAAACTTACATATATTTTGGAAATTTAAGTGTTCTTAGTTTTTAGAAAGAAAAAGCGCTATTCTGAGGCTTGTTTAGAGATGGAATCTTTAAATCTAACCCCAACAGTTAGACTTAAAAAAAAATTGTATTAAAAGCTTAATATGCAACAAATTAATTACATTTTTAAAGTTATTGTTTTGTAAAAAAAATTTTAAATTTTAAAGGCATCCAAAAAAGTTTATAAAGATTTAAAAATTTCTTTGAAAAAAATCTTAAGATTATGGGGAATTTTTCACCTTTTGCCTTCTCATAAAATTTATTTGTTTAATTACAAAAATATTAGATAATATGAAGCAAAATCAATCTCGTCAAAATGTTTAATACAAAATAATTAAAAAAATATATTTAAAACGAATTTTTAACTTTTCCTGGGAGTACCGAGAAAATTTTTTCCAAATTTAAAAAATTTGGCAAATTGTCTAAACTACATACCAAGCTCCAAAAAATGTATTTGCTTTTAATAGCATACAAAATTGAAATAAATTTTTGCATTAATGCTGGAGTTACAATGGAACTCGTCCATTGAAACTTTTTATAATGAACTTGCATTAAAAACTAGTTTCATATATAGTAAGGGTGTCCCAAGAAGAACGCAATTTTTAAATTTTAAATAAAACACAGATATTTAAAAAAAAAATCGTGAAACTTTATTATATCGTAAAGTAGTTAGAATGAGGTTATGTATGGAACAATATATCGTGCAGATGGCCGCCGCGGCTTTGCTGGCATGCACGCGATCTTTTAATGAAATTTTCAATGACCGTTTTGCATGAATGCTGCGGTATTTCATTAATGCAGCGTCCAATTTCCTCTTTTAAGGCTTGAGTTGTCGTCAGCTTATTCGCGTAAACCATCGACTTCAAAAAACCCCAAAGAAAAAAATCGAATGGTGTTAAATCGCACGATCTAGGCGGCCAATTCTGATCTCTAAAACGCGAAATAACACGACCGGGAAATGACCGATGCAGCAATTGAATTGTTTCTCTGGCTGTATGACATGTGGCGCCGTCTTGTTGGAACCACATGCCCTCCACATTCACTTCTTCAATTCTAGACAAGAAAAAACTGGTTATCATTTCACGATACCGAACACCATTGACTGTTTTCGCTTGGCCTGCCTCATTTTCATAAAAAAAAGGTCCAATGATTCCTCCAGCCCAAAAACCCACCACACAGTGACACGTTGAGGATGCATTTGCTTCTCGTGAATCACTCGAGGATTTTCCTCACCCCAAATGCGACAATTCTGCCTATTGACGAAGCCATCAAGATGAAAATGGGCCTCGTCACTGAAGATGATTTTATCGGCAAAATCAGCATTTTCATGTTGTCTCTCCAATACCCAATTAACGAACTCCCTTCGCTGTCCATTGGTCAGCTGGCTTCAGTTTCTGAGTCAATTGAACTTTGTATTATTGTGAACATGTTTTTCATCAAACGTTTTAAAAAGCAAACAACTTATAGTAAAAAAGAATTGCAAGAAAGGTGAAGCGACTTTTGATTATCAAAAATCAATTAAAACGAAAAAGAAATCTGATTTCGCACTATTGCATCAGAAACTTTAATGATGCCATAGTTGCAAAAATTTGCGGCAGCACTGTCAATTTTTTGCATAAAAAACGTTTGATGCTCATCAGTGCTACCAATTGATACTTTTTTGAACGTTTTACTTTTATTATGTTGCAGTGATGCGCAACTACTGCATTTACGAACGTACTCTCTCTTTATGCCATGATGCACGTTTTGTACACTTAGAGATAGATTCTTCAAATATTTTTCATTTGATTGCCTTAAAAGAAATCTTAAAATGTCTTTCTTTACGACACATTTTACAGATTTTTTACTGACTTATTATTTGCAATTTATAAATTATCCTTATAATCAAAATAAATTGGATAATTTTCTTATATCAGAGTAATCCAGGGGTTTATATGAATATATGACTTTGTTTTGAAGTACTTTTTCCTAAGTAAGTTTTTTGAATCGTTAAAATATAAAAATCTTTTTTGTAAAAACTGAGAACACAAAAATTTACTTTTTATTACCATTACGTGAAATAGTTACATCTTAATTTTGTATGGTGTTAACTAATTTGCAACATCGATTGTGCCAATATTAAACCTATACACTCCACTATCGAAACATTTTGTTTTCGGCACACTCTAATATTTTGTTAATTAATTTATAATGTCATTTTTTTTAATTTCATTAAATAGCTTGTGGATCTGTTGTTCCCACCACTGACTACACTTATAGTCCAACCTATTCGCAATATGGCAGTGCCTATGGTTCATATGGCTACGGATCAAGTGGTAGTATTCTAAGTAAGTAAACATTTTTACTTTTACCATACTTATTTGATTTTTTTTTTAATTCAAAATAAGTTGCATTGAAATAATATTAAATTCAAATATTTTATTTTGAATATAATATTGAATTTAATTAGGACAGACTAAATGAGAATGTATCACCAAGGACCACCGTTCTTGGTATCACAGTTAACTATAAATGTAGTTGCATAAACATAACTAAAAATTCAGTAATTTTTAATTGGTGGAAAAATTATGTACTATATCAAAGTATCAAAATTAACTACAAAAAAACGATATAAAATTAATACCTGCATTGTAAATTCAAATGCAAACGTAGTTAAAATTACCTTTAAAAAGAAAAATTATTTATACGATCATGTTATTTTTGATATTTTTACATAAGACATTTTATGTCACCATATTAAAATATATCTGATATTTTGGATTCTTACACCTTTTTTGTGGTGTTATATATAAGTATATCACAAATTTTATGTTGTTTGATCTGTGATAAATTTTTGGATATGGGAATGAAAATTCACAGGGTTTTGAGATACAATTTGATATGGCTTAATACATAGTAATATCTTACCACATATGGTCCAAAATATAATAAAATCAAAATTTGTAGTTTTATAAATTCAATGTGTCTTTATGCAAAACCGTAAAAAATAGTGTAAGCAAAAACTACGTAGACATAAAAAAGAATTTAGAATTTAGTTTCTTAATAAAAATTAGTATGTAATTTGACAAGTAGTATTCAAAAACTAAAAGATTTTGGTTAATGTAAATGTAGTAAAACATTCAAAATTCTTAGTCAATTTAAAAGATCGAAATATAAAATTTAAAAAATAGAAAAAGAAATTTTATAAAAAGTTGAATTTTTTAATATCTTTAGGTTTAATTTGTTCTGGGAGCAAACTAAACGAACCACCAATATCCAATGCTGGAAATATATCTCAGGTAAAACATTTCCTACGGTTGGTATAGAATAAAACATAAGCCAGTTTTGTAGCTTAAAAGCCTTGTAAGAACTGAAGTCTAAGAGATAGTGGCATCCCAGAAAATGATTTTTATTAAAATCCATTTAGCTTTTTAATATGGTTTTTATAACTTTCATTGCCCTTTATGCGATGCCAAATTTTTAAACATTTTTTCACAACACCTAATAACTTTTTTAATATTCTTCAAAAATTAAATCAATATTTAACGTAATACCTTTTTACATCAAATTGTATAATATTGTAATATATTATTTGACATGACGAGATGAGACCAAAACTCAGATCCATTTGAAACGGACTAAAAAAATTATTTTCATTTATTTTAGTTTATACAAATCTATAAATCCAATATCATTAGTCAAGCCTAATTTTAGTTATATAGTTAGTAGTTATATAGTCTGTTCAATTGAGGTCAGTATGGCAGTTTTATTTATATGATCTCTATTTAGGTATCATGTCGTCAGCTTAAATGCAAAAGTACGAAACCAACATTTTTATTATTTAACGGGAGAAGCAAATTAGTTTAATGCAGTACTTTATAATCACTCAAACCTACAACAAATTTTTGTAGAAACTCTGGAAAAAACATTTACATCGAGTTCTGTTCTTAAAAACGCTATTTTTTATACATGAACATATTCCTTCGGATCCGAAATTTAAAGGTATATGGCCGTATAAGGTCATTTATTAACACATACGGACATATACCCTCAAATTTCAGATCCGAAGATATATAGTCACATATAAAATTATGTATTGGATCATGTATGTCCACGCATGATCACATACAAGTCCACGTATGTTCAAATATACTTCGAGTTTCACTTATGTTATTTTTTCGATAATTATACACTTTTTGATTTTCTGTGAGCATCAATAAAAACGGGTTTAAAAATTTTGTTAGTTACGTCATTTTTTATTTTAGCTGCCGATGTATCTTCGTACATGAACATAAACAAGCATACATGTCCATTAGGGTGGCATTAAAACTTTAACTTTTGATTTTCGTAAAATTCCAGGCGGCATAGTGTTGCATATGTTCAAACTTAAATATTGTGAAAATATTCAACTTTTGTATTGTCAGACATTACTTCTAATAAAATTTGATATGCTGAACACGAATATGAAAACATTTTTGAAATTGTTTAAAAATAAAAAGTTTTCGAGATATCCTAA
Organism: Eustalomyia histrio; assembly: GCA_949748255.1. Lineage (NCBI taxonomy): Eukaryota > Metazoa > Arthropoda > Insecta > Diptera > Anthomyiidae > Eustalomyia > Eustalomyia histrio. Next base: position 6,815,045 of record OX456528.1, read on the forward strand.
ATTTGATTCGATTTTTAATAGCATGAAAGTCGGTGCGCATGTATATTAAACATTGATGCATATGGGCATATATAAACCATATGTGGTCTTGTATGAACCCATATATATCAACTTTTGATGTGGTTAGTAAATTAATTTTTTTTTTATTCTTGCAAAGATTTTTTATTGTTTTCCTCCGCTAGAAGCTAACAGTGGAACCATACAATACTTTTATTGATTAGTAGCACATTTTTATTAAATTTAAATTTATTTTTATTATGTTTTTAATAATTATTTCATTATTTTGTGATATTTTTATTTATATTTTTTCTGAGTCAGTCGTTACTGTATTTTAGTATTTTTTTTTCTAACAGCCCCCCAGCAAAATCAGAGATTACCAAGAAAATAAGGGAGTAAGTAGCACACAAAGGGTTCGACTAGTTACCAGGCTATTTACTCGCTTAATTACCTTCTCGCTTAAAAAAAAGTGACAATAATAAGTTACCAGCATGGTTACTTATAGTGAAGAAATTAGTGGTTACTTACAATAGTAAAGTAAGTAGTTACTTTAAGTTTAATAATAGTGGTCCTTACTCAAGTAAAATTTTCTTACTTATAGAAATCGATTGGAATAATTTGTATTTGAATTTATAAAAAAAAAAATATTTGAAATATCTACTTTTTCCATTCAAAAATTTAAGTTTATATAAACGCAATGCTATGTCCATTAAAAATCCCGTAAAATCTTAAAATTTTTGCAAAATCACTTTCAACAGCAGATAATTTTCTATTTTGTTGCATATTTTTTCAAAATAAATTAAAAAATAAATATTAAAAAAACAGAAATACGAATTTGGTGCTTATTTCAGTAACTACCAGTAAATCATTATTTTGCATGTACATATAAGTACTTCTACCATCCATTATCAGTAGCTCATTATTTTGTATTTTAAAGTAATGCAAAAGGTAACGACATAGTGATCTTCACAGTAATGACCTGTCATTACCATGTTTTTGATGGGCCATTATCATTTCACAACTCATCATTTTTTTTAAGTATTATTGAAAAAATTATTGATTCATCAAGTTATCTAATATATATATATTTTTTTTTTTCAGATTCATATTACTATGAGGGTGTGCAAAATCAAGCTGTTAATACAACTTCTCTTAGTCAAGATATGCGTTCGCCTTTAGCGGCCACAAGAGCTAATTCTTTAGCTTCTGCAGCATCGCCCACCGGAAGTGCATGCACCAAGTCCGAGTCGTCTGATATTTTTCTTGTTTAGTGATTTTTACGCCAACTGCGACACCCGTCGCCCTTTTCCAGCACCAACAATGCGTAATAAGCAATATTGGAATTTGTTTTGTTACCAACATCTATTTAATACAAGACTTGATATTTTACACATATTGTAAATTATACATATAGATATATCAGCTATACTAAAGATAAATATACTTATATACTAATGGCAAGGGTTAGGGAGTCCATGTACAATTGACAAATTAGCAATAAAAGTGCATCAAAAAAATTTGTCTATGTTTTACTTTGAAAAAAAAAAAACAAATACATTTTTTAGTGCTTAAAAAACTTTTTGAGACAAAAAGTAACAAAAATGAAATATATGCAATATTTAATGCATATTTTTCGTTTTTTTGGTGATAAATTTTAGCATTAAAAAGCTAAAATAGTGCATGAACTTTCTAACTTTGCTTATTGTAATATATATAGATAATCATATACTTTGAGGATATTATTACAGCGTGTTACAAAATACAATCATTTGTGACATTTGGAAAAAAATTTCCAATATATTTCGAAAATAGGGCAAAACAACACGTTATTATAAATAATTAAAAAATTATTTCTCGAATCTGATGAATTATAATTTAATGCATTTTAGTCATTTACGTCATGTATAAAAAATGGATAAATTAACCGATTCCTCGAATAATCGCTTCAATTTCGGTAAATGTCGAAACAAATAATTTAAAACTCAAATAATTATGCCCAAATAATCGGTTAAAATAACTCAAATAATCGGTTCAAATAGAGTTACTAATTTTTTATATAGATTTTTCCATTATTTTTCCTTAAAACTTTCTAATTTTCTTAACTTTGGGCAAAATTATGACCTGGAAAGCTTAAAAAATACTAACTAAAATAAAATTAAATTCTTTTAAAACCGAATGAAAGAGATCCTTAAGGATTTTATAAATTTTTTAGCAACTCAAAGCAAGTGCTTTAGAAAATTTGAAAAACAGTTTTTGTTTTAATTTCTTTGCAAATTCTAATTAAATTATCCCAGCAAAAAAATGGTAGTCATTTTGTGGCTATAACTTCTTTCATTGCTTGCTAAACTTCAGTTAACATTCTTTTATGGTTTTTTTGGTGTTAATCTAAGGAACTCCCAAAAGAATTCATATCTTCATATTTCAAAAGTAGTGATTTGGATATAAACCCGATGCATATCTTAAAAAAATCACTCTTCATTGCTTCTAAAGCATAAGTTATAGCATAACATATATTTTGTGAATCTAAAGCATTTATTCAAAATATTGTTTTCTAATCATTCAAAATCAAAAATTTCATTGAGAAAAAAGTTCTGATGAACTTTTATAATTTTTTTATTAAATCATTTTTTATATTTTTGTTAAAAATTTCATGAAGGTTAGAATTTATACAGTTTTGCAATTTTAATAAAAAATTTAAAAAAATCAAGTAACACAGGTTGTTTTAACCCTTAATTGAAACTAGCTTAGCCTGTCATTTGCTTTTCTTCAGCCTTAAACAGTAATGACGACGCAATCTGTTAATTTTTGCATTTATTATACTTTATTTAACACTACACCATTTCCAGTTTTAATTCAGAATTTACCAAATAATTTTAAAATTGTGTAAAAATGTTTTAAAAATATCAAAAATAATTTTATAATTGTGTAAACATGTTTTAAAATTATCGAAAATAATTTTAAAATTGTGTAAAAATTAGTTCAAATTGTCCAAAAGGTTTTTTGCAAGTTATTTAAAATTGTTTAAAAATATCTTTAAATTGTCTAAAAATATTTTAAAATTGTACAACCAGTTTTTAAATTATCCAAAAATATTTGAAATTTTTCCAAAATTCATTTAAATTTTTGAAAAATGTTTCAAAGTTGCCCAAAAAAGCTTTTTCACTAATGCAGAATTATTTATTTGTTCTAATAAAAAGTATTTCAATGCAAAAAGTTCGTTTCTTTAAACTTATTTTTCTGCATTCTTTTGAATTAAATTTTCATCAAAGCCTAAATACTACAAAGTATATGAACATTTTCCACTCATGCATCAGAATATCTAATCATTGTATTTTCATTGCTTTACTAGAGTAAAGTATTAGTAATGCTAGTAGCTATATTTGAATACTTCCATCCTATGGCATGCGAATGTTAAATTCATCGATAAAACCATTAGAAAAGAAGTAATGCCTTTGCCATAGTAGTGATGCTTTTATTGCTTCTTTGGCAGCTTCATTTACTGGAAAAGTACACAAACGAACCTATTAACAGCAATTACTAAAGCCCGTATGACTCAAGGTTTCTACTGGATTGATATTGACGGCAACATACCGACATCAATTTGGCTTAACACTGCCATTGCTTTATTTTGTATTGGATTGTTATTGACAACAATATAAATCGAATAGTTTCACTGCCTTACCGGCACCCAAATGACATATGTATACTGTTTTATATTATCTTAAGTTCAACTATATTGGCTCTGGAGGAGTGTGGACCTGTTTTACTTAATATTTGTAATAGGTGAACATGTGTAACTTCGTACAAAGTAAACGTGTGTGTACTTCATAATAATATTTATTTTATTATTTTCTGGCATCGTTTATTTGCACCAAAATTTTATTACTTTATATACCAAAAATACTGAGCTTGTATTTAACTGTCAAAAGAAGCAATCGCCCTCGTTCATATACTCCTGCTTTGTTAACATACTCTGAATTTACAACAAAAGATAACCCGTCTAATATAGGGTGTCTCAGTAACAATGGACTTTTCATTTTAAAATAAAAACACGTATTTTTTGAGATAGTTGTGATTTTTTGTTGGATTGTAAAGAAGACGTGTTCCGATTAAGTATGAAATAAAATATCCGTCAAATGACCCCACAGGCCCTTACTGTTTATGGAGGTCTTTTGTCAAAATTCGTTGCGTAGTGCTCGTGAAATATTTTTTACCTATCATTATCAAACATATTTTACGAATAACACGAACAATGTTGGCCTCCACATCGCGCCCGGATCAATGTCATCCATATTTTCACACAAAAAATCATTGATCATGGTGCGGTAATGCGTGCTCCGGCTTTATTTTTAAAGAAATAAAGTCAATGATGACACCAGCGTGTAAACCGCTCCAAACAGTGCATTTTTCTGGATGTAATGGTGTCTGTAGGATAAGTTTTACTCCATATGCGACAATTTTGTTTATTAACAAACCCGCTAAAGAAAATCCGTCGCTAAAGAAAATCCGTCGTCTATAAGTTAACGAAATGATGACTAACTTTCAAAGTAAAGCTGGAACGTTGTTCAAGCGCCAATCTATTCATGATGATTTGCCAGACTATTCTGATCAAAAATGTCAAAAACTGAGCGCAGTATAACAGTTCGTTTGACAGTTGACCCTTTCGTAAGTTCTATCAGGCTTAAAAACGAACAAATAAATCATGATTTTTTTTTTAGCAATTAAATAAAAATATTATATTTTGTCTAAATTAAAGAAAAAAGCTGTTGTCTTGAAAACAACATTTAGAAAGTGTAGAAACTTATTTTTTATCGAGGGTTTAAAATTATTTAAAAATGAATAAGCGTTTAAAAAAATGGCTAAATATAGACATAAAATGGCTTAATTGGCAGCACTGGTTTAGACGGACAGTAATTTGCACAGACATGTTATCAATGACATATGTTAAACAAAAATTCTTGAATCGTATGGTTATTTTGACATTGCTGTGATTTGCAAAATGAAATAGAAAAAATAAACTCCATACTTATTTGTATATCTATCCGTTTCTGTATATCACTGCAATTTTGACATTTCCTTTTACTCGTTTTCTAGTCGACATTTTGATTCAATCAGATGTTACCTGTCTGTTGTTTGGTCCAAATATTTTAATATTTAACGAAAATCCCATAGTAACTTCTTTTTAGAAGAACAGAATTTTCAATTAAAAATATTTATATGTTTGAAGACATCGCTTATTATCATTTGGAAATAAATTAAACCTTTTCAAATTTATAGAAATTTCAGAAGTTTTAACAAAAATAATGCGTAATTTCATATTGAAAATTTTAAACTCAAGTTAAGGAAAATGCAAAAAAAATGCATACAAAGCGATAATTTTCTTGTTGGCTAATAGTTATGTAACTCAGCGTAAATTTGTAAGAATATTTTTTCTCATAAAAACTGCAAATACTTAAATTTTTTCACCATCTTGATATCGAATTCTTTACACACCCTAAATTTTAAAGAATTTAATTTGAACCGAAACCGCACGACTTTTACATACGGTTACAGTTAAAAGCGAAATGCAAATCCTCATTGCCAAACATGTGGCTACATATCTAAAGAAGCTGCAAATCCACCCAAATCCATTAAACCATGCTGGTCACACTCGATTAAAAAGGTGGGACACTGTTGAACTCAGCCAAACATAAGAGAGTAGAATGCAAAATAACAATTACACCATAAAAAATTGTTGGTCTGGCGCTGTCTGAAGTGTTCAACTATACAGAGCCACTCAGTATCTATCGATAAGACAGCGCTCCCATTTGATTTACATTTCTGTCGACACCAATGCAACAAAAAATAAATTAATTGCAGAGTTAAGCCAAATTGATGTCGTGGCGTTATGTTACAATATCAATCCAATAAAAAATAAACATTTTTCAAAAACATCAGACCATTTTAACATACATGCAAAATAAATATTTTAAAGCAACTTACCAAAGTTTAAGATAGCATTAATGTTAGTAGAAATATGATAGAGCAAAACAATATATAGTCGGGTTCCGGTTCCGGGTTGTGATGAGTGTTTATTTTAACTCATATTATACTAGCACCGTCATATGGTGACACAATTTCAATAATCGATATATTCGGATGGTATAAAAGTTAAAAATTGTTTAAAAAATATCAAATATCAAAATAGAACAAACTAATAATTTAGTTTTTAAAAACCTGGATCCATTGGAGAATTTTCTTAAGAATATGTTTTGGACACAAGTCTTTGACCATACCAATTTTCGTTGCAAAATTCGCGCGATTTCTTAATTCAAAAGAATGTGGGTTAATTAGCTAAGTGGTCCGTTTCATAGATTTTGATGTCGAATCCCTGATCGGGCGACATTGGGTAAAATTAAAAGAAAACACGACATTTTAAGAAAAAGCAATACGAGAGCCAAAAAACATCAATCACTTTGCTCCGATTGGTGGTCATTGAGCCTAACTTGAACGTAATGATGCGTATTTCATGTTGTGATGCAAAAATAGAAATCCTATAAACTTTTAAGCAAGATGTTTAGGAAAATAAAGTGTATCTGCTGTTTATTGTTTAACAGAAGCACACAATTTTATAAATAATATAATTTAATTTTAGATATTTAGTTTTTAAAAAGTCAACGATATGTATTTAGTAAAACAAATTAAAATGTAAGTTAATAATTATAATTTATGATTAACTAAAAAGCAACAAACAAACCTACAATGACAATTAATAATTATATTTATTTATTTCTTTATTTATTTATATTTACAATAATAAGAATATTTATAAGAAACAACTGATATTACAAAAAAAAAACAAATATGTATACATATATTAAAAATTTATAATTATTTATTTTATAACTGTGAATTTGAAAAATGCTAAAAAATACAACCAACCCCTTGAATCTAATGCTTGGGATATCAGAGATTTGGAAAAATAAAAAAATAGATGAGTCATAAATTAAAAATCAATATTTAAATGAAGTAAATTTTAAAATAAATCCCGATTCCTATTGTTTTCTCCTCTTTAAGCCCACTGACGCTTGGTTTATTCTAAAAAGAATTAATACTGACAGCAATATATAACAGCACTGCCTTACCGAACTAAATTTGACAGATAACTTAGAGCACAGATTGCTTTTCAATAACGTTTCAAAACATTGTAAAAATGAACCGTATGGTTTTGTTTACATGGAAGTAATGTGAAAAAAGAGATAGCAATGCTAATCTCCATATATTTAGTATTGCGCATTTTTTGCATATCTGTTTCTTTTTAGACTTTTGTGTTTCTATTTTATATTTTTCTTAAGTTTCTGTCCGCTATATTGCCACATCAGCTGATTCTGTGGCTTATAGTGTCATAAGTGTGTGAAGAGTTCAATTATATAGCATCAGTCAAATGAATATCTGTAAATAGTAATTTACATTATGGGATTAAAATTTGTCAAATAATTTGTGCGTGAGTCGTTTTTTGTCGTGATTTTTTGTGATTATTCATTTTTTTATTTTTTCGATCTTTTTACATGTAATGTAGCAATTACTCTCGTGATCGTGAGTGAGTCAAAAAAAAAGCAATTTATCGAAGCCCGATATAGTATATACTCGGAATAACGAAAACGTGATATATCGTACGACCTAATTGTTTGCAATGGGCCTAACAATATATCGTCATACCGGCAGTCAGTCGAAGACTGACGAGCTGCTAATTTTGCAAATAAATTTCCATAAGAAAACCTAAGTTTAATTTTTCATAAGGTAACTGAAATCTAAGAAATTATTCTATAGAAAATATTTCTTACAAATTTAAAGATTTTTATAAAAAAATTAAAAGATTTTCTTTTTTTCATTCTTTTTTTTAATAACCGTCATGCAGTTAAAATTAAGAATTACTGATTATTACGAAAACAATTGTCATGTAAATAGTAACTGACAAACAAAAAACAGCTGTTGAATAATATGCTAAGTAATGTCACATTACAAAGTTGAACTGACATTTAACAACATTGTTATAACCACACATTTGTTTACGCAATTATTGTAGGAAAGAGACAAAAAATGTCTTACACTCATCTAACTTAAGCCACTTTTGGACGACATGAATTTGTCATCTGACTTGTCACTTTTTACAATGTAAAATTTACACATGTGTAAACCGTTTCAAACATTGCGTATGTAAAACCAATATGTAAAATACAATATTTCTATCAGAGCTGGTTCTATTTTGACGTGACAAACTAAATTACAAATTGAAAAAAGTTAAAATCGACTGTTTGTTGTAAAAAAATGGATAAAGAACACGGAAAAGTAAGTACAGGGTGTCCGCCCGGCAGGAATACTACTTTGTTTGTTTATAATTTTTGATTAAATGAAAGAGAATGGATCTTATATTGATATACATATGCTTTATGTCGTCAATTATGTCCGCATGAGGCTAACATCACAAATGCGAGCCCTTTTGAGCACATTTTTCATTACATTCTCACACATTTCAAGCTGTATTTCATTAATTTCAATTAATGTCTTGTGCGAGCTGTAACATCCTATTGGACACCCTGTATTTTAAATTAAAGAATTAATTAGTGTTTTCTAATACTATTTTATACGTCTGACATAACTATGTCACACGTAAAAACACATGTACGTTTGAACGCAAAAATTTTAAATCTTATGTATACGCTCATTTTGACAGACATGCAGAATTACATATGGGTCGTTAAAGTAACAAGTCAGATGACAATCACATGTCGTCTAAAGGTGGCTTTATTGAATTCGTAGTACAGCGCTAAATTTTTGTGGGGTTGATTCGGCCTTTAGATTTGGACAAATAGATGTTTTTTGTAGAAAAAAAAGCTTAAGTTTTTTTTATGAGAATCGTGAATATTTGCATTTCCTGCAGTTTTATATATTATATCCTTATCAGAAATACTGTTTCACATTGAATATTCGCCAGCCGCAGAAGTCTTATCTGGGTCCTTTTTACACTGTATTATCTCAAAATATTTAGAATTTCGATAAATTGTTCCTTATTTTCGATAGTACAATATTATAATTATTATTCAAAATAACTAAATAACAGTCTTATTTTACATGCTCATTTGGCCAAAAGCTGATATCCCGATTAGTGCCGTATACCAAAAAGAAAAAAATCTTATCTACCTTCATTGTTGTATTTTTATTGGCATGTTCAAAGTAATATGGCAATGATAACTTATGAGACTATACTGTAAAAACCTGAATGCTTTTTTGTTTTGTCATTTATATGTATATATAAGCAGGGTTATTATGTATGTATATAATATAAAAAAATTATTTTATAACTTAAATTTATTAAAACAAGATACCAAATTCAAATAAAATTTAAATCGCAAAAAAGCGAATCAGTTTTAAGTACTTTAATGTTTATATCGAATATCATAATTGTAAGTCCAAAAAGAAAATGGTGATTCTTATCTTAAAGCTAATTTACATTACACTACAACCAAAAACTAGAAGTTTTTAAAATATTCTAGTTTTTTTAGCATTATTGCTTCCTACCTAACAGCTGCTTTCATAATTAAAAATTAGGGAATTTTTGTCAATACAACATTATCTCAATATTGAACAGACCCCATACAGAGAGAATTTGATCCCATACAGAGAGAATTTGTCGGGCGTTGCTCAAAAAAAAATATATATATGACACCCTCTGGAATAAAAAAAAGAAAATTTTTTTCCTATTTTCCATTTTTGGGGCCGTGGCCTGTGGGGCCCCCAGGTCCCAAAAACTGGTACGCGTAGTAATATATAAGTGTGGATACTCAATGAAAGGAAATTTCCTCAGGATCTTAAATATGCATTTTGTTTCAAGATCCATGGTATGTGACTCCCTCTAGGTCCATTTAAGATCCCCCTTTGGGCTCCCAAAAAAGTTTATTAAAAAAATAAAATATATTACCTCCTCTGGAATAAAAAAAAAAACTTTTTTATCTTCCATTTTTGTGGACGGGGCCTGTGAGGCCCCAGGACCCAAAAACTGGTATGCGTAGGTGAGCGTGAGTGAGCTTTTTTAAAAATTTTTTGCATTCAAACCTGTATAAACAAATACATTTGCTGTATTATATATTATAAATATTACTTAAAATTATGTTATATATTATATAGTGTACTTGAGAGCCCGCTTAAAGGGACTGTGTATAAACAAATTATAATTGCGCTGTTTGTTTATTTATAGTAAACAATATAAATTGTTTACTGAAATAAATGAAAAAAAACTGGTACGCGTAGTAACATAAGTGTGGATACTCAAATAAAAGGAAATTTCCGCAAATCTCAAATATGCATTTTCTTTCACGATCCATGGACCATTTAATCCCCTTTGGAACAATTTTTCCAAAAATTAAAAAATTTTCGAAAAAATCGTTCGATTTTTTACCTGCGGGGCTTTAACATCAGAACATGATTTTTTTCATGACATAAGGTGTGTGGCTCCCTTTAAAAAATTAAAAATTTTTAAGAAAAATTAAGCATTTTCATTAAATTTAAGAAATTTTTCATATAGCTTATGAAATAAACTTTATAAGTTTATTGAAATTTTTCATTAAAATAAAATTTTTCATTAATAAAATTCTCGGCAAAAATGCACTTTGTCGGGCGATTTTTTCGAAAAAAATTTTTGCCTGCGGGGCTTTTAGATCAAAAATGCATTTTGTTTCATGATCCATTATGAGGCTCCGTCTCCATCCATTTAAGACCCCTTTGAGGCCCTGGGGGGCCTCACAGGCCCCGGCCCCAAAAATGGAAGAAACAATTTTTTAATTTAAAAGTACATTTTTTCAATAAACTTGTAGAGTTTATTTCATAATGTAAATGAAAAATTTCTTAAATTTAATGAAAATGCTTCATAATTTTTAGAAAACTACTTTTTTATGAAACTTTTTCAATGAGTATATAAAACTTTTAATAAATAAAATATATTTATTCATAAAATTTTATATACAGCATATTAATTTAATGAAAAGTTTTCATTAATTTTATGCAGACAATTCTCTCAGTGCAGTGTTTACAACCTTTTATACACTCTCGTTATTTTTTTAATATAATTTTAAAATTAAAATAGTTTAAAGTGTTTCTACACAGAATGAAAAAATCTTAATTAAACAATTTTTTATGCTATCTGTACTTTGTTTCACTCTGAGATTGTTAAAGCATTAATAAAGAATAAGTTTCAGTTACGGATTTGATTAAACGATTTAAAAACTAACAGTGTAGAAATGTTTTAAACTATATAAATATTTTCAGTCAGACTTTGAAAATAATTAATTTGCGAATTAATTACACGCTAACGAAATAAACACTCAAACAAATTTATAACTTAAATTATTTAAAATAATATTAAAATATAAAAGTTTGTCTTAAAATGGTGAGTAACTTAATTTTTAAGTCAACTAAACCAAAATAAAAAAAAAACTTACCAATACTAAAATAATTAAAAAATTTTCATACAAAAACAACTAACGAATGCGGTAAATCCAATCAATAAATTAGTAAAATTTACCAACATTTTGATTATTACTTTATTCGTTCCTTAAACTCTTGAAGTTTTTATAACAAGGGTACTCACGGTGGTATTTGCATACGTTGCAAAAAAAAGCATAGTTTGCATCTTCATACCTACTCTAGACTGGAAAAAAGCAAATAACTGGCTGAGATTTATGCATCGTATGAAAATCACGATTGTGAATACCCATAATATGTAATGAGTAGGTCAACTTAAAAAAGTGGTTTATCACTAAAAATGAGCTCTTAAAACAAGTAAAATTGTACTCTAAAATACAAAAAATGGCCTTCAAAGTTGTTTTTTTTTATATTATTTTCACAAAAATTAGAAAATTAAAAAAAAAGGAAATTAAAACGTTAAGTTTATGCTTTGAGATTTTTTTTTTAATTTGAATCCATTTTTTACAAAATATAAATAAGTAATATTTGTCGCTCGAAAAAAATTTTATTTGTCACAATTGCTTTAAGACAAATTCGATTGAAATTAGCTATTATAAGTGAAATTTTTAGCTTAATAATAATAAAAAAAAATAATAAAAAGGCGTTTTTATTAATTAAAACTAGCTCTTACCACAAAAAATAAAGTAATTGTTTTTAAATGAATCGAGTTTAAATAAAATCCCCACTATATATATGCATTGTGCATACTTTGAAGACATATATATAATTGCAATAACAAAACTGCAGTAGTTTACAAGGTGTACTAATTATTGTCTTAACAGGTATTTTTCCCTTAAATGGGGTACTTGGTTAAAGGGTGAATTTTCAGCGAATGTATTTTTGTTTAATTACTTTTAACATTTATTCATTCAATAATTAATTCTTTTTAAACTTTGATTGACAAAAGTTTTAGTTGTAAATACGAATATTTATGTTTCCTAAAAATCAACAAATTATCAAAAAAAAAACACACATATTTATTTTTTACGTCTGCGCTGTATTACCAAATTTGAATTTAAGTTAAATTTATTGAGATTAATAAAGGAAAAATTTAAAAAGATTAAAAAACGTGTTTTTTATTTTAACACTTTAAAAAGTTTTTCGATAGAATCTGACGAAATAACTAAAAAAAATTCTTATTTTTAACTGTCAAAAACAACTAACAAAAGCAATAATAGTAACTAACACTGCCATATACAAATTTTTAAACTATTGTCAAAATTGGTATTTTAAAAATATATTTGTTCACTTTAACGCTTATTGTATCGTTGTATTGTGTATTACTTTACAATAGTGTAAAATTATTGTTGGAAATTTACAGTTAAAAATCTGATACAACTTTACAACTTCATTCGCTGCGCTTATTAAATATTGTACTGACATGTTATGTTATGTTATGTTATGTTATGTATGTTATGTTATGTTATGTTATGTTATGTTATGTTATGTTATGTTATGTTATGTTATGTTATGTTATGTTATGTTATGTTATGTTATGTTATGTTATGTTATGTTATGTTATGTTATGTTATGTTATGTTATGTTATGTTATGTTATGTTATGTTATGTTATGTTATGTTATGTTATGTTTATGTTATGTATGTTATGTTATGTTATGTTATGTTATGTTATGTTATGTTATGTTATGTTATGTTATGTTATGTTATGTTATGTTATGTTATGTTATGTTATGTTATGTTATGTTATGTTATGTTATGTTATGTTATGTTATGTATGTTATGTTATGTTATGTTATGTTATGTTATGTTATGTTATGTTATGTTATGTTATGTTATGTTATGTTATGTTATGTTATGTTATGTTATGTTATGTTATGTTATGTTATGTTATGTTATGTATGTTATGTTATGTTATGTTATGTTATGTTATGTTATGTTATGTTATGTTATGTTATGTTATGTTATGTTATGTTATGTTATGTTATGTTATGTTATGTTATGTTATGTTATGTTATGTTATGTTATGTTATGTTATGTTCATGTTATGTTATGTTATGTTATGTTATGTTATGTTATGTTATGTTATGTTATGTTATGTTATGTTATGTTATGTTATATGTTATGTTATAT